>PQFF01000064.1:524487-577569 GCA_003547095.1 Diversispora epigaea | reverse complement strand
GTGAACTTGATATTAGTATTGACTTACAAAAAATATACTACCATCCTTCCGGATATCAAAGAACTAGTAAAAAACTTTATGATGTTTCACATAATGCCGGGTTCGATTTTACATTGGCCGAAGTTCAAGAATGGCTTGAAAGACAAGCTTTACATCAAATTCATATGCCTCGTCCTAAATCTCGATTTATTTCTTGCGTTAGTTTCAGTAATATTACTGTTCCATTTCATATTATTCAAGGTGACACTTGTTATATGTCTCATCATTAAGTTAAAAATCAAATTTATAAATATGCCCTTAATTGTATTGATATTGCTACTTGTACTGGATTTATATATCCTTTAATATCTCGAGATTCTGCTAGTGTTGCAAAAGTATTAGAAAAGCTTTTTAAGTCTCGTTACTGCCCTAAAATATTTATGGTAGATAAAGGTACAGAATTTCGTGATGAAGTTATTTTCTTAGCTAATAAGTATAATGTAAAAATTTATATTGCTAGAAATAAAGAAAGTATGGGTATTGTTGAAAGATTTAATCGATCTTTTGAGGAATATATTTATCGCATTCAAGATGCTGTTGAAATGAGATTACCTCCTGGTGAGTGTTGTCGAGAATGGATTGATAATGCACCTATTTTTCTTAAACAATATGATAATTCTGTTAACCGCATGATTGGGATGACTCCTGCTGAAGCTCGAAAAAAGAAACATATTTATAGATTACCTTCTAAACCTAGAAAAGGTCCTATGGGATTTGATGAAGAAAAATTACCTTTTCATGTTTTTGTGAGATATTTGTTAAAACCTGGAGAATTGGAAGGTGGAAAAAGACGTGCTACTGATTGTAATTGGTCTCCTCAAATTTATCGCATTAAAGAAAGATTAGTACAAAAAAATCAGCCGATCCTTTATTGGCTTATAGATGATAATGAATATAGTCCTGAAAGATCATTTGTTCGTGAACAATTATTAGTTATTCCTCATAATACTGAATTACCTCCTCAATGGGTGTTGCAGAGCAATGGTTCTTCGAACCTACTTAAGAGTTGAGCCATGCTTGAAATTCTTCTTCTCTTTCCTCATCCGTAATAAAATACTCTTTAGCGATTTTATGGATTAATTTGAGATATTTTAAAATAGCTTGACTAATTCTCGGTTCACTTTTGTAATAAGAATTGCTGAATGCTTTTAATTTTGTATCATATATTTCTTCATTGGGAAGAAGTGATCTGGCTTTGACTATAATATATTGCTCTTGATCTTCTGATTGACGCAATTCATCGAGGTGCTTTTTATAATAATCCATGAATCCTATATTTCTATCCTTGTTATAAAAGTTACCTGCTCTTAATACTTCGATTATTGATTTTTCGATATCTTGCCATGTTGGCAGACAGGTTTCAGTCTCAGTAGATATTTGATTGATAGTTTGAATAGTAGTTGACATTTGAATATGAGTAATGATTGGTAAATATAAAGTAGTAAAAGTTTTATAATATACTTATAGTAAATCTTTTGTTTAAATTGAATTTTTACCTTATATAAAAATGCCTACTATGTATACTTGCTCTTTTGTTGATTATTCTGGTGAAATTTGCATGCGTCGTTGTACTCGCTCTGCGGGTTGCTGTTTTTATTATAAAGCTTTAGCTCATAATCCTTGCTCTGAATGTGGTAAACCTACTCGTTCTATATCCGGTCGTTGTCAAGCTCATATTAGAAGCTTTTATGTTGGAAGATATTATCAAAAACATCTTAAGAAAAAACGGTAAACTTTTGGTTGGCTAATATATAAAATTGGTTAGAGTGTTGGCCCAACTTTTTGGGTAGAGTGCTGGCCTAACTTTTTGGGTAGAGTGTTGGTTCAACTTTGGTTAGAATGATGGTCCAACTTTTTTCGATATATCAATATATATATAAAATTGGTTAGAGTGATGGCCTAACTTTTTTCGATATATCAATATATATATATATAAAATTGGTTAGAGTGATGGCCTAACTTTTTTCGATATATCAATATATATATATAAAATTGGTTAGAGTGATGGCCTAACTTTTTTCGATATATCAATATATATATAAAATTGGTTAGAGTTAGTTGAAAGTTAATAAGAAATTGGTTATGTTATAGAATAGTAATTTTTTTTGATATTGTAAATAAAGATAAATCGTGAAAATATTAAATTGTAAATAAACATTGAATTGATATAAATCTTGATAGTTAAAAATAAAATGAAAACTAAATAGTTAACTATGCTCCGCTTCGCTCCGCAACTGTTTCGCATTCACCCTTTGGGTTTCATGCTTCACAGTAACAGTAGGCTAAATAGTAATCAAATGTAGTTTAGAAGAGAATTAGAATAATAAAGAAAATAATATTAAATTTAAGCTTGCAGGGGGAACGCCCGCTCAGGTTCAGGACTAAAGTCCTTCACCTTCGGGGCTTTTTTTATATAGCAAGCAGAGTAATAATATGAAAATGACGTCAAAAAAATAAATCATACGTCATTCGAGTGACGAACAAAAAAAATAAGCAAAATGGTATAAAAATTCGGTATAAGAAAAAAGCTTCCAATGACGTCAGAAAACTAAAATGCTATACATATTTCGGTTAAGGTTTCTGGCCCAATTCTCTCATAAACATACTACTAAAGCATAAATATTGCCCTTTAAAATTTGTGTCAAGAATTTTCAATTCAACATTCTAATTTTAGAAAAGATTTGAAATCGGAAAACAGAGATCAAAATGAAAAGAAGTTCAGATCTAAAGAAAATTCATAGATTATATTAGCATTTTTAGTAAAAAGTAAAAATAATGTGACATATATTAAATATTTTATCTTTATATTTATTAAATGATGGAAATGAAAAATATTTGCTATTAAGAAACCGAAAGACTTCAAATGAAAAAATTTAAACTTGCCAAGTTCTTCATAGTAATTTAGACTTACTAAAATTACAATTTAATAATATTGATATAAGTGTATATAATAGAAAATACTTTGTAAATTTATTTAATAAATTAATTTATTCTTTAACAATTATTTAGAGAAGAATATGATCGAGAATATGGAGTTTTAATTAATAATTAGCGAAATCTATTAAATTAAATTAATTTATTAAATTAAATTTATTAGCGAATTTATTAATTTAATTAAATTAATTTTAGATAAGAATACAATAAATATTGTTGTAGCATTAAATGTATAAGTATAATTACATCAATTAGAGTTCTTGTAACAATTAAATTATTTTATATAATAATAAATTTCATACATTGTTAAATGTTCGAGTTCAAATAATTAATAAATAAATTTATTTAAATAGATTAAATTTACATATCCTAATTCTCGATAAATATAATATTTAATTTAGATTTTTTAAATGAAAATTATTTATCAAAAAATCATTTGGACAGTTTTATTGAACTATAGAATTTAACTAATTATGCAATATATTTTTTCTACATTCTAATAATCATTTGAATTATTTTTTATTTTTTTTTATTTATTTATTTTCTTTTTTCTTTTTTTCGTGTTTAAATAAATTTATATAAATATTTGGTATTTCTAAATCGTAAAATATATAATGGTAAACTAAAAATTTAAGATAATAAAAAGCCTTTGGCCTGAATTCTTGTTTATATTCATGAAGCAACGAAACACTTCACAGTCGTCCTCTAAATAAAAATAAATTACAGAACTATTATGTTGAGATTAAGGAAATAATTATTAATATTTTAAAGTAAAATATTATATTAAATTAACTATTTTATTTAAATTAATTAATTTTAATGTTAATTTATTAATTTAATGTTGATTTTAATTTTAGCGATAAAATCAAATATAAAAATTCAAGCTATAAATAATAAAATCATATAAAATTATATCAAAGATTATTAAACAATATTACTTTATAAATTATTTTTTTCATTAAAAATCGCATAGATTTAATATACGAGCACATTGTATTTGAACACTTCAATATTCTTTCATTGAACCTAACAAAATAAAAATGATACATAACTCAACATGCTATAACTAAATATATTTTCAGATTTGGTATTACATTTAATTTCGAATTTTATGCTTCTATATTAAATTGAACTCCGTATTCTTCAATGACTTTATTATGTTCATCACTTAATATAAATAGTCGCGCTTGTTCTATACGTTTTACAATTATCTTTTTATTTTCTCCTCTTCCTTTACAACACCATCCTTCAAGAAATTTTCTTAAACTATCAGCACTAAATATCCCCATACTAATTTCAATAGTTTCAAGTGATTCCGGTACATTTTCCGCCATTTGGCATAATAATTCATTTGAATCAAATTCTTCACAATTAAAAAAAAATGAAAATCTTCTTAATTCATTAAAATTATTATCAAATATTGCCATTATTTGTTCAGGAGTTGAATTATGTAAAGTCAATTTGGTAACCTTTGTACAATTTAAAATCGCTGACAATATATCAGATTTAATTGTGGGAAATAAATCTAGACAAATATTTTTTAAATTAGCATTGGCCGTTTCAAGAATTTTTAGAATAAATTCTTGAGGATATCTAGTATATGGATCTGAATGTAAATAGCGAAAACTAATTAATTGAGTAAATGATGAAGCAAATAATAAACTATCCGGTTTTTGCAATCCATAACAATCTTCAATATAAAGTTCTTGGAGTGAAATAAATTGTTCAATTGGTGATGCTTTCCTCTCGAAATAATAAAAATTTACTGTTTTTAAACAAAGACTCTTTAATGTTTCTTTTTGACTAATGATGGCCCAAAATATTAAATCATGATCATGAATTCCATTAGCAATAATTGATAGATTTTCCAAACGTTTTTGAGCACTAATAAGTTCTGCTAGTAATTGTGCTTGAGAATATGAGAATAAGGACAAATTCATATTTAAAATATTATAACAAATTAATTTTAATGATTTATATAATGGACAAATAAGTTCATCCCTTATTGTCAAAGTAAGGCTTTCTAATTTCTTAAATACTTTCGGGGCACCGGGTAACTCGAGAATTGAACCAATTAAATCACTATAACTATAAAAATTTTTAAAAAATTTTTTGAGAACTCCCGCCAATTTAAAATGATCCAGAAATTCACAACGTTTTATTATTAATGTGCATATCTCACGAAATAATATTCTTGATTCTGAAGTGAGGATGATTCTGTTATTATTATTATTGTGACCCAAACCAATAGTTTGTTGTTGTGAATATATGGAAATAAAATAAACTAAGTTATTAATTATAAATTTATGAGTGAATGATGGGTAATCAAAAGCGGCTTGATGTGGTGATGATGATAAATCAAATCCATTTTGAGTAAGTAAGGTTCTAGCTTGAGTATCCATACATGATATATAAGTTCGAATACATAATGCTTTATTTCTCAAATTCTTATCATCCATACAACATTCTTGACTCAAAGGTAATTTCCAAAGTATAGGTATAGTTACTTTACACCAGATTCTGTTAACTAATAATGATGAATATAAATCCTGAGTTGAATGAACATTATTTAAAATTAAAATCAATAATTCTGTTGAAATTTTAGTTGCCATTTTTTTTTTACCTAAGAAATAGCGAGAAATTTTAAAAAATGATCGTATCACTTTAATGACTCAGTGTGTAACCGCGCCGACATAATTGTTACCAAAATAATAAATCCAAAATGCACAACATACTTACACAACATGCGAAATTAATTAAATACATATCGATTATATTTATATTTTTTGTGGAATGTAAACAGTTTCCATAAAAGTTCTTGTTACGATTAGTGGTGCTACTTTGATCAATTGAAAATCTCATTCGGAGAAATAATAATTTGAAGATAGTTTGTGCTAATTTAAATTATTATGAATAAGTTATTAATATTACCGAATTTAAAAATAAACGTTGCGAAAAAAAATGAAATCAATTATAACAAGAAGCTTGGAATGCACATCACAGAGTTTTTATAACGTTTTCTTATATTGATCTAAATAATAAATAATAAATAATAAAAAATGTATTAATGAATAGCAGATATTAATTACCTCTTACACAATAAAGAAGATTTAATTTTTAATTCTCTTTCTAGACAAATGCAAAGCCACGTATTGTTTCTTTGATATTTTTTTTTAGTCGCTATATTATTATTGGAAAACTCAATAAAAATTTTATGCATATGCATCATTAATATTAAGACTCGAATTATCAAGTGGTAAACACGAATCATTATTATCATATTATTAATATTTTAGACTTGATTACAGATGAAAAAAAAAAAGAAAGAAATAGCAATTCGAGAATATAAAAAAAAAATCTATAAGTGCTCTTGTTTTTATTTTATTTATTTATTCTATTATTATTAAAAACTATATTATAATAATGAATCAAAATTAAATTTCGAGAGCAAAGCAAAATAACGAATCAATGAAACGCTTAACTTTAATAACAAGAGTTATTTTTTCACTTTATTGATTATTCCATACCCATGCACTTATGTATTACTTTCTGTTGTATTTCTGTTGTTCCTGATGACGTTNCGAAAAAAAATGAAATCAATTATAACAAGAAGCTTGGAATGCACATCACAGAGTTTTTATAACGTTTTCTTATATTGATCTAAATAATAAATAATAAATAATAAAAAATGTATTAATGAATAGCAGATATTAATTACCTCTTACACAATAAAGAAGATTTAATTTTTAATTCTCTTTCTAGACAAATGCAAAGCCACGTATTGTTTCTTTGATATTTTTTTTTAGTCGCTATATTATTATTGGAAAACTCAATAAAAATTTTATGCATATGCATCATTAATATTAAGACTCGAATTATCAAGTGGTAAACACGAATCATTATTATCATATTATTAATATTTTAGACTTGATTACAGATGAAAAAAAAAAAGAAAGAAATAGCAATTCGAGAATATAAAAAAAAAATCTATAAGTGCTCTTGTTTTTATTTTATTTATTTATTCTATTATTATTAAAAACTATATTATAATAATGAATCAAAATTAAATTTCGAGAGCAAAGCAAAATAACGAATCAATGAAACGCTTAACTTTAATAACAAGAGTTATTTTTTCACTTTATTGATTATTCCATACCCATGCACTTATGTATTACTTTCTGTTGTATTTCTGTTGTTCCTGATGACGTTTTAAATATCAAATAAATACTTCAGTATTTTAAAGTAAATTGACTAAACTATTGTTTTTAACTATTTTTAATTAACTATTTTTAATTAACTATTTTTAATTAACTATTTTTAATTAACTATTTTTAATTAACTGTTTTTAATTAATTTTAATTTCAACAATAAAATCAATGATATTTTAATAAATAGATAAAATCATATAAAATCTAAAAATCGCATAAATTTTATATTCCGTTGATTTTTAGCACAAAGTATTTTTTGATATTTTCAATATTCTTATATTCAGTATAACAAAATAATAAATGATACAATGAAACATATAACTCAACATACAAATATTACTAAATATTTGGTATTGTATTCAGTTATCATTTATATCAAATTGAACTTCATATTCTTCAATAACTTTAAAATGCTCATCACTTAATGCAAATAATCGCGATTCTCCAGTACGTTTTACAATAATCTTTTTATTCCCTCCTCCTCCTTTGCAACACCACCTTTCAAAAAATTTTCTTAAACTATCAGCACTAAATATCCCTACATCTATTCCAATTTCAATAGTTTCGAGTGATTCTGGTACATTCTCTGCCATCTGACATATCAAATCGTTAGCATTTTCTTCACAATTAAATAAAAATCTTCTTAGTTCATTAAAATTATTATTAAATATTGCTATTACTTGTTCAAGACTTAAACCATATAGAGTCAATTTGGTAACCTTTGTACAATTTAAAATCGCTGAAAATATATCAGATTTAATTGTGGGAAATAAATCTAGACAAATATTTTTTAAATTAGTATTAGCCGTTTCAAGAATTTTTATAATAAATTTTTGAGGATACTCATTCCATGGAAAATCCACATGTAAATAGTGAAAGCTAATTAATTGAGTAAATGATGAAGCAAAGAGTAAACTATTCGATTTATACAATCCTTCACAATTTTCCATGTGAAGTTCTTGAAGTGAAATAAATTGTCCAATTTGTGATTTCCTTTTGAAATGACTAAAATTTACTGATTTTAAACGAAGATTCCTTAATGTTTCTTTTTGACTAATGATAGCCCAAAATATTAAATTAAGATCTTGATCTTTATCAGCTACAATTGATAGATTTTCTAAACGTTTTTGAGCACTAATAAGTTCTGCTAATAATTGTACTTGAAAATGTGTGAATACAGACAAATCCATATTTAAAATATTATCACAAATTAATTTTAATGATTTATATAATGGACAAATCTGTTCATCCCCTCTTGTCAAAGTAAGGATAAGGCTTTCTAATTTCTTAAATACTTTCGGGGCACCGGGTAACTCGAGAATTGAATTAATTAAATCACTATAACTATAAAAATTTTTAAGAAATTTTTTGAGAACTCCCACCAATTTAAAATTATCCAGAAATTCACAAAGTTTTATTATTAATGTGCACATCTCACGAAATAATATTCGTGATTCTGAAGTAGGATGATTTCGCCATTATTATTATTGTGATCCGAACCATGAATTTGTTGTGAATATATGGAAATAAAATAAACCAAATTATCAATTCCGAATTTATGAGTGAATGATGGATAATCAAAAGTGGCTTGAGGTGGTGATGATGATAAATCAAATCCATTCTGAGTAAGTAAAGTTCTAACTTGATCATCCATACATGATATATAAGTTCGAATACATAATGCATTCTTCCCCACTTTCTTATCGTCTTTCCAACCATATTCTTGACCCAAAGCTAATTCCCAAAGTATAGGCACAGTAACTTTACACCAGATCCGATTAACTAATAATGATGAATGTAAATCTTGAGTTGATTGAACATTATTTATAATCATAATCAATAACTCTGTTGAAATTTTAGTTGCCATTTTTTTTGCCTAAGAAATGAAAAAAAAAAAATAATCGTACCACATTTATATAATATTTATGATTCAGTGTTGACCACTATAATGTAATTAATAATAGATATTATTAATTACTTACATTTAATTTTGTGGAAGATTGTGTTACATTGATAAATGGAGAAACATGAATATTAGATATATTTCTTTTCAAGTTTTACACATCGCTAAGATATTAAAATGACGATTCTTAATTCTTTATGTATGATTTTATATATTATATTTTAGTGTATACGTATATATATCATTTATTTATTTTTATTTTTATTTTTTAAGGTATTACATTAGAGAATTTTTTTATGCAAAGGTATTGTTTTTGATATATCTATTGTTATTTTTTGATACCATCCTAAAATTAATTATATATTTATTAATACAAAATGGGGGTATATCAAAAAAATAATCACAAGTACATATTTGTCACAACCCAGGGACACGTAAAAATTTGGTACCAAATTTGCCCATGTAAATCCAAATATTCTAGCATATTCCAAACATATACAAATATTCGAAAATTTTCCATGTAAATCCAAATATTTTTAGGATAGATCTAATCATATGATTTTAGGCCAATCAAAATTGTCAAAATTGGTATAGATTTGATTAAATCGCCGTAAAAAATAATCATAGAAAAATATCGCAACAATGGGGTGGTCAAAAATTATTTCACCTTGTTCACGGGCACGAGAATTTTCAGAGGATCTTTTTGTAGATAATAATAAACTTTTTTGCAAGTTTTGTAATATAAGTATTGGCTGGAAAAATAAGGCCACTATTACTACACATATAAATTCAAAAGTTCACAAAGATTCCCGCCGTTCATATGTCGCTGCCAACCGTAATGACTGTCAACAGTCTCTTCATACCACAATGGTGGTCGCAGATGGGAGAAAACAAATAATTCATNATATATCATTTATTTATTTTTATTTTTATTTTTTAAGGTATTACATTAGAGAATTTTTTTATGCAAAGGTATTGTTTTTGATATATCTATTGTTATTTTTTGATACCATCCTAAAATTAATTATATATTTATTAATACAAAATGGGGGTATATCAAAAAAATAATCACAAGTACATATTTGTCACAACCCAGGGACACGTAAAAATTTGGTACCAAATTTGCCCATGTAAATCCAAATATTCTAGCATATTCCAAACATATACAAATATTCGAAAATTTTCCATGTAAATCCAAATATTTTTAGGATAGATCTAATCATATGATTTTAGGCCAATCAAAATTGTCAAAATTGGTATAGATTTGATTAAATCGCCGTAAAAAATAATCATAGAAAAATATCGCAACAATGGGGTGGTCAAAAATTATTTCACCTTGTTCACGGGCACGAGAATTTTCAGAGGATCTTTTTGTAGATAATAATAAACTTTTTTGCAAGTTTTGTAATATAAGTATTGGCTGGAAAAATAAGGCCACTATTACTACACATATAAATTCAAAAGTTCACAAAGATTCCCGCCGTTCATATGTCGCTGCCAACCGTAATGACTGTCAACAGTCTCTTCATACCACAATGGTGGTCGCAGATGGGAGAAAACAAATAATTCATTATTTAGTAAAAGCCTGGGTAGAAGCAGATATTCCACTTGAAAAAATAAATAAACTTCGAGATTTTTTTAAGAAGTATTGTAAAGAGGGTGGTTCTATTCCTTTAGCTGATAGTATTCGAAAACATCATTTAAGTGGTATTTTTGAGCAACATTATGAGCAACTTCGTGAAATATTTTGTGGTAAACCAGTTTCTATTATAATCGATGAAACTACAGACAAAAAAGCCCGTAGTGTAATTAATACACTTTTTAGTTATCAAGGTCAAACAAAATTAATTTCGGTTGATTTTATGTCCCAAGTGAATAATGTTACAGTAGGTCAATTAGTTCTTAAAACTTTAGTTGAATGGGAGATACCTTTTACCTATCCATATCTTATTGTATCAGATTCAGCAGCTTATATGAAAAAATCTGTTAGAGAAATTTTACAACCCGTAATGCCACAAATTCGACATAATACATGTTGTGCGCATATTATTTAATTGATAAGGTTAGTATTTTATAAATTATTTATATTTAATATTTTTAATTATGTATTTATAATAACAGCTTTTATTTATTAGTCAAGCATGGACAAATATACATCATTTTGATGAAATACAAAAATTAATTTTAAATATTAAAAAAACTATGGTTTATTCTAAAGCACGGCGATCTAGATATATGGATTATCTTCGGCGACATGGCATTAAAGATATTTCAACTAATTCTGATAATAGTTTAAATTCTCAAGATACTCAACAATTAACTTTACGATTTATGCCATTACCTAATACAACAAGATGGAATTCTTGGTTTCGAATGATGATATATGTTTTTGACTATTTGGACTATATTCGAGGATTTTATTCTGAAGAGCATGAACTGGAATCCAATGAAACAATTGAAAATATTATGTCAATTTTTAATGATAGAAATGCAAATGGATTAATGGAAATATATTTAGCTTTTATTCGTTATCATTCACGTCCATTTATATTAGATACTGATTTTTTTCAAAAGGAAACAGATCCTATTTTTCCTTTAATTGAAGCAAGAATTCAGCAACTTGAAATTTATCTTACTTACGGAACAACTGCAACAGATTTTGGTAATGAAATTAATAATGTTCTTTCTAAATATAATACTGAATTATCCAATTTTATTCCAATTTTTCAATCTGCATATAATGCAGCCTATAATAAATTTTCTATTCATTTTTCTAATCATCCTTCCCGATCACTTTTCAAGGCAGTTCGTATTTTTGACCCACGCTATTTGAAATTATCTTTATCAAATCGTGATATTCAAAAATATAGTTCTGATATTCCACAATTATTAAATCCATCTATAGAACTTCTGCAAGAATGGTCTTTATATTGTAATTTTGAATTAATTGAAGTTGATTATTCAAATTTTCAAATTTTTTGGGAAAAAATGGCATCTACTTTTCCTCTTCTAAGTGAGATTGCATATGATTATATATGGTTACCTATTTCTTCCTGTGCTATAGAACGGAGTTTTTCAGTTTACAATAATATTCTTAGTAATAATAGGCAAAATTTAAGTACCAAATCACTTAAGATATTAAATATGATGTATTTTAATAACTTAGGTTAATAAAATTTATAGTTTTTAGTTGTCAATATAATAAATATAATAATAAAAACCATCATTAAAAAAGAAAATTTATTAGTAAAATTTTATCCAAATTTATCCAAATATTTGCGATTTTCCAAATAAATATTTGAAATAATCCAAATAATTTTTACGTGTCCCTGATATGATTATATATGGTTACCTATTTCTTCCTGTGCTGTAGAACGGAGTTTTTCAGTTTACAATAATATTCTTAGTAATAATAGGCAAAATTTAAGTACCGAATCACTTAAGATATTAAATATGATGTATTTTAATAACTTAGGTTAATAAAATTTATAGTTTTTAGTTGTCAATATAATAAATATAATAATAAAAACCATCATTAAAAAAGAAAATTTATTAGTAAAATTTTATCCAAATTTATCCAAATATTTGCGATTTTCCAAATAAATATTTGAAATAATCCAAATAATTTTTACATGTCCCTGTCACAACCTAATATTTGTCACGTGAAATAATTTCAATCACCTGGTCACCATGTGCCTGTTATTAAATCATGTGTTTTATTTGTATTGGTTGAAAATCACTGGTGTGCAAAAGTATGGTTTTTGATATATCAAAATTTCATGTGACCAAATAGTTATTTTTTTGATGCATCTTTAAATAAACAATTATAGGCATATCAAAAAAATAACCATTTTTTCAGAAATTTTTGATATATCAAAAAAATAACCACAGGTATCTCAAAAACGATACCTTTGCCACTGGTGTTGAACACAAATGGTGTGATTTATATAAATATTTTTTTTAAATATTTCTTTTTCTTTTACTAATAATTATTTATTTACATAAAATAATAACATTTGATTTTTTGATTTTTAAATAGTAATATATATTATATTATATCTTCGGGTTACTATTAATTAAAAGATAAAGTGAATTTTTTTCTTATTAAAAAAAATTCCAAAAAAAAACGTCTGTAGCAATTTCCGCTGTCTGTGGCGTTACTGATGAGGATTCTTGTTTTTCTCACGCATAAGGTGATTTTTCTTATTTTTTCCGCATATGGAGATTTTGATTTTAACGATGGAGATGATTCAAAGTTGATTTGTATGCAATTTTTATCAATAACAAATTATCAATTATTGTTGCAAATACAGATGAACCCTGCGTAATTTTGGTTAAAATTGAAAGAAGGTAATTTTAACCAAGAAAATGATATAATATTATGGAGTCTGATGACTGTCCATTAATATATTCTTTGACTACTATATCCTATCCGGGGTAACCCTCGGAATTATTATAACCTCCAGTTACACAGCTGATAGGATGACTTAGTTCATCAAGATTCGATACAAAAATTTGAGATAAAATAACCTGTACATGTATTTTTTAAAAAAATCAAAAATTATGCATAAATACATAAATTGTCATCACAACATTTCGTTAACAATAATAAAAGTAACTATTTTTATTTTCGATTCGTCAACATCAGTTTTCATCACAAAAATCTTCCTCGAATAGGTTTTTATTATAACAAATCAAGTAAAATAAGATGCAAAAAATTTTTTAACTTCCGTAATAGTTCTTTCTAATAAAAAAAATCTTATGCATTCAAGAAAAAAAAATTACATAACCGAATTAATTAACAAAAAAAATTTATTCAATAATTACTTATTCGATTATTTTATCAATTTTTTTTTTTATTAATAAACCAACAAAAAATGAAAATTCACTATTTTGAGTAAGAAAAATTTTTTTCTCACGAAAAAAAAGAAAAATTCATTGTTAATTAATTAAATGCATATTAATCAATACTAATTTTGCTTATAATATCTGTATGTTGAGTATTGTGTATTTTGGATTATTAATTTGGCCCTACCATTACATCAGAGTAGTAACACACACCGCACTTGATNAATTTGAGATAAAATAACCTGTACATGTATTTTTTAAAAAAATCAAAAATTATGCATAAATACATAAATTGTCATCACAACATTTCGTTAACAATAATAAAAGTAACTATTTTTATTTTCGATTCGTCAACATCAGTTTTCATCACAAAAATCTTCCTCGAATAGGTTTTTATTATAACAAATCAAGTAAAATAAGATGCAAAAAATTTTTTAACTTCCGTAATAGTTCTTTCTAATAAAAAAAATCTTATGCATTCAAGAAAAAAAAATTACATAACCGAATTAATTAACAAAAAAAATTTATTCAATAATTACTTATTCGATTATTTTATCAATTTTTTTTTTTATTAATAAACCAACAAAAAATGAAAATTCACTATTTTGAGTAAGAAAAATTTTTTTCTCACGAAAAAAAAGAAAAATTCATTGTTAATTAATTAAATGCATATTAATCAATACTAATTTTGCTTATAATATCTGTATGTTGAGTATTGTGTATTTTGGATTATTAATTTGGCCCTACCATTACATCAGAGTAGTAACACACACCGCACTTGATAATATATAAATGTGATACGATTTTTTAAAAATTTTTTCTCTTTATTTCTTGGGCAAAAAAAAATGGCAACTAAAATTTTCACAGAATTATTGATTATGATATTAAATAATGTTAAATCAATTCAAGATTTATATTCATCATTATTAGTTAATCGAATCTGATGTAAAGTGACTATACCTATACTTTGGGAATTACCTTTGAGTCAAGAATGTGGTACAGATGATGAGAGTTGGGGAAGAAAGCATTATGTATTCGAACATATATATCATGTGTGGTTACTCAAGCTACAACATTACTTATTCAAAATGTATTTGATTTATCATCATCACCACCACAATCCACTTTTAATTATCCGTCATTCACTCATAAATTATAATTAATAATTTAGTTTATTTTATTCCCACATATTCACCACAAATTAATCCACAACAAATTATTGGTCCGGATCAAGACAAGAACAATAGTGATGATGCTGATGAGGAAATCGCCAAATCAAGAATATTATTTCGTGAGATATGTAGATTAATAATAAATCGTTGTTCATTTTTGGTTTCTTTCAAAATTACGAGATTCAAGTATTTTTATAAAAATTTACGTAATTTTATCAATTCACAAGTTATCTGATGCCCTGAAAGTATTTAAGAAATTAGAAAGTTTTACTTCGATGATGACATTATATGAATCATTAGCATTAATGTGTAATAATATTTTAAATATGAATTTGTTCTTACCCTTAGATTCTCGGATGCAATTATTAGTAGAACTTATTAGTGCTCAAAAAAGTTTAGAAAATCTATCAATTGATGCTTATGGTATGAATCGTAATCCAATATTTTGGGCTATCATTAGTCAAAAAGAAACATTGAAGAGTCTCGGTTTAAGAAGGGTATATTTTAGTCATTTCGAGGGGAAGTCACCAATTGGACATTGTATTTCACTTCAAAAACTTCATATTGAGGAGTGTTACGGATTGCGTAAATTGAATATTTTATTATTTGCTTCATCATTTACTCAATTAAGTAGTTTTTATACAGAAATTTGGAACGTATCCTCAAGAATTTATTATAAAAATTTTTGAAACGACCAACAAATTTAAAAAATATTTGCCTAGATTTATATTCTACAATTACATCAGATATAATTTTAAATTGTACAAAGGTTATTAAATTAACTCTATATGATTTAAGTCTTGAACAAGTAATAGCAATATTTAATAATAATTTTAATGAATTCAGAAGATTTTCGTTTGTTTATAGAGGAGAAGGATCTAGTGCTGATGAATTATGACCGAAAATATACCATTAGAATGGGAAAATTTAGTGCTGCTTGTTTAAGAAATTTTTTGATGAGTGGTGTTGTAAAGGAGGAGGAGGAAGTAAAAAAATTATTATAAAACGTACCGAACAACTATTTACAATAAGTGATGAACATTTTAAAGTTATTGAAGAATATGGAGTTCAATTTGATATAGAAGAATAATTTTTCAAATAATATTTTAAATGTAATATCAAATCAAAAAATGTATTCGGTTATGTCATATATGGACGATCTGAATGTAAATAGTGAAAACTAATTAATTGAGTAAATGATGTGATGAAGCAAAGAGTATACAATCCGTAACAATTTTCCATGTAAAGTTCTTGAAGTGAAGTAAATTATCCTATTGATGACGATTTTCCCTCGAAATAATAAAATTTAATGTTTTTAAACGAAGGCTCTTTAATGTTTCCTTTTGACTAATGATAGCCCAAAATATTAAATTATGACCTTGATATCTATTAGCAACAATTGATAGATTTTCTAAATGTTTTTGAGCACTAATAAGTTCTGCTAATGATTTCGTTTGATAATTTGAGAACAAGGACAAATCCATATTTAAAATATTATCACAAATTAATGCTAATGATTCATATAATGGAAGTATCTGTTCATAATCTTCTATCATCGAAGTAAAACTTTCTAATTTCTTAAATACTTTTGGAGCACCAGGTAACTCAAGAATAGAACCAAATAAATCATCAAAATTGGAAAAACATTCGACTATCGTCATTGTCATTTTAAAAGAATCCAACGATTTATTATTAATTTACACATTTCACGAAATAATATTCTCGACTTGGAAATAATGATATTGTTATTATTATTATTATTATTATTGCTATTATCTTGATAAGGACCAATGATTTGTTGTGAATATGTGAAAATAAAATGAAATAAATTATTAATTGTAAATTTATGAGTGAAGGATAAATAATCAAAAGTGACTTGATGTGGTGATGACGATAAATCAAATCCATTTTGAATAAGTTCTAGCTTGAATATCCATAAATGATATATAAGTTCGAATGCATAGTGCTTTCTTTTTCAACTTATTCTTATTATCTGTACGACATTCTTGACCCAAGGGTAATTCCAAAGTATAGGTACAGTAACTTACACCAGATTCGATTAACTAATAATGATGAATATAAATCTTGAATTGAATAAATATTATCTAAAATTTTAATTAATATTTCTGTGGGGATTTTAGTTGCCATTTTTTTGTATAAGAGATCAGAAAAAAATAATCGCATAGTGACTACTATAATGTATGTAATTGTAATTACAATAATAATATTTATTTGATTATTACAATTATTACCTTACGTTTCATTGGTTTTCCACCAAAAAATTACCTTTTTTGGCTAATCGTATCACTTCTTGGACCTTGCATTTTTTTATTTGATCTTTGATCCATCTAAAGATCAACCTCCTGTCCTTGATATTTTCTTCCATCAGAAAAACCTACCCAACCGACTGGTCTTCTCTTTACACCATTACTAATATACACCCGAAATTTGCTTCAGGCATGGTACCTTCATATTTTCCTACAAAGCTATGGCATATTCACAGAAGTTATAAATTTTAATTAATCATATGTGTTATTTAGGTTCAAGAAACTATAATAATTTATGATTAATAATATTACAATTACATTTTCTTTTAAATTTAGATCATTCAATTTATTTACTTTAAAACTTTACAATAAATTACAACAATTAAATTTTAATCGATTTCTTTGTGTCTGTATTACAAATCTGATAGAATTCCGGTTGTCATTGGAAAAAAATGTATTTAATAGTTAATCAATAATAACATTAATAAATTAATATACAAACTTTAATATAATTTCAAATGCAAATGCTAGTGTTAAATTTTATTATCACCACCTCTATACCCCACCCCGATATTTTTTATTATATTTTTTAGGGACAGAAAATTTTTTTGGACCACGCTTATATATCATACAACCCGGTTAAAATTAGCAATAATAATGTTTATTTTTAGAACATAGTATTTTTATCTTATATAGATATTACTGATTCTTCTATATCAATTTTGAACTTCTTCATTGTTCCAAAAGTGGTGATGATAATCAATTAAAGTTCTACGACATATATGTTCGAATACATAATGATTTCTTTTTCAACTTATTCTTATCATCTGTACAGCATTCTTGACCTAAAGGTAATTCCCAAAGTATAGGTATAGTAACTTTACACCAGACTCGATTAACTAATAATAATGTTGAATATAAATCTTGAGATTTAACATTATTTACATTATTTAAAATCATAATTAATAAAAAGAAGTTCAGATCTAAAGAAAATTCATAAATTATAATGGAATCCTTAATAAAAATTAAAGAATAATGTGACATGTATTAAATATTTTTTTATAATTATTAAATAATGGAAATGAATTTATTAGCTAATATGAAAGTGAAAGACTTTCTCAAAAGAAAAAAACTTAAACTTGCCAAAGAAAGAAGTCCATAGTAATTTAGAAACATATCAATTCAAATTCAACATTATTAAATTGCAACTTTAGTAAGTCTGTACAATAGGAAATATTTTGTGAATTTATTCAATAAATTAATTTATGCCCTAACAATTGAGCTAAATTATTTATTGAAGTATATGATCGAGAATATGGAGTTTTAATTAACATCCATCATTTAAAATAATAAATATCAATCAGCATTTAACGATCAAGGTAATTTTCAATTTAATTTTAGTAATTAGCAAAATATTAATTAATTTTAATAATTAGCGAAATCTATTAAATTAAATTTATTAATGATTATTAATTAAATTAAATTCATTTTAGATAAGAATATGATCAAAGTTTTAAGTAACTTCATTTCAACAATAAATATTAAATGTATAATTACATCACTTAGAGATTTTATAAATAATGATAAATTTCATACATTATTGTATGCTCTAATTAATTTCAAAAATGGATTGAAAATTATAAGCGAAAAAAACGGATTAAATTTATATATCCTAATTCTATGCAAATGTAATAATTCATTTATATTTTTTTAAATGAAAACTATTTATCAAAAAATCATTTGGAAGTTTTTTGAATGATAGAATTTAACTTCAAGGAAGGTAATTATTGATTAATTAGTCTTAATAATGCATTTTTTCTACATCTAATAATTATGTTAAATGCTCTTTTATTTTTGATATTTATTTCTTTTCCTTTTCTTTTTTTCATGCTTAATGTAATTAAATAAATTTATATAAATATTTAAATTGTAAAGTATACTGTGGCGAAGCAAATTGGTAATCAGGTGAAATGTCACGAGGGATGATATTTTGTGACACTAGATGAACTTTCAGGTGATTGTCATCTTTGTATGAAGGATGAAGAATGCTGTATGAGGATGAAGGATACCGTACAAGGATGAAGGATATCGTACAAGGATGAAGGATGACACACAAAGGATGAAGGATGAAGTACAAAGATGAAGTGTAAACAAAAGAGAAAGTATAAATGTGACTGTTGTTGGGAGTAAGTTTCAGTAATGAGTTACAAGTTAGTTAGACAGTTAATTAATTCATTAAAAATAACTCAGAATAATTCGAAATACTTTAATAAATATTATATAGAAAAGTAAACTTCTTTCAGGAACAGGAAAGATACGTCACGCTGTAATATTTCTGTTGTTGAATGATACTTTACTTTTAAAAACTTTATATTTTATATTTTAATAAACTTATACTTTGTGTCAGAATATTGCGAAATATTATTAAATATTGTTTGATACTGCGTTACTACTTTTACTCCACCTTACTCACTGTGCCTTCATGATTAATTTGATTATTATTTGATTATTATTATTATTTATTATATATTTATTATCTGTTTCGAGATAGGCAAGTTTAGATCAATTGATTGCTTGACCTACTGGCAGATAGAGCGTATTATTATTTGTTTGTGTGATGCAAACTGTGAGACTGATTTGAGAAATTGTTTGAAATGCTCTGCACTCCTGTGACAATACAATGGTAGTAAGCATATTTCTTTTCCTTTTCTTTTTTTTGTGTTTAATGTAATTAAATAAATTTACATAAATATTTAAATTGTAAAATATACAATGGTAGTAAGCAAAAATTGAAGATAATAAAAAACTCCTATCCCGAATTCTTGTTCATATTCATGAAGCACTGAAACACTTCACAGTTGTCCTCTAAATAAAAATAAATTACATACTATCATTAAAATAATAATATTTTAAAGTAAAATATTATTTTTAATTAATTAATTATTTTAATCAAATTAATTATTAAATTAATTTATTGATTTTAATTTTAAAGGTAAAATCAAATATAAAAATTTAAGCTATAAAATAATAAAATCATATAAAATTATATCAAAGATTATTAAACAATATCACTTTATGAAATTTTTTATTCGAGTACATAGTATTTTAATATTTCGAAACACATAATTAAACATATTTTCAGATTTGGTATTACATTTAATTTCGAATGTTATCTATATCAAATTGAACTCCATATTCTTCAATGACTTTAAAATGTTCATCACTTAATGTAAATAGTCGCGCTTGTTCTGTGCGTTTTACAATAATCTTTTTATTTCCTCCTCCTTCTTTACAACACCATCCTTTAAAAAATTTTCTTAAACTGTCAGCACTAAATATCCCCATTCTAATTTCAATAGTTTCAAGTGATTCTGGTACATTTTCGGCCATTTGGCATAATAATTCATCTGAATCAAATTCTTCACAATTGAAAAATGAAAATCTTCTTAATTCATTAAAATTATTACTAAATATTGCCATTATTTGTTCAGGAGTTGAATTATGTAAAGTTAATTTGGTAACCTTTGTACAATAATTTAAAATTGTTGGAAATATATCAAATGTAATTTTGGGATATATTTCTAGACGAATATTTCTTAAATTTTCATTGGCAGTTTCGAAAATTTTTATAATAAATTCTTGTGGATACCAACCATTTTCATAACCTGAATGTGAATAGTGAAAACTACTTAATTGAGTAAACGATGAAACAAATAATAAACTATCCGGTTTATGCAACCCATAACAATCTTTAATATAAAGTTCTTGGAGTGAACTAAATTTTCCAATTGGTGATTTCTCCTCGAACCCCTTGAAATAATGAAAATTTACTGTTATTAAAGAAAGAATCTTTAATGTTTCTTTTTGACTAATGATGGCCCAAAATATTAAATCATGACCATGAAGTCCATTAGCAATAATTGATAGACTTTCCAAACGTTTTTGAGCACTAATAAGTTCTGCTAGTAATTGTGATTGATAATATGAGAACAAGGACAAATTCATATTTAAAATATTATCACAAATTAATTTTAATGATTTATATAATGGACATATAAGTTCATCCCTTATTGTCAAATTAAGGCTTTCTAATTTCTTAAATACTTTCGGGGCACCAGGTAACTTTAGAAATGAATTAATTAAATCACTATAACTATAAAAATTTTTAAAAAATTTTTCGCGAACTCCCGCCAATTTAAAATGATCCAGAAATTCACAACGTTTTATTATTAATGTGCACATCTCACGAAATAATATTCTTGATCCTGAAGTGAGGATGATTTCGCTATTATTATTATTGTGACCCGAACCAATAGTTTGTTGTTGTGAATATATGGAAACAAAATAAACCAAATTGTCAATTCCAAATTTATGAGTGAATGATGGATAATCAAAAGTGGCTTGAGGTGATGATGATGATAAATCAAATCCATTTTGAGTAAGTAAAGTTCTAGCTTGAGTATCCATACATGATATATGTTCGAATGCATAATGATTTCTTTTTCAACTTATTCTTATCATCCATACAACATTCTTGACTCAAAGGTAATTTCCAAAGTATAGGTATAGTTACTTTGCACCAGATTCTGTTAACTAATAATGATGAATATAAATCTTGAGTTGAATAAACATTATTTAAAATTAAAATCAATAATTCTGTGGAAATTTTAGTTGCCATTTTTTTTTTACCTAAGAAATAGCAAAAAAATGATCGTATCACTTTTATGACTCAGTGTGTAACTGCGCCGACGTAATTGTTACCAAAATAATAAATCCAAAAATGCACAACATATTCACACAATATGCGAAATTAATTAACATACATAGAGATTTGTGCATATTTATATTTTTTGTGGAATGTAAACAGTTTCCATAAAATTTCTTGTTGTGATCAATTGAAAGTCTCATTCGGAGAAATAATAATTTAGAATGTTTTGAAGATAGTTTGTGCTAATTTAAATAATAGAGTTTATATTATGAATAAATTATTAATATAACCGAATTTAAAAATAAACGTTACGAAAAAAAATTGAAATCAATTATAACAAGCCTGGAATTGTGTATGCAAATCATAGAGTTTTTATAACGTTTTCTTATTCTAAATAATAAATAATAAAGCAATAAAAAATGTATTAATGAATAACAGATATTAATTACCTCTTACACAATAAAGAAGATTTAATTCTCTTTCTAGACAAATGCAAAACCACGTATTGTTTCTTTGATATTTTTTTTAGTCGCTATATTATTATTGGAAAACTCAATAAACATTTTATGCATATGCATCATTAATATTAAGACTCGAATTATCAAGTGGTAAACACGAATCATTATTATCATATTATTAATATTTTAGACTTGATTACAGATGAGAAAAAAAAAAGAAAGAAATAGCAATTAGAGAATATAAAAAAAAATCTATAAGTGCTCTTGTTTTTATTTTATTTATTTATTCTATTAATAAAAACTATATTATAATGGTGAAATTAAATTTCGAAAGCAAAGCAAAATAACGAATCAACGAAACGCTTAACTTTAATAACAAGAGTTATTTTTTCACCTTCAATCAATTCATAAATTATTCCATACCCACGCACTTATGTATTACTGCAATTCTCTTTCTGTTGTATTTCTGTTGTTCTGATGACGTTTTAAATATCAAATAAATACTTCGGTATTTTAAAGTAAATTGACTAAACTATTATTTTTAATTAACTATTTTTAATTAACTATTTTTAATTAACTATTTTTAATTAACTATTTTTAATTAACTGTTTTTAATTAATTTAATGTTGATTTTAATTGCAACAATAAAATCAATGATATTTTAATAAATAGATAAAATCATATAAAATTATTATCTAAAAATCGCATAAATTTTATATTCCTTTTGATTTTTAGTACAAAGTATTTTTGATATTTTCAATATTCTTACATTCAGTGTAACAAAATAATAAATGATACAATGAAACATATAACTCAACATGCAAATACTATTACTAAATATTTGGTATTGTATTCAATTATTATTTAAAATATTATTTGAAATATTATTTGGAATATTATTATTTCATATCAAATTGAACTCCATATTCTTCAATAACTTGTAAATGTTCATCACTTAATATAAATGGTGGTTCTAAGCATTTTATAATAATCTTCTTATTTCCTTCTCCAAAAAATTTTCTTAAACTATCAGCACTAAATATCATTATTCCAATTTCAATAGTTTCGAGTGATTTTGGTACTTTCTCTGCCATCTGACATAATAAGTCATTAGCATCAAATACACAATCAAATGAAAGACTTCTTAGTTCATTAAAATTATTATTAAATATTGCTATTACTCGTTCAGTACGCACTAAAGGTAACGTTAATTTGGTAACCTTTGTACAATTTAAAATCGCTGAAAATGTATCAGATGTAAGTGCAGAATATAAATCTAGACAAATATTTTCTAAATTAGTATTAGCCGTTTCAAGAATTTTTATAATAAATTCTTGAGGATACTTATTATATGGAAAATCCTTATGTAAATAGTGAAAGCTAATTAATTGAGTAAATGATGAAGCAAAGAGTAAACTATTCGATTTATACAATCCTTCACAATTTTCCATGTAAAGTTCTTGAAGTGAAGTAAATTGTCCAATAGATGACGACTTCCCCTCGAAATAATTAAAATTTACTGTTTTTAAACAAAGATTCCTTAATTTTTCTTTTTGACTAATGATAGCCCAAAATATTAAATTATGATCTTCATATTTATCAGCAACAATTGATAGATTTTCTAAACGTTTTTGAGCACTAATAAGTTCTGCTAATAATTGTGCTTGAAAAGGTGAGAATACAGACAAATCCATATTTAAAATATTATCACAAATTAATTTTAATGATGGACAAATAAGTTCATCCCTTATTGTCAAAGTTAGGCTTTCTAATTTCTTAAATACTTTCGGGGCACCGGGTAACTCGAGAATTGAACCAATTAAATCACTATAACTATGAAAATTTTTGAAAAAATTTTTGGGAACTCTCGCCAATTTAAAATGATCCAGAAATTCACAACGTTTTATTATTAATGTGCATATCTCACGAAATAATATTCGTAATCCTGAAGTGAGGATGATTTCGCTATTATTATTATTGTGACCCGAACCCATTGTTTGTTGTTGTGAATATATGGAAATAAAATAAACTAAATTATTAATTATTAATTTATGAGTGAATGATGGATAATCAAAAGTGGCTTGAGGTGGTGTTGATGATAAATCAAATCCATTCTGTGTAAGTAAAGTTCTAGCTTGGGTATCCATACATGATATATATGTTCGAATGCATAATACTTTCTTTTTCAACTTATTCTTATTATTTGCACGACATTCTTGACCCAAAGGTAATTCCCAAAGTATAGGTATAGTAACTTTACACCAGATTCGATTAACTAATAATGATGAATGTAAATCTTGAGTTGATTGAATATTATTTAAAATCATAATCAATAATTCTGTTGAAATTTTAGTTGCCATTTTTTTTCGTCTAAGAAATGAAAAAAAAAATAATTGTATAATATTCATGATTCAGTGTGTGACTACTATAATGCAATTAATAATAGAAAATACACGTGGAAGATTGTGTTACATTGATAAATAGAGAAATATGAATATTAGATATATTTCGTTTTATTTTTTAAGTTTTACACATCGCTAAGATATTAAAATGACGATTCTTAATTCTTTATGTATGATTTATATTTTATATTTTAGCGTATACGTATATATATCATTTATTTATTTTTATTTTTATTTTTTAAGGTATTACATTCTTGAAGATTTGTGAATGTAAATCTTATTTTTTTTTATTATTCTTTAATCCTTACTAATCATCTTGGAACTGGCTCTATAATTTCCAGTTGATTATTACTTGCCTTCCCGAGATAGTGTGAATTCGTGGATCGATCTAAATCTTTTTTTTAAAATATTATTTCTTGGATTTTCTTCAAATATTTTCTACCTTCTAGGGATTAGATTTGTGATGGATGGATCTTTAAAAATTACTTACCTTCTTTGAGATTGGATCTGTGATCTTGGATATTTGAGTAATTTTTTCATGTTACTTTATTACAGATCTGCCGATTCCAGATTTGCAACTAATTTATAAGTTTTTTTTATTATTTCCTTAATTCCAGATGTAATAATATAGTAGCAATAGTAGTAGATAAAAACAGTGATGGCAAATGACCCAAATGACCTCAAATGACTTTATGATTTTGGTCCAATTTTAAAATTTTAAATGACCAGGTCATTTGATCCAATCAATCAGATGTCACCAATATTTATCGTTAACTTATAGCCTGTCTACAAAAAATAATATTTGCATAACGTTTCTCATTGGAATCGGGCTAGTCTCGTGATGGACGGTTAATATTTGAATCGAATTCGCGGTGCGTATATATAAAATTTTTTATTTTTTATTTGATTTTCTATTTTATTTTTAGTTCTCTCCTTGAAATTGGGCTTTTAAATTCGCGATGGATGGGTATAAAGGGATAATACTTGGAATTAGTGGTACGTATATATACGGTTATTTTTATTTTTATTCTTTTTTTAAAGTTATACTCGCCTTTTTTCCTTTTCTCATTGGAATCGGGTTTCTAGGTTTGTGATGGACGGGTAATGTTTGAATCGAATTTGTGGTGCATATATATAAATTATTTTTTTTTATTTTATTTTAAATTTTACTATTTTATTTTTAGTTTGCCTTGGAATCGGGCTCCTAAATTCGTGATGGATGGATATGAAGGAATAATACTTGGAATTAGTGGTACGTATATATAAGGTCATTTTTGTTTTTATTCTTTTTTTAAAGTTATACTCTCCTTTTCTCCTTTTCACATTGAAATCGGCTTTCTAGGTTTGTGATGGACGGGTAATATTTGAATCGAATTCGGGGTACATATATATATAATTATTTATTTTTTTATTTTATTTTTAATTCTTTCCATGGAATCGGGCTTCTAAATTCGTGATGGATAGGTATAAAGGAATAATACTTGGAATTAGTGGTATGTATATATAAGATTATTTTTATTTTTATTCTTTTTTTTAAAAATTATACTTGGAATCAGGTTCTAGGTTTGGGACAGATGATGTAAAAAAATAATACTTGGAATTGGGCTTCTAGGTTCATAGCAGATGTAAGGAATAATACTTGGAATCGGATTCGTATATACATATAAGGTTATTATTTTTAAAGATATTCTTACCTCCTCTCCTTTACTAGGTTCGTAACGGATGGGTGTAAACGAATAATACTGGGAATTGTGTTCGTGACAGGCACAAATAAATAATACTTGTAATTAGATTCATGTATAAGGTTTTTTTTATTTTATTTTATTTATTTTTAAAGTTATACTTACCTTCTCTTCTTGGGATCGTGCTTTTTGGTTTGTGACGAACTTCATATAATAATACTTACCTTGAAATTGGGTTTGTAGTTTGATAATGTATAAACTCTTTGGTTATATGTATCATCAAAAATTTTAATTAATATATTATTATAAAATATATCTTATATATATTTAAGATTCTACCTTTCTATATTTTTTATATTTTTTTTTACTTGAAATCGGGTTTCATCAATCCTAATTTTAAATGTGTAGCTAGATATACATATATAATAATATAGTTTTACCATCTTGTTTAATTTTAATTTATTTAATTTAATTTATTAATTACTTAATTATTTATTTTATTACATTGAATTTATTTAATTATTTATTTTATTTAATTTAATTTATATTTAATTCAAATAAAATTTATACTTGAGATTATTATTTTATTTAAGAATGAATAACTATAAATTACAATAAATTCAATGAATTACAATGAATATTCTTTAAATTTATTTATCCAAATTAATTAATGTTTTTACACAACTTGGAGCTTCCAATCGATTATTAGAAATACTCAAAAGATCCCATTTAGAAAGTAGGATGAATGGAACGGTAAATTCTAATAGATCTTCATTTGTAGGATTTTCATCTCTAATTATATTTATCCAACTTTGAATTGTATTTACTCATTGTTCAGTCAAATTGATAGCATTTGGCTCATTATTATTTTCTAAAGTACCTTGCGTTTCTTCGTTTAATTAATTTATTCTTTCATTGTTATTATTTTTTATTTCATCATCATCACTATTATCTTCACTATCATTACTATCCTCACTATTTATTATATTAAAAGCTATTTTTCGATGCAAATCAACATTGTAAATACTTTATTGGAACTGAAAAAAATCTTTTTATCTTGGTAAATTTTTTATTTTTGACTAATTATTGTTGAAATTTTTTAGAATGCTATATGCAAGGTTTTTAAGATTAGTAGTTAAGACTTTTTCCGTTCTTGGTATAATAATTACATAAAACAGTTAAGTTCTTGAACTATGAACCTTTACATATTTTCATACACTCTTATATAATTGTTTATGCATTACTTAGTGTAGTTGACATGAATTACTGAAATTTATATAACTCAACTATAATTAATATTACATCTGAAATTTTGTAAAATTTTATTATAATATAATCAATATAAAAAAGTAAAATTCATGATCGTTGAAAAAAATATCGTATACCAAATTAGGTTGTATGAAAAACATGTGAATATATAAATCAATTAATCGAAAATTGAAACTTCTTATATATATATTAAATGCAAAATGACTTTATTAGTAAAATAAACATCAAGAAAATTTGAATATTGAGAATAATCTGTGAAGTACGCTACTGCCCTGAACTATCTACCAGAAATATGGAATAAAAAAATAAATTGGTCACAAGGTGTAAAGATTGTATGTTTTTGGAACAATATTGTAAATATTCACTAAAGATTACAATTTTTTCATTCCTGTCGTAAACCTTCTAACTCCGTCTCTAATATTTAAACCAATAATATTATTTAAAAAACTTGATGTACTCAAACTACTAAGTATTTTTTTAGTGTTTCTCGATTGAACTGGAAACGTAATTGGGTTTAAAAACTTTACTGCGATGTTGATAAACTTTATTTCCAGTAGTTATATCTCTTGTAATAGATATGTTAGAATGGCATTCTTTCTCGGCCTCTTGATTTCCCTTCCCAGAATTTTCATAAAAAATTTCTCCATGTGTCTGTTTTTTTTCTCTGTTAATGTTATTTCGTCTATTTTCTTAAAAATTAATAAGTTTAACTTTATTAATCAAATATATATACGTAAAACTAAATGTAAATTAGTAGTTACCATTTGATCTTAAGTTAGCAGGTTCATTTTGATTTAAAAACATTAAAATTTCTTCGTGTTCGTCGTATGGTTCTCCCTCTGCAATCCACTTAGCTAGTTCAGTCCAGTTTATAGATGCTCGCTCTTCTTCCTCCAATTTTTTTAACTTTTCGTCTGATTCCTTAGACCACTTAATAGATACTTTCGATCTCTCTTCCAATTTTTTAAACTTTTTTTCTGATTTCTGAGACATTGTAAAATTATTTTTTATATACAGATTAATTTGAAAAGATTAGATAAGTTTTTAATTTGTATTACGAAGATACAGTAACTCATTTTGCATTAAATTATCAATTTTGTGTTACCTTAGCTAAATTTGAAGGATTTTATCTTAATTTGTAAGACTTTATTTTTAATTTGCAAAAGGGTAGAAGAATCATAATTATCTCAGTCCTATAAGAAGTACGTATATTTAATTTAAATTTAAAAGATACTTAAAAAATATTTAAAATTAAGTATATTTTAAGTATATTTTACTAACAAAACAAGACATATCAAGTAATAAATGCTTATAAATGATGAAAAATGGTCTAAATTTACTTCTTTGGTAGAGAAAATGATTAAAAATTTGTCAATTTCAGATAGACAGGAGTTTTTTGTGAGAAAATATAATACACTTAACAAAATGCAGTCCACACTCAAAAATATTGTCACAGGCGTGCAGAGTATTTTGAACAAATTCACAAATCAGTCTTTCAGTTTGCATCACACAAACAAATAATAATACGCTCTATCTGCCAGCAGGTCAAGCAATCAATCGATCTAAACTTGCCTATCTCAAAACAGATAATAAATATATAATAAATAATAATAATAATCAAATAATAATCAATTAATCATGAAGGCATAGTGAGTAAGGTGGAGTAAAAGTAGTAATGCAGTATCAAACAATATTTAATAATATTTCGCAATATTACGACACAAAGTATAAGTTTATTAAAATATAAAATATAAAGTTTTAAAAGTAAAGTATCATTCAACTTACAGCATGATGTATCTTTCCTGTTCCTGAAGGAAGTTTACTTTTCTATTTAATATTTATTAAAGTATTTCAAATTATTCTGAACTATTTCTAATTATTAATTATTTAATAACTAACTCATTGTTAAAATATAACTATCTCTAACTTGCTTCTAAAACTTACTCCCAACAACAGTCGTATTTATACTTTCTCTTTTGTTTACACTTCATCCTTCATCCTTTGTACTTTATCCTTTATCCTCATATGATATCTTTCATCCTTGTACGATATCCTTTATTCTCATACAACATTCTTCATCCTTCATCTTCGTGCAAAGATGACAATCACCTGAAAGTCACAAAATATCATTCCCATGACATTTCACCTGATTACCAATTTGCTTCACCACAAACATTTTCTCCTTCAAAGGGGAGCTCCAACAACCCTGCACCTATTTCCAAAAGATCTTCCATTAATTGTGCACCCATTGTTTTACAGAGCTGCAGAAATCTTTCGAACTCTGATTTTGGCAGTTTATAGATAAATCTGGCATAACATTTTGAAAGTTTCTGGCATATGGCATTCCTATTACTTGAAATAATGATTGTATTCGTGTTGCTATTTGGTAGATTCGTGCTCTGTTTTGGTGGGATCGTTCATGAAATTTTCTTTTTAGTACTGTCACGGTACTTTTCATTGAGCATCTTGTAGATAATCACCAAGTTTCTTATATGCATTCATTCTTTGATCATTTGTTCCATGCATATCTGTTGCTATTCGTAGAAGTTCGTCTAAATCATGATTGATAACCCAATTTTGTTCTTCTAGAGCTGTAAAAATATCAACTGCATACATTGTTAATGTATCATCATATTGCGTAATAATTTCATTATTCGCGGGTTGATCAATTTCTGTTACAGCACTTTTTGTTACCAAATATGCACTAGTATTATTTATGATAACCTGGGCTTCTCCAAAGATTTGCGGAAATTCTCTTCGTAATTCATGAACTCTCCTTTGTAAACTGTTTGAAATTGTGATATTATTTATAGTAAAAAAAAAGTTTTTGACAAAAATTTTCAGGACTTTTCACAATCTTATGAATTCTTTTAAACAAGTCTATTGTTTACTCATTATCTCATGTGAGATGATAACCCTTTGTTTATAGGATTTTAATCGATTGCCATGTACAGGTCGACTATTGAAAACTTCTCCACTATTGGTTCTTAATATGTAAGAGTCATTACCAAGAACTCTATGAATAAAGAAAGGACCAGACCATTTGTCTCAAAACTTATTGCCATGAACATTTTGTAAATCAGATCTGTATTCTAATACCATATCTCCTATCTTGTATATCATCGTTCGAATTTTCTTATTATGGATTATCTTTTGCTGTTTCTGTGCATCTTTGATATTCTTAGATACTTGAATTCGATTATTTTCAAATATTCTCGTAACTTTACCAGTTCTTTTGTGGATCATTTCTTTAAATTGTTTTTCATTAATTTCTTCAACTGGCCAAGTAATAATATCAAGTTCTATGGGTAATGTAGGAGCTCGTCCATATAGTAAATAAAATAGTTTATATTTTGTTATTCTATTCTTGGTAGTTTGGTATGCGAAAAGTGCCAAAGCAATTAATGTATTCCATTCTTGTCATCAGGAATTAAATAGAAACGTTCTAGTGCGCAATATAAACACTGTTTATATAGCGTACTAGAACAGCACTAACATACTAGAACACAACGTTCTAGTGCATTATTTAAACGCTTAACGTTTATATAGCGTACTAGAACACAATGTTCTAGTGCGTAATAAAGACTTTCCGTTCATATAGCGTATTAAAACGACATATTTCGAATGCAATAAATACTTTTTGTATTTATAGCATACTAGAACGCAACGTTCTAATGCGTATTAATGACGTTTTGTATTTATAGCATACTAGAACGTCTCTATATAATTCCTGATGATGTTGTTTCTTTCACATATTTCTTTAAAGTATTACAAAGTGTTTGATTATACCGTTCCGTCAGTCCATTACTTTGAGAATGGTAAGCAAATGTAAGTTTGCAATGCGTTCCCATTATCTCTATTAGGTTGGTTACTATTTAACTAACAAATAATGCTTCTTTATCAGATAATATTTCTCTTGGGCAACTATGCTTGCAGATAATTTCATCATACAAAAACCAAGTGATAGTTTTCACATCTGCCTTTTCAATAGCTCTAGCTTCTGGCCACTTTGTAAAATAATCCGTAGCCACCACTATATATCTTTTCTCCATTGTAGTTGGCTTCAAAGATTTTACAATATAGATCCCTAATTGATCAAAAGCTTGTCCTACTCCAATAGGTCGTAATACTTCAGTTGGTCTAGGTTTATCCTGTCTTTGACATATATCACATGTCTCTATGTAATTTCGAATATCTTTACCCATTGTAGGCCAAAAGTATCGTTGTCTTGTTTTATCTATGGTAGCCTTTATACCAAAATGTCCAGCATTTGGTACATTATGCATGTTGTATAATATTTTAGCTAAATTTTCTCTTGTAATTATACTTAGAGGATCGCCCTCTTTGTTTTGCTTGTATAATATATTGTCTTGAACTATGTAATAATTTGCTTGTTGTTGTAACTTTCACCGTTGTTCGTTAGTGCCGTTTGGTAAAAAAGTATGATTTATTAGGTATTCTGTTAACTGATTGTAAATGTCTACATTTATTTCCGAAAAGTTTCGAGATTTTGTATCTTTAATAAATATCTGAGTTCTATTATATTTGTTGTCTTAATTAGTTACTCTTGATAATGTGTCAGCATTGGCGTTAAGCCTTCTTTGCTTATGAATAAGTTCATAGTCATACTTAAATAATTCAAAAATCCATCTAGCAACTCTTCCTTTCGGTTGTGGACAATTCTTTAGCCATGCTAAAGCAGAGTTATCCGTATATAAATTAAACTTGGGGCCATGTAAGTAATGTTTAAAATGTCGTACAGCCCATATTGCGACAAGGCATTCTTTTTCCAACACAGTATAATTTTGTTTGGGAGATGATAGCAAGCAACTGGCATAAGCGATAGGGTGTTCAAGATTTTCCGTATCCTTCTGGGAGAGCACAGTTCCAATTCCCCAGTCAGATGCATCGGTAGCTAGTATAAATCATTTTGAAAAGTCAGGATAGGTCATTATGGGAGCCGAAGTTAACCGTCCTTTTAGGGTATCGAACGCGAGTTGGTATTCAGACTTTCATTTAAATATAATGCTTCTCTTCGTAAGGTTGTGTAGTAGTTTCGCAATTGTGGTAAAGCTTTTTACAAATCTTCAATAATATGAGGCTAATCCTAAAAAAGCTCTCACATTTGTCTTATTTTGTGGAACTGGATAATGCTACACCTTCTCAATTTTCGAAGGGTCCAGGGCTATTCCATCGATTGTTATAATATGTCCCAAAAATATTAATTTTGTCTTGAAAAAGTCGTGCTTTTCCAAATTTATCTTTAATTTGGCATTTTCCAGAAGTGTAAATACATCCTTCAGATATTTCAAGTGCTTTTCGTAAGTTTTCAAATATATTATAATATCGTCGATATATACCAATATGAACTTCCAAGTAACTTCATGGAAGACTCTATCCATCACTTGCTGAAAGGTTGCAGAGGCATTGATAAGTCCAAAAGACATCATGAAAAACTCATAAGTACCAAATGAAGTAGTGAAAGCAGTTTTCTCCTGGTCTTCAGCAGATACTTCTACTTGCCAAAAACCTGAAGCGAGGTCTAGAGTTGAAAAGAAAGTGGAGTGTCCCAAAGCATCTAGCATGTCTGCTATTCGTGATATTAAGTATGTATCCGGTTTCATAACCGCATTCAATTTTCTGTAATCTACACAAAGCCTGAATTTCCCATTTTTTTTATTTACTACTACAATGGGTGCGGACCAAGAACTAAATGACTTTCGAATTAGTCCATTCTTTAGCATATTTGCTATTTCCTTCTTCAAAAATTCCAAGTATCGGGGCGAGGTTCTATAGGGTTTAATTTGATAGGCTTTGCTTCGCCAGTGTTTATTGTATGGTGATAAAGGTTTGTCTTCCCTAATTCTAAAAGATCTTTGGCTACCAGATTTGGAAATTCTTTAATAATTTCGTAAACTTGCGACTTATATTGGTTTCCTTTGAGCTTCTCTACTCCATCTCATACCAAATTGCAATGAATGTCTTATATTTCCTTTCGTAGTATAATAGAAATAATCTTCTCATCTTGTTGATGTTCTTTACAGACTTCGCATATATCCTGACTTGTTTCTAAATATATGCCACACCAGCAATAGGAATTAGGTCCTGTTGCCTTGCATTTCTCTTGAGTACCTTTCTTTCTCCTAACCGGATCAAAACAATAAGATAACTGATCATATAATTTCCATGTGACAAGCTTCGAATTCTTGCACATTCCTTCAAAAGTAAATTTATATTTCATATATAGGATTCCTGATACGGGAGTTCATAAGTTAATCCTGCGAAGTTTACTTCTTCTTGTCAGCATCCGAATCATCACTACTTTCTACATATTCTTCTTCACTATTATCCTCTTCTTTATCATTGTCCAAAACAGTGGCTCTAGTATTTCTACAAGAGATTTGAGCTGTTCGCTTTTCATCTTTTAAAATTAATTTACATTCTTGGTAATCTATTATGGCACGTGCTTTCCTTAACCAATCTGTTCCCAAAATTAATGCGTAACCTGCTGCATCAATGACTTTTATATCAACGGCCACCACAATTTCTTCCAACTTTATTGGTACTTGTGTTACGATTCCTAAACTAGGACGTCTTTCTCTGTGTATACCAGTTATTTTTCTTCTAATGTTTTCTCAATTCTTCGTCCTATGGATTCTATGAAGTTCTTTGAAATGATACTAATAGATGAACCACTATCAAGTATTACTTCAACTTTCCATCCAGCTACTTGGGCTTTACAAGTCATGGGTATATTCCCTTCTATTGTTGTATGATTGGCTATCTTTACAATTCTTGTACGCTTAGGTGTCAATGTCTTTCGTGTCTTGCTTCTATAATGAGGCATAGCCATTAATTATCCTAAAGTGATATTGGCTCTTGTCATAAGTAAATCTGAGACGATGAAATATGGTGGAGCATTTTGTGTCATAAGTGATTGTTGGACAGGGGGTACTTTCTTTCTTTTCTTTTGTTTGGAATCTTCAGATACTTCCTTTTTCTTTTCTGCAGAATGTAATCTTTTTGCGATAAGTTGCGAAGTATTTTGTTTACTTGTAGACCCAATACTTTCTCCTATTACTCTATCATTATCTTCAGTCTTAAATAAAAGATTTGTATTATCGGCACTCTCACCCTCCTGAGGTGTGCCTGTTAGTTTAAATGCTATATTCTTTCCCAAACAGTAGAGATAGATTGTTGGATTTCTTCTTCTTGAATTATAAACGTATTACTATTTACGTCTCCTTGCGAAACTTGTTGTATAGTTTAATTCACCACTGTATTAGTTAAAAGAGGCACAATATTGGTAAGTCGTGGGGCAGCAGAAGCAGCCGGATTTATTTGGTTCCTTTGATTTCCTTGTTTCATAGAACAACTTCAAGCCATATGTCCAGTCTGTTCACAATGGTAGCAGTTTAGCGGATTATTATAACTTTTAAAGCTCTGTTCTCTATTGCCATTATAATTGTTATAACTTTGTCCTCTGTTATTATTGTTATAGTTGGTCTGTTATTAAAAGTATTAGGTGTTCTTTCTCCTTTTTCAATAATCTTTTGTAATGTTTCAGCAATAGGTGCGAAGGATTTCTGTACCGTTCGTTTTATTACATCTTCGCTTTCATTATTTTTACTTTGAGAAGGTACAGATTTTTGCATACCCATAAAAGTGGTAGTAGTATATCCTGTTATAGCTTCGGGATAAGTTTGAGCATTTTCTTCAAATTGTTTATCTGTTCTAATTGCTTTTTCCAATGTTGGTTTCTCTTGGGACATAATAAATGGTCAAGCTTAATAGGCAATATCTTTTTGCAATCCTTTCAAAAACTGCCAAACTTTTTCATCTTCGCTCCATCTATTATTGCCATCTATTCGTTTAATTAATTTCTTAATATCGTTTGAATATTGTTTCACAGTTTCTTCTAGTTTCTGTACTTTCATTTGTAACTCAAATCTCCATTGATTTATTAATACAGTTGTTTGAAAGGTGGCCAAGAAAGATGTTTCAAAAGAGGTTTGATTTGTATTATTCCAATAATTGATGGGATTCTGTCCTTCTTGCGTTTCGTTGAACCATTGTTCTGCTGTATCCTGTAGATATCTGCTGACTACTTGGAGTTTGTATTCATCAGTATATTGATTTATTCTTGCCAATCGATTGAATTCTTCTAACCATTCCATGGGATCTTGATTTTCTCCGAAAAATGACAGCATTCTTGCATTGTTTCTTATGCAAAATGCATTTTGGAGTCCCAGTATTAAGGCATTCGCCTCATTTTTGCCAGCATTCATATTTGGTTTGGTAATTTTTTTCTTCATTTTGACAGTTTGACGTATTATTCTGTAAGACTTTGTAAAAGTATTTTTGACGATCCTTCAGAGATTTTATCTGGTTGCACAAATTTTCGCTTAACAATCTTCGTTGTAAATCCATTGATCTGGGAGAATTTTGTTATGCTAACGACTACTTTGATGATTACTCTTGATAGATCGCGAAACAAATTGTAAGAAGATGGTTTTATAAAAAGGTGATTATAATAATATTAAATTGTATATTTTCGAATTACTTCGTGATGTTAAAAATTACTTTGGTTATTCTTTCCAAAATAGAAATATAATGAGTACTTTACTAAATTAATTAAAAAATATAAAATTTGTGAAACAGGTATACCAATATTATAGACTACTGCGTTGGATACTTTATGCCACTTCACAGGAGGCACCAAATTCCGTCACAGGAGTGTAAAGAATTTCAAACAATTTCTCAAATTAGTCTCTCAGTTTGCCTCACACAAACAAATAATAATACGCTCTATTTGCCAGTAGGTCAAGCAATCAATTGATCTAAACTTGCCTATTTCGAAACAGATAATAAATATATAATAAATAATAATAATAATCAAATAATAATTAAATTAATCATGAAGGCACAGTGAGTAAGGTGGAGTAAAAGTAGTAATGCAGTATCAAACAATATTTAATAATATTTCGTAATATCACGACACAAAATATAAGTTTATTAAAATACATCAGGAAACTTTTCAGGGTGTAAATTTACAGAAAATTTACGGGACCTACAGAAATTTATGCCTAAAAAAATCAATTTTTTTGACTTTGATCACTATTTATAAGACAGGGAGCGATTTTTTACTAAGATATTTCTATGACAGATCGAAAGATCTGGTTCTTAGCTACAGATGATATGTGTTTCATTTCTGTAACATCAATATTCGCGAAGATATTCACGTTTAAAGTTTCACATCTGTGAAAAAATTTCCGCGTAAATTTTTCGAAAATTTCCGTAATTCTGCCGGAAATTCACGTGACGTCATAGAAATTTCCGGCAGAATTACGAAAATTTTTGAAAAATTTACGCAGAAATTTTTTCACAGATGTGAAACTTTAAACGTNTTTTATTACATCAGGAAACTTTTCGGGGCGTAAATTTACAGAAAATTTACGGGACCTACAGAAATTTATGCCTAAAAAAATCAATTTTTTTGACTTTGATCACTATTTATAAGACAGGGAGCGATTTTTTACTAAGATATTTCTATGAAATATCGAAAGATCTGGTTCTTAGCTACAAGATGATATGTGTTTCATTTCTGTAACATCAATATTCGCGAAGATATTCACGTTTAAAGTTTCACATCTGTGAAAAAATTTCCGCGTAAATTTTTCGAAAATTTCCGTAATTCTGCCGGAAATTCACGTGACGTCATAGAAATTTCCGGCAGAATTACGAAAATTTTTGAAAAATTTACGCAGAAATTTTTTCACAGATGTGAAACTTTAAACGTAAATATCTTCGCGAATATTAATGTTACAGAAATGAAACACATATCATCTTGTAGCTAAGAACCAGATCTTTCGATATTTCATAGAAATATCTTAGTAAAAAATCGCTCCCTGTCTTATAAATAGTGATCAAAGTCAAAAAAATTGATTTTTTTAGGCATAAATTTCTGTAAGTTTCGTAAATTTTCTGTAAATTTACGCCCCGAAAAGTTTCCTGATGTATAAAATATAAAGTTTTAAAAACAAAGTATCATTCAACAACAGAAATATTACAGCGTGACATACCTTTTCTGTTCCTGAATGAAGTTTACTTTTCTATTTAATATTTATTAAAGTATTTCGAATTATTCTGAATTATTTCTAATTAATTAATTAACTATCAATTATATTCTAACTATCATTCACTATCATTTCACTACTAAAACTTACTTCCGACAACAGTCATATTTATACTTTCTCTTTTGTTTACACTTCATCTTTGCATTAGTAAATTTTTTTAAACGTAAAGTCCTTCACTCCGATAACCTTCGAATACCTCCAACATAAACGTAATATTTACAAAGGTTATTGGCACTGAAAACCTTCATTTTTATTAATAAAATGTAATACTGCGGAGGTTATTGATATCAATAACCTTCAATAACCTTCAATAACCTTCACTTTATCATAATAAAAGTAATATTTGCGAAGGCTATTGGTCCGATAACCTTCAATAATCTTTGAAAATGAAATTATTACAATAACCTCTGATATAAAAAATTTCCTGATGTTGTACTTCATACTTCATCTTTTGTGCATCATTCTTCATCTTCATACAATATCCTTTATCCTCATACGATATCCTTCATCCTCGCACGACATTCTTCATCCTTCATTCTCATACAAGGATGACAATCACCTGAAAGTTCATCTAGTGTCACAAAAATATCATCCCCCGTGACATTTCACCTGATTACCAATTTACTTTGCCACAATACTATAAATGAATGTTGAACTAGTGATTTATATAAACAACTTAGGCTAATATTAATCTGAAGGTAGTGGTAGTTGCTTACAAATTGGTTTACATCTGATAGAGGTAAAATGGAATAGATATTTAATATTGCAGATGAGTTTTATACAATGAATAATATTGCAATAAATAAGACTAAATCTTATCTTATTACAATCAATACTAATAAGAATTATAGTTAATATGGGAAGTGAAGTCTTATTGCTAGTTGAAAAAGATTATCCAATACACTTATTGAGGTTTATAGCATCAGTAAATTTTTTTAAACGTAAGCCTTCGAAGTCCTTCACTCCGATAACCTTCGAATACCTCCAACATAAATGTAATATTTACGAAGGTTATTGGTACCGAAAACCTTCATTTTTATTAATAAAACGTAATACTCCGGAGGTTATTGATATCGATAACCTTCAATAACCTTCACTTTATCATAATAAACGTAATATTTGCGAAGGTTATTGGTCCGATAACCTTCAATAACCTTTGAAAACGAAATTATTACAATAACCTCCGACTTAAAAAATTTCCTGATGCTATTACAAAAAGTGGATCAAAAATTTTCAATGNATGAGTTTTATACAATGAATAATATTGCAATAAATAAGACTAAATCTTATCTTATTACAATCAATACTAATAAGAATTATAGTTAATATGGGAAGTGAAGTCTTATTGCTAGTTGAAAAAGATTATCCAATACACTTATTGAGGTTTATAGCATCAGTAAATTTTTTTAAACGTAAGCCTTCGAAGTCCTTCACTCCGATAACCTTCGAATACCTCCAACATAAATGTAATATTTACGAAGGTTATTGGTACCGAAAACCTTCATTTTTATTAATAAAACGTAATACTCCGGAGGTTATTGATATCGATAACCTTCAATAACCTTCACTTTATCATAATAAACGTAATATTTGCGAAGGTTATTGGTCCGATAACCTTCAATAACCTTTGAAAACGAAATTATTACAATAACCTCCGACTTAAAAAATTTCCTGATGCTATTACAAAAAGTGGATCAAAAATTTTCAATGAGATTGTATAAAAAAGTTAACTGATTATATGACATATATTTTAAGAGGGAAACCTTTAACAGACAAACAAATTATATATATTTTAACACTGTAGTTATACTCATTCTTGAATATAGTTTGAATAATATGAACTATTTGAAAGTGATTGTACTAAAATTATAACACAGTTTATATCAATTATTAAAAATAAAGTGCTTTTCACTAGTACGATTTCCAGAAGCATTTTTACATGCAAAAGAGGTATACAACATTTGTAATTTGTGGAATTATCAGCTCAAATATATAGCAGTAATCTTTTGATTAAATAATAAGTGCATTCTGGAAAGTTTAATGTGAATTAGATTACAACATCAAAATTCTTTTTGGTTACATCAAATTGTTACTGAAACTTTAGATTTTATTAAAACTAAAAGGGATTATTCTCTATTCAATGACATCTTAATAAGTTGTAATCAACATGATTTAATATTCAAATTGTCCTTTGATATTTGCAAAAGCCTTTTAATAAAAGGATAATGTAATTATAGAAGAATTATTATAGGAAAATAATTGCTATAGTCAATTTTGAAGAGATTTACGGAAGCATCAAATCCTTCACTGGTCAAATGAACAAAAATCAGAATCCTATTGATGACACAAATATGTATAAATCAGACATCCTATTTGTGAAAATTCATAAATTGGAAATTCTTATTCATAAATCAAAAAAAAATTGACTGCTTATATTTAATAAATCTTAACAAATTTAGCTATTAATCGGAATCCTATTCATCCTATTTTTTTTCATTTGACCAGTACTTTTTTTGAAACAATTGTTATCTTTTTATGAAAAACACTTAATTTTTTAATAAGAATTAAAAGACAATGTAATAGAAATTAAAATTTTATTAGGAGTAATTCCTATGGATATTCGTTGTTAAATAACTTATGGATTTAATACATATAACTGAAATATTAATAAAAAAAAGTGAAGATTTAAAATGGGTAATTATAAATAATTTTTTGAATCTTCAATTATACTTGCACACTAAATTATTTTGAGGAAAAAAGTTGAAATAGTTTTTCATAGAAGACGAAATTATTTTATTTAAAATCCAAAATTTTTTGACTATCCAGATAAATTCTTTTTTTAAAGATACATATAACTAGGTACTTTTTTTACTTCCATATATAGAATAAATTCTGCATAAATCTCAAAAAGACAAAATATCTCAAAAATCCAAAATCAATTTTGGGAACATATATATCTTCAACTAATTGTAAAGAAAAAGAAGAAAACATTAAATGAAAGTGAGTTTATTATTGTATATTATATTAGTGAAGAACTCCTGGGGAGTTTATTTAAATCTCCTTTAAAAAAGTGTGAGGGTTGTGATATTGGAAATATAAATTTGAGTAGGAAGTATAAAAATTTTAAGATATGCTTAATACAAACTGAAGTGGTACAGTCAGTTGATATGAATATTGTCAAAAGTCAAGTTTCATTAAGGTTATCCCCAGATAAAAGAAATAAACTTTACTTAAGATTTGAGTGGAAGGCAATTGTACATGGCCTTAAAAATATTCAAGACAACTTACAAGGAAAAATAATAATAAGGGTATTTTATACAATTTACTCTCAGTTAAAGGTGACACTTGTAATTATAAATTAAGAATTATAATATTACTGCCTGTATCATAATTATTAAGGATTTCAATGAAAAAAAATCTGTAATTCTGTAATTCATAATTATCTGTAAATTCGTAATTGTTGTAAGTTCGTAATTATTCTGTAAGTAAAAATGACACCTGTAATTATTTAATTTTAAGTTTAAATATCTATAGTTATTTTAATTTTGATGTATAAAATTTGAAATTTCTATATAAAATACAAATTATTTTTTAACTTTAAGTTTAATTATTAACACTTTTAATATTTAATTATTAAAATTAAATATTTTATATATAAAAACTATTATATCAGGAATTATTTAGAGGTGTTCTAGTATGCTATAAGAATGGAACATTTATAAAATGCATTAGAATAGTGTGTTCTAGTACATTATAAAAATGAAATGTTTATAAAATGCACTAGAATGGTGTGTTCTAATACGCTATAAGAATGAAACATTCATAAAATACACTAGAATGGTGTATTTAATACACTATATAAATGAAATGTTCATAATACGTACTAGAACGGTGTATTTAATACACATATAAATGTTGGTAGCACTCATAGAATGCTATAGAAAGGTGTTCATTAAACACACTAGAACATTTATATTTAATTTCTAATGTATGATCGTTATAGATTAAGGGATAGTTTGAGCAGTGAAGAATTGACATACATGACTAAGGAGGACAAACTATGTGTTGTTACTTTATGATGCTATATAATCATTATGGTTTTATAGGAGTACTAGATATTTTTCCTATGAATTCGTGTTTTCCTTCAATTTGTTTTGAATGAGTCTTTTCTATTAATAAACAGTTCTATTTTTTTTTTATGAAAACAATTCTAATGCTTTGCATTCTTTTTTTTAAGAATCATCATGATAACTGTGTGGATGTTGATACTTTTTGGAATGCAGTTGAAGCTATTCAAACTGAATGAGAAGAACTGAAAATAACAAAGATAATTTTTCAACAAAATATTTTATAGCTATACATGTTCCCAAAATTGATTTTGGATTTTTGAGGTATTTCGTCTTTTTGAGATTTATGCAGAATCAATTTTATATATGGAAGTAAAAAAAGTACCCAGTTATATGTATCTTTAATCAAGGAATTTATCTGGGTAGTTAAAAAATTTTGGATTTTAAATAAAATAATTTCGTCTTCTATGAAAAATTATTTCGACTTTTTTTCCAAAATTGCAATTTCAGGGCCCCAAAATAATTTAGTGTGCAAGTATATTCATAGCACATTGAACTCATTTTTGAGTTAATATTTTTCCTTAATATTAGATTGGAGCAACCCAAAATATTTTTAAGAGAGCTACTATATACACTAATGAAGTGTTTATAATTGTCATAGAAAATTTGGTGAGAATATTGTACATGTTGTTATTTTGTTTCTCGTAATTACATATCATTATTAATGAAATATTTTTAGAAAAGTGATAGAAAATGTTTATTGAATAAATTTTATAGGGAACCACACTAAATTCCAGAAAATCAAATAAAGTAAACAAGGATGAACTACTAAAGAACACCTGAAAATCAAATCCATCTGTCTTTCCTACCTAAGGTAATTATAATTATGTTAATACTTGACATAAAAAAAGGATTTTTTTCAAAATAACTTTTGAATCTTTTTGTATATATAGTGTATAGATTACCTGCAACAGATAACAACTACATTATCTAATCAAAATAATAATGTAATTATGTGCTTCCAACAAATGAAACCTCCAGAAGATAAGTTTGTTGTATTTTCATCATGTTTTTATTTTTTTTTAAGTTCTACTTATCAACAAATAAACATCCTTATGTAGGTTATAGAAGCTATAAAGAAAAAAGCAAGGTTATTAAACTTTTCAAGGATATGAAGTGTCGTAATATATATATATTATGTGGACCATTCAGTGAGTTATCAAAAATGGACATAGAAGACTTATTTGAAGTAATTATTTGTAATATAACTGTTAAGTTTAATATTCATGATTTATTTTGCAAGGATATTGAGATCATATTATCTAAAGTAGAAAAACTATTTAATAAGGATACACAACCATTATTTTTATAGACATGGAAAATTTGTTGACATTTTATTTTTTACTATTATTACAGTGGTCTATAAATAAATAGTGATGAAAAAACTTGGTCTGACCAAATAGTCTATTGAATTCTTAACTTATTTTCAATGTTTTTTGAAGAATTGATATCAGGAATCATCTTGTAAGTCTTGTAATTATTTGTGCTTTTTTCATGTTCTTTTACTTATTAATATTATTTTAATTTTGTAGAAAGATTGTAAACAAGATCCACAAAAATAGAATTTCTAATATAAATGTTAATCAAAAATCAGCTAATTCAAATAGGGGAGACAAGAACGGTACTGTCTTGTATTAAGACGAAAACTTCACAATTGTATATGAACAATTCTTTAGACCAACGGAGTTTGATTCGACATATTATTTGAAGGACTTTACCAAATTGGCCTGTAATGGAATGGATAATCTGAACTATTATTTCAATTAATATCCAAATTCTTCCATAATAACAACAAAAAAATTCAAATTTATTGGAATACATGAATATAGTAGGTATTTTTTCTTTCATGTTTGACACGAATAGATTGTAAGACTAATTTAACTTTATTTTTAGAATATTTAATATCAATTATCTTACTGACCTTATTTGTAAAAAAACTTATAAAGTATATGAGATCTTTAACTGTAAAATTCCAATGACATAGTTGCTAATTAAAATTGCAAAGATTGGTATTTATTTTGAGATATTTCTTTTGCTAGATATATCATTTACATTTACTACTACTTATTGTAGATTTTACTTACTATAATAGGCTTTGCTCAAGGAAGAAAAATTTATAAAGGGAGAAATAGGTAAAGAAAATACAATCAATAAAAATGGTTCCTGTTATATGCACAATTGGATGTCAATTCCAGATAACACTTCAGAAAAAAGAATAAAAAGAGATTAACTATTGAAATATGCCATTTCATGAAACTTTTCAAAACAATACTAATAGAAGAGCCACTATTAAATATTACTTCAACTTTCAATCTTGCAACCTGGGCCTTGCACATTATAGAAATATTTCTTTCTACTTTTGTATGGTTGGTAACTTTTGCCATTTTTGCACATTTAGGTGTCAAAGCTTTCTGTATATCATTTTAGAAAGGAGGCATTGCTATAATCTGTCCTAAAGTAATGTTAACTTTTATATTTTGTAAATTTGAGATAATAGAGTATGGCGAGACAGCTTGTATCATATATGGTTACTGTGGTGAAGGTATTTTTCTTTTCTTCTTTTGTTAGGATCCTTCAGACACTTTCTTGTTTTTTTCTGAGCATAACTTTTTTACGATAAGCTAGACTATTTGTTTACTTGCGAATTTGAAATTTTCTGCTACATTTATATAATTTGTACTAGTTTTTAACAAAGAATTTGTTTTACTCACACACTCACTCTCTGAAAGTGCACTTAGTAGTTTAAATGCTATATTGTTTTTCATATGGTAATAGCAGAATGTTTAACTTTTTATTGGATCATGAATATACTACCACTGGTCAAAAATTTATAAAACCTACACCTATTGGGTACCAGATAGGTGTGGTATCCGTGCCTAATATCGTACACATATCGGGTACCCGATAAGTGTAAAAAATATTTTTTTACATATATCGGGTACCCGATAAGTGTGAAAAATATTTTCTCACACCTATTGGGTACCCGATATGTGTATGATATTAGGCACGGATACCACACCTATCTGGTACCCGATAGGTATAGGTTTTATAAATTTTCGACCAGTGTACCATTTGTACTATTTAACAGTATCTGGTTTACAGATTGATTTGTCACAGCATTAGCTTAGAGTTAAACCACTTTAGCCAGTTCTTGAGAAGAGGATATAACAGAATTTCTCAGGTTTCCTTACTTTATAGGACATACTTGCACTATATGTTCCAATTATCTGCAGAAAAAGCAGTGAAACAGGTCATTGATATTATTATTATAGTTCCATGTGTTCTGTTCTTTAATGTTATTGTTGTAATTTGGTCTTCTATAGTATACATGTCATCAAAACAATTGAATTGAGTCAGACGCAATTAAAATTGAGAAAAATTGAAGTTGAGTCAAGGCAAATTTTGATTTTTACTAGTAATTGACGTAATTAGTTGAGTTAGACGCAATTAAAAATTGAAATTTTAAGAGTTAAGTCAAAGCTAAATTAGTTTTGACGACATATATATTCTATAAGATGTATGTAAAGGTTTTTTGTTTCTTTTCATAATTCTTTTGATTTTTTAATAATTGACACAAGTGCCTTCTGTACAATGCGCTCCATTATGTCTTCTTTATTGTTATCCTGGCTGCAATTTAGTGTGAATACCTAAGGGTTTATATAGGTAGTAGTACTATATTAGATTGTAGCTTTGGGATACATCAGGAAGTTTTTTTAACCGTAAAATTACGTAAGTTTACGATACCCACGTAAATTTACGTAATTTTTTTTGTAATTATACGGAGCGTAATATTTTACTCAATATTTTTTGCAAAATTTTACGTAAAATATTACGATCCGTAAATTTACATAATATTTTCGCAAAATATTGCGTAAATTTACGATCCGTATAAATTTACGTAATATTTTCGCAAAATTTTATGAAAAATTTACGATTCGCTATTGACTTATTTTTCTTATTCTTATATTTTATTAATAACTTATCATTATTATTTATTTACTATTTATTATTATCTATTATATTATATAGTATTACAGTAGATCAATTTCTCAATATACAAATTAACTTTTATTTCTTAAATAAGTATATTATTAAATTCTTGTAAATCTGTAACACAAATTAGAGTATTAGTTATAACACAACATCCGGAATTATATAGAGGCGTTCTAGGACGCTATATATACGAAACGTCTGGAGAACGCACTAGAACGGTGTGTTCTAGTACGCTATATATACGAAACGTTTGGAGAACGCACTAGAACGGTACGTTCTAGTACGTTATATATACGAAACGTTCGGAGAACGCACTAGAACGGTGCGTTCTAGTACGCTATATATACGAAGCGTTCGGAGAACGCACTAGAACGGCATATTTAATACGCTATATGAACGTAGGTGGTGTTCGTAGGATGCTATAGATCGGTGTATTTTAGACGCACTAGAACGTTTATATTTAATTCCTGATGAAGTTAATACTTTAGTTAAAGTACTAGTTAGAGTACTAGAGGCAGTACCAGTTAAGATATTAGTCAANTTTACTATTTATTATTATCTATTATATTATATAGTATTACAGTAGATCAATTTCTCAATATACAAATTAACTTTTATTTCTTAAATAAGTATATTATTAAATTCTTGTAAATCTGTAACACAAATTAGAGTATTAGTTATAACACAACATCCGGAATTATATAGAGGCGTTCTAGGACGCTATATATACGAAACGTCTGGAGAACGCACTAGAACGGTGTGTTCTAGTACGCTATATATACGAAACGTTTGGAGAACGCACTAGAACGGTACGTTCTAGTACGTTATATATACGAAACGTTCGGAGAACGCACTAGAACGGTGCGTTCTAGTACGCTATATATACGAAGCGTTCGGAGAACGCACTAGAACGGCATATTTAATACGCTATATGAACGTAGGTGGTGTTCGTAGGATGCTATAGATCGGTGTATTTTAGACGCACTAGAACGTTTATATTTAATTCCTGATGAAGTTAATACTTTAGTTAAAGTACTAGTTAGAGTACTAGAGGCAGTACCAGTTAAGATATTAGTCAAGGTACCAGCATAATTACTAGTCAGATTACAAGTTAACTTTACAGTTAAATTAATAATGTATATAAAGGCTGAGTTTTTCCTCAACTTCAGTCTTCAGTTAGATACAGTTCGATACAAGTTTTATACAATTAATACAATTAATAAACAGTATTTAACTCACAATAAGTAATAAATTGATAATAAAGTCTTGGTGACATTGAATATTATAATTTATGTACTTTGATATTATTATTCTTGATGAATAATAACTCTTTTCATTTGTTGAAAACCCGTAGTTAAAGAATTGGTTTCTTTATAAATTGTCTTTGTAACGATAAAGATTTGTTCTCTATAACCCCTTTAAAACCTCACCCTTGCCTCTTTCGAATAAAACCACATATTTAAATCCTTCATTATTGTATTTATTTACAAACCTTTCAACTATAGCATATTACATATAACTGCTGTGTGATCTTTTATATTTAGTTTTTTCCTTCTTTAGTAGCTGTTCCCTATTTTTCTTTGAAGGTACAAATAGGCCAACACCGTACAATATTTTTCGCAAAATTTTACAAAAAATATTACATAAATTTATACGGATCATAAATTTATGCAATATTTTGCGAAAATATTACGTAAATTTACGGATCGTAATATTTTACGTAAAATTTTGCGAAAAATATTGCATAAAATATTACACTCCGTATAATCACAAAAAAAATTACGTAAATTTACATGGGTATCATAAACTTACATAATTTTACGGTTAAAAAAACTTCCTGATGTATGTCTGCACATTTTCCTCGAATTGTTTCGCAATTCTAATTGCTGTTTCTAAAAAAGGATTTTCTTAGGACAAAATAAGGGTTGTGCTTGGTAAACAATATCCTTTCACAATTTCTTTAGGAACTGTTAGACTTTTTTGTTCTTGCTTCACCTATTCTCGCTGTTGATGTGTCTGATTAGTTTCTTGACATCGTTAGCATACTGTTCTACTGTTTCATTTATCTTTTGTATTTTCATTGATAGTTTGAACCTCCATGTGTTTATGTCTTAAAGATGGTTAAGAATGAGGATTTAAACGAGATGTGGTTTTTGTTACTCCAATGTGTAATGGGTTTTGTCCCTCCTATGTCTCACTGAACCATAGTTCTGCTGCACCTTGTAAATATTTGACAATGACTTGAAGTTTGTACTTGTTAGTATATTGGTTTATTCTAGCGGATCTGTTAAATTCTTCTAATTACTCCATAGGATCTCGGTTTCCTCTACAAAATGACAACATTCTTGTGTCATTTCTAATATGGAAAGCATTTTGTAGTTCTTTTATCAAGGCATTGGTTTTACTTTTCTCAGTATTGCAACTCATTCCTTTAGTTACTCTTTTATTTGTCACAGTGGCTTTGTTTCATAAGAATTCATATGAAAGCAAATTTTTGTACCTTGTCTTGTTACATAAATTTCAAGACAGTTGTTTTCATTGTTGATTTTTTGATTTGTAAAAACTTTATGTCAATGACTATTTTGATTCATTATTTCCCAAAAATCTCGCTGGGAACAAAAATTCTATTGCTTTTAGGAATATTTTGTATTGTTACATTTTCTTTTGGCAGAAATAATCTTTTGGATTTTAAAAGGGGATATTATAAACAATATTAATTCTAACTATATTTATCAAAAATTCTTGTAAATCTGTGAAACACTACTTCTACTGAAAATACTTTATGCCAAACTTCACAGGAGGTACCAAAATCTGTGGCGGTCTACCCAGAACAAGAAGTAAAGTTATATTAATCAGTCCCACTAAATTAAACTCTTGTTACACCCCTTTTTATACTAATTCAATATACTCTCTATATGCAATACTTTGTAATGACCATTATCTGCCAGTAGGATCAAGTAGTTACTTGCCTACTTGCAATGAATAAATATAAAATAAACTCTAACACAATATACACAGGTGCGATTTGAAGATATGTGAGTAAATAGAATAAAAGTATCTTTCTACAGCTCACTATACAAACTTTTGAATCTTAGCGTCAGACTTTATGCAGTAACTTTATTCAAGAAATCACAAAATTAGTAATAAAAGTATTATGGACTGTTAACTGTTTCTATAACAATTCTACCTACATCCCTTATATTTTTCTATTATTTATTTTATTTATATTAATGACAATTGTCAAATGTTAACATGTTGAAAACATGTTCTAATAGATGATCAAGTTGATTATTGAGTTAATTTGTATTTGACAATCACATGTATAACCATACACTAGTCGAAATGAGGCAAATCGGCAATATCAAAATTCGGCCGACTTTCGGCTGATAGCCAAAAAAAATCAGCCTAAATTCGGCCATTAATAAATTTCAGCCAAAATTCGGAAATTCTGAATTTTGGTTAAAACTAAAATCTGAATTCCCGAATTTTGATTAAAATTTATTAACGATCGAATTTAAGATAAATTTTTGCGAAAAGAGTATATTTCCGAAATTGACATTTCGACAGCATTAAAATATTTTATTAAATTTCAGCACGAATTTCCGAATTCGTGCTGAAATTATTAAACGGTCGAATTTAAGATAAATTTTTGCGAAAAGAGTATATTTCCGAAATTGACATTTCGACAGCATTAAAATATTTTATTAAATTTCAGCACGAATTTCCGAATTCGTGCTGAAATTATTAAACGGTCGAATTTAAGATAAATTTTTGCGAAAAGAGTATATTTCCGAAATTGACATTTCGACAGCATTAAAATATTTTATTAAATTTCAGCACGAATTTCCGAATTCGTGCTGAAATTATTAAACGGTCGAATTTAAGATAAATTTTTGCGAAAAGAGTATATTTCCGAAATTGACATTTCGACAGCATTAAAATATTTTATTAAATTTCAGCACGAATTTCCGAATTCGTGCTGAAATTATTAAACGGTCGAATTTAAGATAAATTTTTGCGAAAAGAGTATATTTCCGAAATTGACATTTCGACAGCATTAAAATATTTTATTAAATTTCAGCACGAATTTCCGAATTCGTGCTGAAATTATTAAACGGTCGAATTTAAGATAAATTTTTGCGAAAAGAGTATATTTCCGAAATTGACATTTCGACAGCATTAAAATATTTTATTAAATTTCAGCACGAATTTCCGAATTCGTGCTGAAATTATTAAACGGTCGAATTTAAGATAAATTTTTGCGAAAAGAGTATATTTCCGAAATTGACATTTCGACAGCATTAAAATATTTTATTAAATTTCAGCACGAATTTCCGAATTCGTGCTGAAATTATTAAACGGTCGAATTTAAGATAAATTTTTGCGAAAAGAGTATATTTCCGAAATTGACATTTCGACAGCATTAAAATATTTTATTAAATTTCAGCACGAATTTCCGAATTCGTGCTGAAATTATTAAACGGTCGAATTTAAGATAAATTTTTGCGAAAAGAGTATATTTCCGAAATTGACATTTCGACAGCATTAAAATATTTTATTAAATTTCAGCACGAATTTCCGAATTCGTGCTGAAATTATTAAACGGTCGAATTTAAGATAAATTTTTGCGAAAAGAGTATATTTCCGAAATTGACATTTCGACAGCATTAAAATATTTTATTAAATTTCAGCACGAATTTCCGAATTCGTGCTGAAATTATTAAACGGTCGAATTTAAGATAAATTTTTGCGAAAAGAGTATATTTCCGAAATTGACATTTCGACAGCATTAAAATATTTTATTAAATTTCAGCACGAATTTCCGAATTCGTGCTGAAATTATTAAACGGTCGAATTTAAGATAAATTTTTGCGAAAAGAGTATATTTCCGAAATTGACATTTCGACAGCATTAAAATATTTTATTAAATTTCAGCACGAATTTCCGAATTCGTGCTGAAATTATTAAACGGTCGAATTTAAGATAAATTTTTGCGAAAAGAGTATATTTCCGAAATTGACATTTCGACAGCATTAAAATATTTTATTAAATTTCAGCACGAATTTCCGAATTCGTGCTGAAATTATTAAACGGTCGAATTTAAGATAAATTTTTGCGAAAAGAGTATATTTCCGAAATTGACATTTCGACAGCATTAAAATATTTTATTAAATTTCAGCACGAATTTCCGAATTCGTGCTGAAATTATTAAACGGTCGAATTTAAGATAAATTTTTGCGAAAAGAGTATATTTCCGAAATTGACATTTCGACAGCATTAAAATATTTTATTAAATTTCAGCACGAATTTCCGAATTCGTGCTGAAATTATTAAACGGTCGAATTTAAGATAAATTTTTGCGAAAAGAGTATATTTCCGAAATTGACATTTCGACAGCATTAAAATATTTTATTAAATTTCAGCACGAATTTCCGAATTCGTGCTGAAATTATTAAACGGTCGAATTTAAGATAAATTTTTGCGAAAAGAGTATATTTCCGAAATTGACATTTCGACAGCATTAAAATATTTTATTAAATTTCAGCACGAATTTCCGAATTCGTGCTGAAATTATTAAACGGTCGAATTTAAGATAAATTTTTGCGAAAAGAGTATATTTCCGAAATTGACATTTCGACAGCATTAAAATATTTTATTAAATTTCAGCACGAATTTCCGAATTCGTGCTGAAATTTAATAAAATATTTTAATGCTGTCGAAATGTCAATTTCGGAAATATACTCTTTTCGCAAAAATTTATCTTAAATTCGACCGTTTAATAATTTCAGCACGAATTCGGAAATTCGTGCTGAAATTTAATAAAATATTTTAATGCTATTTTACTGTCAAAATGTCAATTTCGGAAATATACTCTTTTCGCAAAAATTTATCTTAAATTCGATCGTTAATAAATTTTAATCAAAATTCGGAAATTCAGATTTTAGTTTTAACCAAAATTCNGATGATTTTAATGCAAAATTTCTGATTTATCATTTATTTCTGATTTATTATGTATTTATAGAAATTTTAATAAAATTACATAATTCTAATCATTTCGGAATAAAATAAGAAAGATAATTTTTAGCGTAAATTATATTTTCTATTTATTGGATTTACTGCCAAATACTCTTTAGCATTTTTACGATCTGAAATTTTATACTTAACCAGTACAAATTGTCCAAGAATATGATGGACTGGAATAATACAATCTCGGCTTTTAGGATAAAATTCAGTATCCCACAATTCGACATTACACATTTTTTCTTGATTTATGCCGAAATAGAACCGATTCTTGATTTTTTTGTACCAACGAACATATGCCAGATAATGATTTTCCATATTTATTCTATTTGTACTTATTTCATGAACAAAAAAGAACTGAATTTGACCCGGATAAATATCAATACTATCATCTTCAGATGCAAATTTAGCTAGAATATATGAGCTTTTTTGATGTCTAGGTGAAAATGTCGAACCAAATATTTCGGAACCAATTCGGCAGCGACAATATTTGTTTATTTTTAATGGAATTATTATTGAATTTAAAGAATCGGTTTCAAATGGCTTCCGAAATTTCAAGTTTTCATATGTATCATTATAATAAGCAATCATTAGATCTAAAATTCCATCTGCCGAAAGTGGAATATTTTCTGAAAATGGTTTCAACATTTCACCCGGAAATGGTTCTTTTCCAGAAATAGTTGATTCTTGAATTGTTCTCGAATACATCCAGAATCTTCTCATTTCATCATGACCAAATTGATCCATTTCTGAAAGAGATCCGACGGATTGACGAGTATTAAGAATTTCTAGGCCTTTTGTATTATTTTCAGTATATATCATCTCATTTATTCTATTGTCATTGATTAATCGACGCATTAGCTCTGGTTCGATTTGCCGATGACTATTGGGCAGCAAACCTAATAAGCAAAAAAT
>PQFF01000064.1:468589-507760 GCA_003547095.1 Diversispora epigaea | reverse complement strand
TTGAATATTTCTTTCTGATTTCTATCAGAATTTTTATTACCGAATTTTTGCCAATTAGCTGCCAATCGGCATAACAATCGGCAAAAAAAAAAAGAAAAATTTCGTCCGACTTTCGGTTATATTTCGGCTGAAAATCGCACAGCCGAATTTTAGCCGAATTGGACCATTTCGACTAGTGATATATATTATTTATTTTTTATATTTATATTTTATATTTCATTTATTATTTATGAATTGCCTAGTTTGTAGGCACGTCCCTCCAGGTTAGTCTGAATCTCATCTTTATAAAAATAGTTATTAAAATAAGTTATGTATCTTACTTTGTTAAGAAACTTTCTTTTTTTTAATTAATAAAATTTGAGACAAGGTCTCACTGGAACAAAAAAAAAATAAAATATGAATTGCCTAGTCCGGACATGGTTTTAATAACCTATGATTATATGTATTTATATTTATTCTCATTTATTATTATGTATAAACATAAGTATATAAGGCAATATATTTTTATTTAATAAAGGACAGTTTTCTGTCTTATAATTTATTATTAATTTAATTACTGTTTATTTGACAAAGTGCTCATACACATTTGCTTCTTGGAGAAGCATAGTTATTAATATAACTAACACACACACACTTACACCTACAAAATAAGAGTTAACAGGACCAACTCTTACAGTTTCTCACCAATATTACCGTTATATCACAAAATAAAATATTTAAAAATGTATCAAATTATTATAGAGTATGCTGAAATTACTAAACTTATTTATTGTAAAGATGTAACAACAAAAATATATCACTGCTTTGGTGTGTCTTATCTCTGCTGCTAAATCATTACAATACGTTTCTATCTTTATTATTATTAATTTTATTATGAAAATATATGGAGAATTTTGTTATGTACCAAAAGATTATTAAATAAAAGATTTTTGTAATTATTCGAAATATGCCAAAGAAAATTAAAATTATAAAAATTGCAAAATAAAAGCCAATTCCTTTTCATATTCCAAATTACCAGTTATTTTATACATTTTCAAACTTGTTTTCTCTTATCCTTTGTTGTCGTGTTTAAACATGTCTTCCTTATTTTAAAAGATGATTACAAGGATGAAAGATAATGTACAAGGATGAAATACTTTGTACAAAGATAAATAATTTGTCATCTAGATGGTAACACACTCATCCTGGTAACACTGTCATTTTACTGTCATCTCCTGTGACCTTTGCAGCATTTCAAAATCCTGTGCACATCCCATATGGAATTCATGCACCCTCAATATTATCAAATCAAAATCAAACAAATACAAATCAGAAGATATTATCAAACAAATCAATCTAAAATAAGTAAATTACGACTTTAGTTGTTGTAGAATTTCTATTTCTGAAATTTGGAAAATGGGAATTGTTATTATTATATTCTTTAAATAATTAATATTTTTAATAAAAATATTAATCATAAGAAAAAAATAATTCCATATGATTAGTGATGCAATGTTGTTGTTTTGTAAAAAATAAGAATTATAAATATTTTTTTAAATATTTCTTTTTCTTTTACTAATAATTATTTATTTACATAAAATAATAACATTTGATTTTTTGATTTTTTAAATAATAATATATATTATATTATATTTTCAGGTTACTATTAATTAAAGATACAGTGAATTTTTTTCTTATTAAAAAAAAATTCTAAACAAAAAACGTCTGTAGCTATTCTCACTGTCTGTGGCGTTACTGATGCAATAAGGATTCTTATTTTTCCAAATGAGGAGATTTTGATTTTAATGATGGAGATGATTCAAAGATGCTTTGTGTGCAATTTTTATCAATAACAAATTATCAATTATTGTAATTATAGTTGCAAATACGATGAACCCTGTGTAATATGGAGTCTGATTACTGTTCATTAATAGATTCTTTGACTACTATATCCTATCCAGAGTAACCCTCTGAATTATGATAACCTACTCCAGTTGCACAACTGATAGGATGACTTAAGATGGATTTGTTCATCAAGATTCAATGCAACAATTTGAGATGCAATAACCTGTACATGTATTTTTTAAAAAATCAAAAATTATGCATAAATACATAAATTGTCATCACAACATTTGGTTAACAATAATAAAAGTAACAATTTTTATTTTCGCTTCGTCAACACCAGTTTTCATCACAAAAATCTTCCTAGAATATTAACAATTACAACACTAAAATTAGGTTTTCATTATAAGTAAAATAAGATACAAAAAATTTTTTAGCTTCCGTAATAGTTCTTTCTAATAAAAAAAAAACTTATGCATTCAAGAAAAAAAAATTACATAACCGAATTAATTAACAAAAAAAAATTATTCAATAATTACTTATTCGATTATTTTATCAATTTTTTTTTTATTAATAAACCAATAAAAATGAATTTGCGTAAGAAAAAATTTTTTCTCACACGAAAAAAAGGAAAAACTCGTTATCTTATATATGTTAATTAATTAAATGCATATCAATACTAATTTTGCTTATAGTACCTGTATGTGTATTTTAGATTATTAATTTGGTAACCATTACATCAGAGCAGTAACACACACTGCACTTGATAATGTATAAATGTGATACGATTATTTTTTAAAAAATTTTTTTCTTTATTTCTTGGGCAAAAAAAAAAATGGCAACAAAAATTTCCACAGAATTACTGATTATGATTTTAAATAATGTTAAATCAACTCTTGATTTATATTCATCATTATTAGTTAATCGAATCTGGTGTAAAGTCACTATACCTATACTTTGGGAATTACCTTTTGATCAAGAATGTTGTATGGATGATAAGAAGTTGAGAAAAAAAGCATTATGTATTCGAACTTACATATCATGTATGGACACTCAAACCAGAACTCTACTTATTCAAAATGGATTTGATTTATCATCATCACCACCTCAAACTACTTTTGATTATCCATCATTCAATCACAAATTTATAATTAATTACTTAGTTTATTTTGTTTCCTTATATTCACAACAAATCATTGATCTTCATCAATATAATAATGGGAACGAATCGAAAATATTATTTCGTGAGATATGTAAATTAATAATAAATCGTTGTACATTTTTGGATTCTTTTAAAATGACGATAGACGAAGGTTTTTCCAATTTTGATGATTTAATTGGTTCCATTCTCAAGCTACCCGGTGCTCCGAAAGTATTTAAGAAATTAGAAAGTTTTACATCGATGATAGAAAATGATGAACAAATTCGTCCATTATATGAATCATTAGCATTAATTTGTGATAATATTTCAAATATGGATTTGTCCATGTTCACACATTCTTAAGTGCAATTATTAGCAGAACTAATTAGTGCCCAAAAACGTTTGGAAAATCTATCAATTGGTGCTGTTTGTGATCTAAATTGTAATTCAATATTATGGGCTATCATTAGTCAAAAAGAAACATTAAAGCGTCTTCGTTTAAGATCAGTAGATTTTCGTTATTTCGAGAGAAAATCATCCTCAATTGAACAATTTATTTCGCTTCAAGAACTTTATATTGAAAATTGTTACGGATTGTATAAATCGAATAGTTTATTCTTCGCTTCATCATTTACTCAATTAATTGATTTTCATTTTAGACTTGCAAATAGTGCGCCGCAAAAATTTATTATAAAAATTCTCGAAACGGCCAATACAAATTTAAAAAATATTTACTTTGATTTACATTACAGATATGCATTTTCATCTGATATATTTTCAGCGATTTTAAATTATTGTACAAAGATTACTAAATTAGATTTATCATATTTAAGTCCTGAACAAGTAATAGAAATATTTAATAGTGATTTAAATGAATTAAGAAGATTTTCATTTGATTGTGGAAAAAATGGATTTGATGCTGATGAATTATTATGTCAGATGGCAGAGAATGTACCAAAATCATTTGAAACTATTGAAATTAGAATAGACCATAATAATCCACGGATATTTAGTCCTAGTAGTTTAAGAAAATATTTTGAAGGGTGGTGTCGTAAAGGTGAAGGAAATAAAAAGATTATTGTAAAACGTACAAAACAAGCGCAAGCACAACTATTTACATTAAATAGTAATCGTTTAAATGTTATTGAAGTTATTGAAGAATATGGAGTTCAATTTGATATAGAATAGAAGAATAATATTCCAAATAATATTTCAGATAAAATTTTTAATATAAGAAAATATATTTAACTATAGTTTCTACATATTATTATTTTCTAGGAAAAATTTTATTTATTATTTTATATTTTAATTATTTTCTTGATATAAATATAGTAGTTAAGCAATTTATTCTTGTTTAGAGTGAAGTGTTTCGTTGCTTCATATTCAACATAATTTAATAAAAATCCAGATCCAAGGTTAGAGGAATTGCATTAGCTCGTATTTTTATTTTAATGTTGTTTTATCTTACAACTTAGAAATACTAAATATTTATATTAATTCATTTAATCAGAAAAAAATAAATAAAAAAATACGAAAAATAAACAAACAGAAAAAAATAAGAAATCATTCAAATAATCGATTACTTGATTAGTTATTCTTCTATTTTTAAGTCAGACGTAAAATATTCGTTTTTATTTAGTTTCAACAAATGTAGAAAAAATCGCCGACAAAATTTACACCTATCTATTAACAAAAGTTTATGAAGGCAAGACTCCGTTGGATTTAAAAAAAAAAGTTATTCTTCTTTTTCAATTAGTTTATCAGTTCGATACCTCTTTTTTATGGTTATTTTTTTGCTTCATATTTTTGTTTGACAATTCCATATTAGCAACTGTTACATCGTATCACTGGTCCTATTAAAGCCTTTTCCAGTGCATATTATACATATTTGAATCGAATCATGTCCAAAATTTGGATGTAGAAATATCGATACGAGATATTTTCAATTTTAATTCTTTGATAGAATCTAAAGAAGAGATACATGAGGTGATAATTGTAAATATAAATCAGATTGATTTATTTATAATAAGTTCCATTTGTCGTAGTGATCCAATTTCTGAACTTTGAAAAAAATGAAGTGTCATTATTTATTAATAAACAATTAAATTTTTTTATTATTAAAAAAAAATTCCAAACAAAAAAATGTCATTATTTGTTTTCTTATTTGTTTCTTCGGATATAATTTCCCGATTCTCATTTTGAACTTAATCACCTGTATCCAAAGTAAGAGATAACGATACCTTTGATAATTTTGAGACACTTGAATTCCTTTTTTCGATTTTTTGATGTTTTAGTCAAAATTGATTTAGGTATTTCCGCGTTTCCAACGCATAATAAGATTTTGATGTCAACAATGAAGATGATTCAAAGTTAATTTATGTAATTTTTATCTATAACAAATTGTTGAATATAAAGAAGAACCCTGCGCAATTTGGTTAAAATTGAAAGAAGATTACTTCAACCAAGAAAATGATATGATTTAAATATTATGGATCCTGATGACTGTCGATTAATATATTCTTTAACTAACATATCAAGAGTAACCCTCGTAATTATCAGAAATTACTCCAGTTAGTACAACTGGTAGGGTGACTTAAGATGGATTTGTTCATCAAGATTCAATACAACAATTTCAGATGCAATGACCTATAAGTGTATTTTTTTTTTGAATAAAAAATTATGCATAAATACATAAATTAATATCATAACATTTGGTTAACAATAATTAAGGTAATTATTTTTATTTTTGCTTCATCAACATCAGTTCCCATTACAAAAGTCTTCCTTCAATACCTTTTTTACCAAAATGGTCTATGATACTATCCTTAGAAATATCTTTCGAATAGAAAATATTAGCATAGATATTAGGGAACACTTCCAAAAAGAATCAACAACAAAATTGGATTTTCGTTATGGCGAATCAAGTAAAATCAGATACAAAAGAATTTTTAACTTCCGTAAAAGGATCCTTTTAATAAAAAAATAAAAATCTTATGTATTGAAAAAAACTCACGTGAGAGGACTACTAAATCATACATCAATTAAATAAAATTACAAAAAAATTATTCAATTATTAATACAATAATTAATCATTCAATTAGTTAATTAATCGTTTTTTATTAATAAATCAATTAATCCATTATTGAAATCTATTTTGCGTAAGAAAAAAAAATTTTTTCATACGAAAGAAATTCGTTATTATTCTTTTTTATCTTATTTATTTATTTTTTTCTTAAAAAATAATATTTAAATAAACCTTATTCTAAGAGGAATTAATAATAACTAATAAATGTATTCAATGATAAAATTAATAACAACAAACGTATATTAAATAAAATAATAAAAAACAAAAAAAAAAGACCAAGCAGCAAAGTAACACCACACTAAGAATATTTTTAATAAAATGCAACTGTTTACATTGTACAATTCCCCACAACAAATCTTAAATAATTAATACATATCAATACCGCTTATTATTATAGTATCTGGTCGGTATGTTAAGTTATTAATTTGGTAACCATTACACTATTACATATGTGATACGATTATTTTTTTAAAAAATTTTCACTTTATTTCTTGGGCAAGAAAAATGGCAAATAAAGTTTTCACAGAATTATTGATTATATTCAAGATTTATATTCATCATTATTAGTTAATCGAATCTGGTGTAAAGTTACTATACCTATACTTTTGGAATTACCTTTGATGAGGAGTTGGGGAAGAAAGCATTATGTATAACGTTATTTATTCAAAATGGGTTTGATTTATCATCATCACCATCACAATTCACTTTTGATTATCCATCATTCACTCATAAATTTAAAATTAATAATTTAGTTTATTTTATTTCCACATATTCACCACAAATTAATCCAATCCACAATAAATTATTGGTCCGGATCAAGACAAGAACAATAGTGATGATGCGATGAGGAAATCGCCAATCAAGAATATTATTTCGTGAGATATGTAGATTAACAATAAATCGTTATTCATTTTTGGTTTCTTTCAAAATTACGAAATTTAAATATTTTTATAAAAATTTACGTAATTATATTGATTTAATTGGTTCAATTCACAAGTTACCTGATGCCCAGAAAGTTTTACTTCGATAATGACATACAGTGAACAGATTTGTCCATTATATGAATCATTAGCATTAATGTGTAATAATATTTTAAATATGGATTTGTCCTTATCCATAGATTCTAGGATGCAATTATTAGTAGAATTTATTAGTGTTCAAAAAAGTTTAGAAAATCTATCAATTGATGCTTATGGTATAAATCGTAATCCAATATTTTTGGAAATCATTAGTCTCGGTTTAAGATGGGTATGTTTTAGTCATTTCGAGGGGAGATCACCAATTGGACAATTATTTCACTTCAAAAACTTCATATTGAGGGGCGCGGATTGAATAAATTGAATAGTTTATTATTTGCTTCATCATTTACTCAATTAAGTAGTTTTCATTTTATGCAGAAATTTGGAACGTATCCTCAAGAATTTATTATAAAAATTTTTGAAACGACCAATACAAATTTAAAAAATATTTGCCTAGATTTATATACTATAATTACATCTGATATATTTTTGCAATTTTAAATTGTACAAAGGTTAAATTAACTCTATATGATTTAAGTCTTGAACAAGTAATAGCAATATTTAATAATAATTTTAATGAATTAAGAAGATTTTCTGTTGTTCGTAGAGTAGGAGAAGGACTTAGTGCTGATGAATTATTATTCAGAATGACTGAAAATATACCGGAATCACTTGAAACTATTGGAATCAAAATGGGAAAATTTAGTGCTGCTTGTTTGAGAAATTTTTTTGATGAGTGATGTTGTAAAGGAGGAGGAGGAAGAAAAAAAAAATTATTATAAAACGTACAGAACAACTATTCACAATAAGTGATGAAAAAATGTATTCAGTTATAACATATTGAGTTATGTGTTTTATTGTATCCTTTATTATTTGTTAGGTTGATTGAAAATATTAAAAATACTTTTTACTAAAAATCAACAGTATAAGTATATATATAGAATTTATGAAACTTTTAGATAACTTTTTTAATGAAAAAATTTATAAAGTAATATTGATAAGCTTTGATATAGTTTTATATGATTTAGTTATTTTCTTAAATTATTTAAAATTAATTAAAAATAATTAAAAATAATTGTTTAGTAAATTAATTATTTTAATGTATTATTATTATCTTCCCGGTTCTTACGATTCGTGATGGAGATTTTGATTTTAATTTTAATAATAAAATCAAGAAAATAACTACGTTTAACCGAGTGGAAATTCCCTCACCCTATATTTTATTATCTATTTATGTCAAGGTTAGGATTTGTGTTGTGTGCTAATTAACACCCATTCCGGCATTTTTTATTATATTTTTTTAAGGACAGAATTTTTTGGGCTGTGTTGTGTGCTAATTAACACCCATTCCGGCATTTTTTATTATATTTTTTTAAGGACAGAATTTTTTGGGCTGTACCATTTTTCACGCTTATATATCTCACACAACCCCGGTTAAAATTAGTAATACTCTAAAATCAATGATATTTTAATATATATATAAAAATTTAAGCAATAAAATAATCAACTTGTATAAAAACTGTATCAAAGCTTATCAAACAATATCGCATACCATTTTTTCATTAACAAAATTTTTGTATAAATTCATATGCGGTTTATTTTTATAAACTAATATTTTTAGAAATTTTAATATTTCCATATTCTTATATAGATCTTACTTATTCTTATATATCAATTTTGGACTTCACTCCATATTCTTCAATAACTAAAATGTTCATCACTTGGTACAACTATCCGCGCTTGAAATAATCTTTTTATTTCCTCCTCCTTTACAACACACTCTTCAAAAAATTTTCTTAAATCATCAGCACTAAATATCCCCTTTCTAATTTCAATAGTTTAAAGTGATTTTGGTCCATCTGATACAATAATTCATTAGAATTTTCTCCACAATCAAATGAAAATCTTCTTAATTCATTAAAATTATTATTAAATATTGCCATGACTTGTTCAAGACTTAAATTATATAGAGTCAATTTGGTAACCTTTGTACAATTTAAAATCGCTGAAAATATATCAGATTTAATTGTGGGAAATAAATCTAGGCAAATATTTTTTAAATTAGTATTGGCCGTTTCAAGAATTTTTATAATAAATTCTTGAGGATATCTAGTATATGGACGATCTGAATGTAAATAGTGAAAACTAATTAATTGAGTAAATGATGAAGCAAATAGTAAACTATCCGATTTATGCAATCCGTAACAATTTTCCATGTAAAGTTCTTGAAGCGAAGTAAATTGTCCAATTGATGACGATTTCCCCTCGAAATAATTAAAATTTAATGTTTTTAAACGAAGACTCTTTAATGTTTCTTTTTGACTAATGATAGCCCAAAATATTAAATTACGACCTTGATATCTATTAGCAACAATTGATAGATTTTCTAAACGTTTTTGAGCACTAATAAGTTCTGCTAATGATTTCGTTTGATAATTTGAGAACAAGGACAAATCCATTTTTAAGATATTATCACAAATTAATGCTAATGATTCATATAATGGAAGTATCGGTTCATAGTCTTCTATCATCGAAGTAAAACTTTCTAATTTCTTAAATACTTTCGGAGCACCTGGTAACTTGATAATAGAACCAATTAAATCATCAAAATTGGAAAAACATTGGACTATCGTCATTGTCATTTTAAAAGAATCCAAAAATGTACAACGATTTATTATTAATTTACACATTTCACGAAATAATATTCTCGACTGGGGAATAATGATATTGTTATTATTATTATCAATAGTTTGTTGTGAATATGTGAAAATAAAATAAATCAAATTATCAACTCCAAATCTATGAGTGAATGATGGATAATCAAAAGTGGCTTGATGTGGTGATGATGATAAATCAATTCCATTTTGAATAAGTAAAGTTCTAGCTTGAGTATCCAAACATGATATATAAGTTCGAATACATAATGCTTCCTTTTTCAACTTATTCTTATTATCTGTACGACATTCTTGACCCAAAGGTAATTCCCAAAGTATAGGTATAGTAACTTTACACCAGAATCGATTAACTAATAATGATGAATACAAATCTTGAGTTGAATGAATATTATTTAAAATTTTAATTAATATTTCTGTGGGGATTTTAGTTGCCATTTTTTTTTTTTGAAAAGGAGGTCAAAAAAATAATCGTATCACATTTATGTAATATTTATGGTTCAGTGTGTGACTACTATAATGTAATTATTAATTACGTACTTGCATTTAATTTTGTGGAAGATTGTACAATGCAAACAGTTTCCTTTTATAAAAAATAATTTTTGTTATGATTAGTGGTGTTACATTGTTCAATTTTAAATAAATAGAGAAATAAGTATGGATATTAGATATTTTATTTTTTTAAGTTTTGCGCATCGCTAAGATACTAAAATGACGATTCTTAATTCTTTATATATGATTTTATATTTAATATTTTAACGTATACGTATATATATCATTTATTTATTTTTATTTTTATTTTTTAAGTTTTACATTCTTGAAGATTTGAGAAGATAAATCTTATATTTACTTTTATTATTTTTAATCTTTACTAATCATCTTAATCATCTTGGAACTGGCTCTGTAATTTTCGGTTCATTATTACTTACCTTCCCGAGATAGTGTGAATTCGTGGATCGATCTAAATCTTTTTTTTTAAAATATTATTTCTTGGATTTTCTTTAAATATTTTCTACCTTTTTGGGATTGGATGGATCTTTGAAAAATTACTTACCTTCTTTGAGATTGGATCTGTGGATATTTAAGTAATTTTTTTATGTTACTTTATTACAGATCTGTCGATTCCGGATTCGCAACTGTGCTTTTTTAATTTATATGTTTTTTTAATATTTTCCTTAATTCCAGATGTAATAAGTATTGTAATAGATGAAAGGATCCCAGAAAATCTCATAAAAGGTGATCAAAATATACGAATTTGCGAAAATCTAAAAATTTTAGAATAATTTCTATTATTTTTGATTGACTGAATTCTAATTTTATCTTTTATTTTAGATAATATAAGAAGAAATTCCAATAATTATAATTTATTTGTAATTATATAAAGAAGAATTTTGGTTCTTCACAATTAGATGTCGAAAGCATCGAGGAACTCTTTGGAAAAGTTTGCTCTGATAAATTTATTTTATTTGAATTTTTGAGTGATTTTATAAATTAATTTAATAAGTATATCATTGGACTACTAAATATTTAGAAGTGAATCTAGATTGCGTTTTTAATCTAGAAGATGATATTGGCAGGTCATGAGGAAAAGTAAGCTACCGTTATAATTTGTAATTTGAATTATTTTTTATTCTTTATTTATTTATTTTTCTTATTTTTTTTTTCTTGTTAATGTAATTAATATTTCTAAATTGTAAAATCAACTAAAAATTTAAGCTAATTAAGTACCCCTGATGCTGTATTCTTGTTTATTCTATTAAATTATGTTGAACATGAAGCAACAAAGCGATTCGCTCATAAGTTAAATCAAAAACAATGATACAATTTATATTTCCCTCTCATGATGATTTTCGACTTATATAATTTCCATCGTCAACTCTTGCTTGGTTTTCTGTAATATATGCATGATTAGTATTTTTATTATCTGCATTTTTGTTAGGAGAAAAAATGAAATATAAAAACAAAAGAAGGGAGAATCAGTAGATAGTATATGCATAGAAGATATCTCTGAATTAAATTTATTTATATTTAAACTTTTATATCAAATGATTATTCTAATTGTTCCAATTATTTTTGTTAACTAAATATTAATACTTGACATGAAATTTATCGGACACAATTATTTTATTATTTTATGAATATTATGCAAAGTTCTTTGGACATTTAATCTGAGATTTTATGAATAATTGTTTGTGATGTGACTCTTCATTGTCTTCGAAACCCTACGTACATGAATATATCCTTTACATATTGTATCTATCCAATTATATGCATAGATCAAGAAGAAATTCGTGCATACTCAAAATTAATAAAATATTAATAAGTTATAGGAAATGTTCCTTTATGTACCTTTTGTCTCTAGTCAAGATCATCATTATGAATTGTTCGTCTTTGTATCAAAAATATTGTTTCAATATAATTTTATCTGCTATGAATATTCTTACTCTAAGCCCATAAAGTACACATCAACTGTTTTTAAATGTTTATTTCTAAGTGTTTTGTTTCCAATATTTTTAAAAAGGGATTGAAAGAGAATAATCTTTATATTTATATTGTAAACCAACAGCAATACAAATATTTAAAAGATTGAACGCAAAAAGATATATATATAAAAGAACATCAAATGTTTAAGTAATAATAATAAAATTGCTTATATAGCATTTGAAGTAATTTCATGATGTCTCAGGATGTCTATTTCTTCAATTGTATTATCATTATTATTGTAATCATTTTCATTATTTGAAGTTGTTGATGACAAATTTGTATTTATCAAACTCCCTTCACTTTTATTGATTTCATTAATTTCATTACCATTGTTATTATGATGATGATTATTGTTATGATTATAATTATTTGTGGTACTGTGGTAGTTAATAACGGATTAAGTAATATCACCACCACAACATTTTGTAGATAAAATAAATAATAATAATGAAATAATGAAATGATGATAAAAAGTAACAATAGTAATAATGAAAAAAAGGATGCGTAAAGTAACTCAATTCTCTCCACTTTATAATAATTATCATTATCATTTTTCATATCATATTACAATTACATGTATAAATCTTCTTTTGTCACCCATTTACATTACTTACATCATCATCATTATGTTCAAATTACTTTATTGTTGCAAAATCATTGACTTTGCTGACATTTTGGACATTGCGATCCACCACCTCCAATTAGACATTTTTTCATTTCTTCAATCGTTTTCCAATATTGCCAAGTGCTCAAACTGATATAAACAAATTTACGATACAAATTTCCGGCTTCTTGAATTGAATTTGGAACTTTAGGGCGTTGATTGGTTATTATTACTATTGTTTTTGTCTATTATTATTGTTATAAGCGTTATTGTTATGAGCCCATAATTCCATTTATGTTATTCCATTACATGAATTATTATTATTATTAAATGAAAATAAATCCATTTCCATTAATGCAATTGTAATAATAAAAGTAAGGTTTTATAATCCATTGGTGTTGATTTATTATTATTAGTATATTATTTAGAATTAAATATATACCACGAAATATAATAAAAAAAGTATAAATAAACTTTCATAATCACCCTTTTCTTGAATCGGAGGTAATCCATTAATTTCATGTCACGCACCACATTTTTTAAATTCTTTATATCACTAGACTGGATAAAATAACTTTCCACAATAGGGAAATTGGAATAACTATTGTATATCAAATATAAATGAAATATATATATAAATATAACACCACATTCGCATGATTTTTAGGATATAACCTGCCTGCTTTGCCCCACGCATATCGACAATTATTATTTTGTTAGCTGTCATTTTTTCCGTTTCTGCGTGGGATAATAGTGGTTAGGTTATATCCTGTCTGCGTGGTCAAAAGCAGACAGGTTATATCCTGAAAATTTCATGCGAATATGCTGAAATATAAATATAAATACATTTATATATCAAAATCACAACATGAAGAATCGAAAGGATTTTTTCTTCTCTTCAGCATTGATTTTATTTATTGATCTCTGACAGAAAATACATATTCATACCCCGAAACACTATTCAATGATATGATCTAATTCATTGAAATGATGTAAACGATATAAACTTCATTTGATTATTGATTATTAATAAAATTCAAAATCCTTATCAACTGCTGTATTCAACAATTATTAAAAACATAAAAATTAATACTAAAAAAAAAGATTATTATTTTATTGTTATGATACTCCACATTAGTCTCTCGGCATCTATATACCAAATGCTGTTTTGGCATGCGGTCTAGTTTAAGTATTATCAAATCTCTCACAGTCATGCGGGATAACCAATGAAATTATCGAATGAAATAAAATAAATAAATTGGTAAAAAAGTCTCGTTATATTCTTAAAATAATTTTTTTTTATGAGTTCCGGAATTAATACAATACATCATATCATTTAATAGTTACGTCAAATAGAACGGAACTCGAAGTGACATACCGAAGTACCCTTAACAAAGCATAATATAACTGTTATAAAAAATACTAACTTTTTGGTTAATTAGATCCAAACGGATCCAATTGGTTGAACGAAAAGAGTAAACTTTGACTTAATTTATGGAATAATTTGTCTTCTAATTCTAATAACTTATATAATGAGAATACTAATGATTTAGAATTAAACAAAAGTAATAATTTTAACAAAAAAATTTAGTATTAGATATAGATTAGAGATACTGTTGTAATCATTTATAAGATTACAACTGGTTGCAACTAACCGTGCCATAAGGAAAATTTAATTACATCATTTGTCACAATTAATTGTGAAAATTTTTTGAATTACACAGGTATCACTAATAATACTTTAGAAGGGAAGACTAATAATAATAATAATAATAATAATACTTTGTCATTAGATACAAGGAATAATGATGATAGTGGTCTTAATAATAATAATATTGATAATACTTTAGCATTAGATAAGAGGGATGAAGATGATAATTATATTGGTAATATCAATACTTTAGCATTAGATAGGGGAGGAGATGATAATATATAATACTTTATATAGGAGATAATAATGATGAATTTTTTAATAATCTTTTTCCGTCAGATGGAAATAAGAATGAAGATAATGACATTTACTAGGATTACTTTAATTATTTTAATTAAATAAAAAATGACATGACATTAATTCGAATAACTATGTGATAAAAAAATAAAAACAATAATTAAAAATCTTTAATGATCAAGAATTCATTGATATTACCCCTAGAATTCGTGTTTCATTTGTTGTTTATTACTGATAAAGTAAATTAAATAGACATTTTATAACATTATTTTTGGATCTCATGTCATGCAATATATATTTTTAAAGTAATATTTATATTGATAATTTTATTGGAGTTAACATTTTCCTTTTTACATTTTTTGTTATTTTACTTTTTTGACTAGTTTCTGCATATATTTATTGTTTCATGCATGTTGCAATGTATAAAATTTAGTTAATGAATATATGTCAAGGAATAATGAATTAATTTTGGATATAGAGACCTATCATACAATTTATTTTATTTGTGTTGATCTATATTATACTGTCTGTTAAATATTTTGTCATTATTGTATTGAATAAATAAAATTTCCCTATTAAAAAAAATAATAATTATGAGAAAGGTTCCAACCTAACCAATGAGAAACATTATGATTTATATTCTATTTAATAAGATTTTATTTTTATTGTATTTTTAATTTTAGTTAATATTATTAACAAAATAAAATTTTTAATTTTGGATAAACAATATATGTATATTATATGATATATACGATATTAATAGTGTTTAATAGCATTTATTATATTGTGGCAGTCTGCCCAGAACAAGAAGTAAAGTTAAATCAATCAGTCCCACTAAATTGAACTCTCGTCACACCCTTTTTCATACTTATTCAATGTACTCTCTGTACGCAATACTTTGTAAACAACCACTATTTCCAGTAGGATCAAGTAGTCACTTGCCTACTCACAACAAATAGATATAAAATAAACTCTAACACAGTACACACAGGTGTGATCTGAAGGTATGTGAGTAAGTCGAGTAAAAGTATTTTTCTACAGCTCACTATACAAACTTTCAAATCTTAGCTTTAGACTTTATGCAGTAATTTATTCAAGAAATCACAAAATTGGTAATAGAGGTATTGGGCTTTTAACTGTTTCTCACCAATATTACCATTATATCATAAAATAGAATATTTAAGAAATGTATCAAATTATTACAGAGTATGCTGAAATTACTAAACTTATTGTAAAGGTGTAAAAACAAAAATATATCACTGCTTTGATGTGTTTTATCTCTGCTGCTAAACCATTACAATATGTTTCTATCTTTATTATTATTAATTTTATTGTGGAAATATATGGAGAATTTCATTATGTACCAAAAAATTATTATAATATTATTACAAATTAAGTAAAAGATTTTTGTAATTATTTGAAATATACCAAAAGAAAATTAAAATTACAAAATAAAAGCTGATCCCTTTTCACATTCCAAATTACCAGTTATTTTATACATTTTCAAACTTGTTTTCTCTTATCCTCTGTTATCACATTTAAACACATCTTCCCTATTTTAAAAGATGACATACAAAGATAAAGGATAATGTACAAGGATGAAATACTTTGTACAAAGATGAATAATCTGTCATCCAGATGGTAATACATGGTAACAGAACCCCCGAGCAATCTATAAATAGGTCACATTAGAGTTTGCTTAGCCATTATAGTGAAATTTTTAAAAAGTTGCTTATTTTTAATTAAAATTTAAAAATTTACTTACAAAAATTATATTTTTCCTTCAAAATTTCCTAATTTAGTATTAGCTGACCTATTTATAGATTGCTCGGGGTCCTCTGGTAAGACTGTCATCTTACTGTCATCTCCTGTGACCTTTGCAATATTTCGAAATCCTGTGCACATCCCATGTGAAATTTGTGCACCTTCAATATCACTTAATGAAATAAATAATTCCAATTTAATCAAATATATTTTAAACAGTTAAAATAAAATTCAAAGTGATAATTATTTTATTTTAAATGAAATATATATTTATTTTTTCTATTTAAAGATACATAAATTTTTAGTTATGTTGTGTTCAGTTCATCAAACACTATCACAAATGCAATCCTGGAATATATATAATTGAGTATTACCAATGTTTTTTATAAAAATATAATAAACAAAACTATTGACCATATTGATAAATAATAAATAATTGAAATTTCAATTGTAAATTATATAATACCAATAAATTTAAGTTTTCATTTTTTAAAAAATTATTCAGATGAAAAGACTATTTATTTGAATACTGTATTTTTTTATACTTGAAAAAAATTTTCATTTTTTGCAAGATTTCAGTTGTTTGATTAATTATATTTATATTAGTCATCAAATAACTCTGAATTTTTATATTATTTAATTATTTAATTATTTTGCTATTTAATACTGCGATCTGGATGCACTGTAAAATTTAAATCACATATATCTACCAATAATTGATAATTGTAAGATATATTGCATTTGTAATAATAATTGTCAGATATACTTAGTTTTACAAACACATGAAAAATTATTTTGAAATTTTTGAATGCAATGTGTACAATATATTAATATTTATGTTGACAGCAAAGCAGTAAAAACATAATGTCACAAATTAGAAATGTTAATAATACAATATATTTATTTATTTTCATAAAATACAATTATTCAAAATAATAAAAACTAGAATTCTCAAAAATAATATGAACTAGACAAAATGGGATAAATTGAACTTAATTTATAACTTGAAAATGGCCAATAAATTAAGAAATTTTAGTTAAATTAATAAAAAAACTTAATATATTGCAATCCAAACAAATTTAATTTAACGATTGTCAAAATTAAGATTATCTATATGAAAATTTTTACAGTCAGAAGGTAGAAGTTTACTTGTAATATATGCTTCAGAATGAGTAGTTTCAGCTGAACATAAATCTTCATCTTCACTTAAATCATGCATTTTTTGTTCTGCATTTAAAAACATAAGTGAATTTGCTGATTTTTTATAATACAACAAATCATCAATCCATTCTTCTGATACATCATAAATTGTTTCAGCACTTGGACGTTTGGATGGATCTTTGTTCCAACACAATTCCATTAATTCTATATAACATTGAGGTGTATCTTTATTGATTTTTAGTCGAAGTCCATTGAAAATATCAGCAGCTAACTCTGAATTATATGCTCTGTTAGCAAATGGTCTTTTTCCTGTCAAAATGACCCACATAATAATTCCAACACTATAAATATCTGAAGCTTGTGAATATTGATGTTTATTCAATACCTCAGGTGCAATATATGGCAAAACACCATATGCTCCAGATGATGAGATTTCATTTGCTAATTTACATAGTCCTAAATCTCCTAATCTTATGAATTTATATTTTGAATTATTATGTATTTCAGTTATCATAAGATTCCCAGGATGAATATCACGATGGATAAATCCTTTACTATGAATGACTTTTAATCCCCTAATAAAAGAATTCAATAACCATAATCGTTCAATCCATGGCAATGATTTATTTTGATCAAGAAAATCTCTTAAATTTCCATTTTTCATATGTCGTAAAACTATTGCATATTCTTTTGTCATTGAATCTTGGGTAATACCCAAAATTGGTAAAACATATTTATCACGACATTGGAAATTTGCAGTTAACTATAGTTATAAAAAATTAAAATTAATATAATTAATATTTAATATTAGATATTATGTGAAATATATTGATGAATATAATATTTACCTCTTTTAAAAATTCCGAACTAATTTCTTGTGAATTTTTAAGTTTCTTCAAGGCAACTTGATTTGATTTATAAAATTCAAATACCTCTTCAGGCATATCCATCCATTCTGCTTTCCAAATACTTCCAAATCCTCCTTCAGCTAAATATTCTATGTTTTTCAATTTACTATAATCTATCCATCTCCAAATTTCCCATTCATTTGCATTTTCATCTGATTGAGTCATTTGAATGATATTGTCAATATCATAATTGCCACTAGTCCATTTTGGCATTTCTATAAGTTTACAATCTGAACATGTATTATTTTGATTATTTAAATTTTCACAATTAATGCATCGATGTTCTAATTTATTCTGATTTTTTTTGATATAAGAAATCTCATTTCGATAGAAATACTCAATTGCATTTTGTCCAAATTTATCTCCACCTTCAGCTGATTTCAGGTACCACTGAAATGCTTTCCCTTCATCTTTTGTAATTCCAATTCCTTTTTCATAGCAATAACCAATATTATTTTGTCCCACAGGATTTCCTCCTTCAGCTGATTTCAGGTACCACTGGAATGCTTTCTCTTCATCCTTTATGGTTCCAATCCCATCATCATAACATATGGCAAGATTTAATTGAGCATCACTGTCTCCACCTTCAGCTGATTTCAGGTACCACTGGAATGCTTTCTCTTCATCTTTTATGGTTCCAATCCCATTACTATAACATATGGCAAGATTATATTGTCCTAGATTATTTCCCCCTTCAGCTGATTTCAGGTACCACTGGAATGCTTTCTCTTCATCTTTTATGATTCCAATCCCATCCCCATAACATAAAGCAAGCTTGTATTGTCCTTTAATATTTCCCCCTTCAGCTGATTTCAGGTACCACTGGAATGCTTTCCCTTCATCTTTTATGGTTCCAATCCCTTTGCCATAACAGAAGGCAAGATTGTATTGTCCTTCAATGTTTCCCCCTTCAGCTGATTTCAGGTACCACTGGAATGCTTTCCCTTCATTTTTTATGGTTCCAATCCCTTTGTGATAATTATAGCCAAGATTTAATTGAGCATCACTGTCTCCTCCTTCAGCTAATTTCAGGTACCACTGGAATGCTTTCTCTTCATCTTTTATGGTTCCAATCCCATTACTATAACAGAAGGCAAGATTATATTGTCCTAGATTATTTCCCCCTTCAGCTGATTTCAGGTACCACTGGAATGCTTTCTCTTCATCTTTTATGGTTCCAATCCCATCCTCATAACATAAAGCAAGATTGTATTGTCCTTTAATATTTCCCCCTTCAGCTGATTTCAGGTACCACTGGAATGCTTTCTCTTCATCTTTTATGGTTCCAATCCCATCCTCATAACATAAAGCAAGATTGTATTGTCCTTTAATATTTCCCCCTTCAGCTGATTTCAGGTACCACTGGAATGCTTTCTCTTCATCTTTTATGGTTCCAATCCCATCCTCATAACATAAAGCAAGATTGTATTGTCCTTTAATATTTCCCCCTTCAGCTGATTTCAGGTACCACTGGAATGCTTTCTCTTCATCTTTTATGGTTCCAATCCCATCCTCATAACATAAAGCAAGATTGTATTGTCCTTTAATATTTCCCCCTTCAGCTGATTTCAGGTACCACTGGAATGCTTTCTCTTCATCTTTTATGGTTCCAATCCCATCCTCATAACATAAAGCAAGATTGTATTGTCCTTTAATATTTCCCCCTTCGGCTGATTTCAGGTACCACTGGAATGCTTTCTTTTCATATTTTATGGTTCCAATTCCATTATTATAACACATGGCAAGTTTAAATTGAGCATCACTGTCTCCCCCTTCAGCTGATTTCAGGTACCACAGGAATGCTTTCCTTTCATCTTTTATGGTTCCAATCCCATTACCATAACAGAAGGCAAGATTGTATTGTCCTTCAATATTTCCTCCTTCAGCTGATTTCAGGTACCACTGGAATGCTTTCTCTTCATCTTTTATGGTTCCAATCCCATTACCATAACAGAAGGCAAGATTGTATTGTCCTTCAATATTTCCCCCTTCAGCTGATTTCAGGTACCACTGGAATGCTTTCTCTTCATCTTTTGTGGTTCCGATCCCATTACCATAACATATGGCAAGATTACATTGTGCATCACTGTCTCCCCCTTCAGCTGATTTCAGGTACTGTTGGAATGCTTTCTCTGCACCTTTTATGGTTCCAATCCCTTTCTCATAACAGAAGACAAGATTGCATTGTCCTCTAATATTTCTCCCTTCACCTGATTTCAGGTACCACTGGAATGCTTTCTCTTCATCTTTTATGGTTCCAATCCCATTAGCATAACAAAAGGCAAGATTGTATTGTCCATTAATATTTCCCCCTTCAGCTGATTTCAGGTACCACTGGAATGCTTTCTCTTCATCTTTTATGGTTCCAATCCCATTGCAATAACAATTTCCAAGATTATTTTGTCCTTTGTGGTTTTTACCTTCGGCTGATTTCAGGTACCACTGGAATGCTTTCCCTTCATCTTTTGTAATTCCAATCCCATTACCATAACAAATGGCAAGATTGTATTGTCCTTTAATATTTCCCCCTTCAGCTGATTTCAGGTACCACTTGAATGCTTTCCCTTCATCTTTTATGGTTCCAATCCCATTACCATAACAGAAGGCAAGATTGTATTGTCCTTCAATATTTCCCCCTTCAGCTGATTTCAGGTACCACTGGAATGCTTTCCCTTCATCTTTAATGGTTCCAGTCCCATTACCATAACAAACAGCAAGATTGTATTGTCCTTTAATATTTTCCCCTTCAGCTGATTTCAGGTACCACTGGAATGCTTTCTCTTCATCTTTTATGGTTCCAATCCCATTAGCATAACAAAAGGCAAGATTGTATTGTCCATTAATATTTCCCCCTTCAGCTGATTTCAGGTACCACAGGAATGCTTTCCCTTCATCTTTAATGGTTCCAGTCCCATTACCATAACAAACAGCAAGATTGTATTGTCCTTTTATATTTTCCCCTTCAGCTGATTTCAGGTACCACAGGAATGCTTTCCCTTCATCTTTAATGGTTCCAGTCCCATTACCATAACAAACAGCAAGATTGTATTGTCCTTTTATATTTTCCCCTTCAGCTGATTTCAGGTACCACTGGAATGCTTTCTCTTCATCTTTTATGGTTCCAATCCCATTAGCATAACAAAAGGCAAGATTGTATTGTCCATTAATATTTCCCCCTTCAGCTGATTTCAGGTACCACTGAAATGCTTTCTCTTCATCTTTCATAGTTCCAATCCCATTGCAATAACAATTTCCAAGATTATTTTGTCCTTTGTGGTTTTTACCGGTGGCTGATTTCAGGTACCACTGGAATGCTTTCCCTTCATCTTTTGTAATTCCAATCCCATTACTATAAAAAACGGCAAGATTGTATTGTCCTTTAATATTTCCCCCTTCAGCTGATTTCAGGTACCACTGGAATGCTTTCCCTTCATCTTTTATGGTTCCAATCCCATTACCATAAAAGAAGGCAAGATTGTATTGTCCTTCAATATTTCCCCCTTCAGCTGATTTCAGGTACCACTGGAATGCTTTCCCTTCATCTTTTATGGTTCCAATCCCATTACAATAACAGAAGGCAAGATTGTATTGTCCTTCAATATTTCCCTCTTCAGCTGATTTCAGGTACCACTGGAATGCTTTCTCTTCATCTTTTGTGGTTCCGATCCCATTACCATAACTTAAAGCAAGATTGTATTGTCCTAGATTACTTCCCCCTTCAGCTAATTTCAGGTACTGTTGGAATGCTTTCTCTGCATCTTTTATGGTTCCAATCCCATTAGCATAACAAAAGGCAAGATTGCATTGTCCATTAATATTTCCCCCTTCAGCTGATTTCAGGTACCACTGGAATGCTTTCTCTTCATCTTTTATGGTTCCAATCCCATTGCAATAACAATTTCCAAGATCATTTTGTCCTTTGTGGTTTTTACCTTCGGCTGATTTCAGGTACCACTGGAATGCTTTCCCTTCATCTTTTGTAATTCCAATCCCATTACCATAACAAACGGCAAGATTGTATTGTCCTTTAATATTTCCCCCTTCAGCTGATTTCAGGTACCACTGGAATGCTTTCCCTTCATCTTTTGTGGTTCCGATCCCATTACCATAACATAAAGCAAGATTGTATTGTCCTAGATTACTTCCCCCTTCAGCTAATTTCAGGTACCACTGGAATGCTTTCCCTTCGTCTTCTATGGTTCCAATCCCATTATCATAACAATATCCAAGAATATTCTGTCCTTCAATATTTCCCTCTTCAGCTGATTTCAGGTACCACTGGAATGCTTTCCCTTCATCTTTTATGGTTCCAATTCGTTTTTCATAACAATATCCAAGATTTAGTTGTGCATTACTGTCTCCCCTTTCAGTTGATTTCAAGTACTGACGAAATTCTTTCACTTCAATATTTCTAGTTTCATTTTCATTGGAATATATATTTTCCATTTACGTAATGATTTGTTCAGTGATTAAGTTATGATAAAATTAATTGAATTTAAAAGTTTTATTTTTTTTGTAAAAGTTTGAAGTGGAATGTATATTTTAAAAGTGAAGAATTTATTATATAAAAAAGGTTATAAGAGAAAGCAAAAAGGCTAGATAAATAATTTTATATGTTTATTATTTGCAATAAACGCATATAATTTTGAAGTTGACGGTTTGTAGATTTATAAATATTAATTTTTCATTGTACGATTCTACAATTTGAATTTGGTTCATGTGTCTATTATTAATCATTTCTAAAATTGGAATTATAAAGGTGCACATGTTAACCGATCTTCATAATGCATCATTGAATATTTCAAAATTAGAATTTCTTCGCATACTATACAATAACTATAACTGATAAGAATGTCGGATCAAAAAACTTAAAGTATAACCTAATATAGGCAATTCTAACATAATCAATACCAACCCTAACTTTCTACTAGCTAATCTTAGAACATATCTATAATTCAAAATTCTAAATCCATACTCCTAAACTTTATAGTAAACGCGGACAACTTACTGAATTGTCACAAATGTAATTTTTAAAAAAACCTGTTTCCGAATAATGCATGATTTACCATTTTCAATATTTATATGAAATGGAAAAAATAATAATATTCCGAAATAATTTTAATTAAACCTAAAAATTCAAGCTAATTAACGAACCTGACCAAGAACTCTTTTTTATGTTAACAAACAGTTAAAATATTTTGGGTTAATGGGTCCGTAGTTTTGAAATTTTTTTATAAAAGGGTACACAGCTATAGTGCCAAAACACTGCATCAAGCCCGAAAGTTATGAGATACGATATGATTAATTTGTCCTTTGACGATCACCATTTCATTTTTCATAAAATTGGTAAAAGGTTTTTGATAAAACAAATAGTTTATTAGCATAAAACTAAATTTTGTAATAAACAAAGTCCCGATGGTTAAAAAAAATGCATGTAGATTTTTAGTACGGGACTTCACCCATTATTAGAATAAATTTCTATAATTGATATTGAGAAAAAAATAACTAATTTTAAGAACAAGAGACTTGCATATATTTTTTTGTGCATAATACATCACGTAAATTTATGATCATGTATATAATATATTTAATAATTTATTTAACAATTCACGACTCACTCTGACCACCAATAGTTTACAGAAATCAGATTTTTAATTGTATATGATTTAATGTTATCGAATAGTGTAATTAATGGGATCTTAGACCACACTTGATGCTCTCTTATAAATGGTCAATAGAATTTTGAAAGTAACAAGTACGATCATGATAAGAAATCTGATTAAAACGCATAATATTTTATATTTATTTTATTATTTTTGTCATAATATAATTATTTTTATGAAGCTTTTGAGTTTTGAGTATATTTCTTTTTCATATTTGATTATTATTAAATTGAAGTTAAAATATTATTATCATTATTTCATAACAATATTAATTTACTGCGTATAATGACAATCAATTTTATAATTTATTGACGAATTCTTATTTATTCAATAAATAATTATGTATAAGAATGTGTACCGAAGGCATAGCTGATTTTTGTGCAAATCTATTTCACCTGCTGATATAATAATAATAATAAAAACAAAAATGAATCGAAAATAATTATTATATTGAATAAAATGTTCAAAAAATATATACATAAAAAATTAAATAAAAAAATATATAAATTATTAAAAATCAAACCATCAATCATTCTATTGATTATTAACACTTGATTATATGTTACATATTTATTATTTTATATTTTCCCATTCTTCATTGCCTCGTTTGGATCACAAACCTATTTTATCAGTAAGTTGTGAACAAAACTGTGAAAATGTGATTAATTTCTGGAAAAAGAAATGATAAACATTAAGGATTAAGGCAATGACATTTTTAGTATGTCGATGTAACAACAAAAATATATCACTGCTTTGGCGTGTCTTATCTCTGCTGCTAAATCAGAACATTATGTTTCTATCTTTATTATTTAATTTTATAACAAAATGTGTACCAAAAGATTATTTATTATTACAAATTAGGTGAAAGATTTTTGTATTTATTCAAAATGTGCCAAAAGAAAATTAAAAATTATAAAAATTGCAAAAAAAATGAGCTGATCCTATTTACATCCTAAATTACCAGTTTATTTTACACACTTTCGAACTTGTTTTCCTTCATCCTTTGTTGTCACGTCTAAACATGTCCTTTTCTATTTTTAAAGATGACACACAAGGATGAAGGATAACGTACAAGGATGAGGAATCTGTCATCTAGATGCACATCCCATGTGGAATTTGTGCACCCTCAATATTACTTGGCCTTTCGTAGTTTCGTGTTATATGGAATAGGCAGGCCAATAATGAATTCTTCATTTTCTAAATTAATTGAAGGATAATATAAATAATAATAATAATAATAATTCAATCATTATTATTATTTATTCCAAAGGAAATGTTTAAATTATTTATAATATTTTCAGGAATAATTTTTAATCGGAATAAAAATTAATAAAATATTTTTGATCTATGCAATAAAAATCAACAAATTCAAATAAAGGATTGATAATTTCTGATATTCTTAAACAAACATTTAAAAAATTATGATCGTTACTATAATCAACTTAATAATTATCTTGATGAATAAGATTTGATGAAGGTAACCATTTTTCAAAGAAATTCTTAAAATACTTAAATAAATATTTTGCTGATTGACTAAGAACCTAAATCAGAAATTACTAAAGATTAATATAATAATAATTATCATGGTTACAAGAATGTTATTTCTAAATCTCAATGTATAGTTTTCTTATCAGTTTCCCAATAAAATTCTTTGGATATCCAATTTCTTAACCATCTAAATATTTCAAAGTTTTTATGATTATAAAAGTCAAAGAAATGGTAGCTGAGTTTGAAAATAACAATTAACGAGGACGTCAATTTTTCAAGGGAGAATGTAATGATTTCATCTATACCCCATGAATAGAGTAAAGTGATGTAATCTTCGTTTCTAAAATAAATACATAATTTTTAGTTTGTGGATCCTGCGTCACTCCATAACATTTTAATAAACTAAACATACTGAAATGTTCGTTTGTTTCAACCATGTTTTTAAGATAATAGTTATTAATATTAATGAATGGTAAATAAAAAACAAATTAATAACTATTATAATTACCTCTTTGAAAATTCTGTATCCACATTCTGAGAGTTAATTAGTACTTTTATAACGATTTTTCGTTTGCACTACTTAATCGTACACTTCCCTACAAAAAGTATTGGATCACATGAGAATTTTTAAAAAAATTACTAAAATTAAAATGATATGATACAATGAAAATGAATAATTTAAATTGAACAAACTTCTTTTATTAGATTTCCTAAGCTTGGGCTATATTTTGTGTCAAAATTGAATGCTTATACATGGAGAAATTATACTTCAAATAAAATTGACAAAAAATAATAAATTAAATCTTTGATCGGTACGTTACCCATACTGGCCTTGATAGATATTAAAGATAGATATCAACTATCTTACATCAATTGTAACTAGAAATAATGTCTACAATTTTAATTAGAACCACTTCTATAGTATCTAGTAAAAAATTTTGACTATACTTGATGTGAACAAAAATTACTTATATATATATATATTTACTAAAATATCATCCGTAAATTTTTCAGATCTATTTAATAAAAATTGAGTAAACAATACAATTATCACTTAAATTCTAGAAAATAATTTTTGAACTTTTATTATTTAACTATTGATAAAAATCACGAAACGTAATTTTATGGCCAGAACGTGCTTTTCATTATCATCATTTTAACAAATGCTTTTTTGCGTACCCCATTACATCTTCCATCCGAAAAAATGCGTCCTACACCTTCTCATTCACACTTTTTCCAAACTCCGGTCACTCATGCATTTTCGGGATAGCTTCGTTTCTTCTTGTCATGAGAAAAAGGCTATACCCTTAGGTTTATATCGTACTAAAATGTAAAAACTTCGAATGGAATAGGAATATGAGAGATGTAAAGTATACATATCCAAAATATCCAACTTTATTGACTGATAAGGTATTTGTATTAAGCAAAAGAATGTCAGTAATTATGCTTTAAAAAAATTTTGCAATCATGAAAAAAGGACTTCTCTTTTGCTTTTTTTTTTATTTGAAAAAATATCTTTTGATTTTTGGGTCAATCCAAGTCTGTCGATTAAAAATTATATTTTATTAAGTCATTACTAAAACGTACATTTTGATATTTAAAAAACTCAATACTCAATGAAATACATAAAAACATGAAGAACATAATATACGTGTAAAAATAAACTATTATCATTTTCAATATTAATTATTATGTAAAAAGACAGTTTTATTAAATGAATAATTAGAAAATTCTGAATACCTAATGACCTACAGCAAAAATTTTCCTCTTGCTCATACATCTACAAGTTTGAATTTTAACCACATCGCCCAATGAACATTGGTTATTTTCATTATTGTGAACCAATTATTGCAATCGATTAGATAATATCAACACAAATGGGATCGCTAATGAGATAGGAAACTACATTCCATCAATATTTACATTAGGATCAACATCAAGGATCAAGAATTGACTAGATAAATAATAATAATTACTAACATCATTATCAATATTACAATCACAGGTGAAAATCAACTGCACTATCAAGATCCGCAGGCAGGTGAATAGAATAAATTGGAATTCCGCACATCATCATCATCAATCTTATGATTCCGAAAGCAGGTGACATTATAATAATATATTACATAATCATCAATCACAATCACCTCCCTCACCGATTGTATTTATTGAAACAGCATATCTAGATTTTTTAAAAAAATTTATTTTATATTTTTATTATTATTTATGTATATTTAATTCCGAACACATGATCATTAATCTTATTATATTTCAGGTGACTGCATTATAATAATAATTACATAATCACCATTCTTTTACTTTATTTATTACTTTATCTACATTATTCTTTTTTAAATATTATTTTTCGTGCATACATTATTTGAATTCCATTGTTTATGACTCACAATCACCAATTGTAACTATTGAAACTGCACTTTCAAAATCTGCAAACAGGTGAATAGAATAAATTGGAAAGTCATGGAAATTTTGCAAGCGGGTGAATAGAATAAATTGGAAAGTCATAGAAATTTTACACATCATCATCACACTATCGTAATCAACAATAATAACATAATCACAATCAATCAATTGTCCTATAAAATATTTTAACTATAATTATATTTTTGTCAATTACATTGGATCATATGAAAAATTATTTTTATTGTTTGATATATTTTTTTTTTTAATCTAACAATAAATATTTATTTACACCAAGTAATTGATTTCAAAGGGGAAAAAAAAGATATAAATATGAGTATTTTTCCCTTTAGTCAAAAAATCAAAAAAAATGACAACCCAAAAAATGCAAAAAACCGCTCCAAATGATGAAGTTGATCCCAATGATCCTTTCGGTATCGGCCTTGTGCCATACCATCCAAACCTAATCACCTTTTCTTATACTGGCAAAGAGAACCTTCTTCTGGATTTTGAAGAAACTGAAGAACTTCCGTTAACGAAAAATAGTTATGTGACCAAATGTTGTTTCTACAACAAAAGTAACTCGGATGAAAGTGATAATGAATCGTTTTTCGAATTTTTGTCGGATGATGAAGTGGAATTTTACGAATGTTACAACTGTAAGAGAGCTAAATACGAAGAAAAGAAAAGGAGACGAGGGGGTAAGTAAATAACTTCTAAAATTGAATTTAATACATATAGTTCTGTCTAACTTAAAAAATTTATTTTTATAGAAGAAGTCAAGAGAAGGAGAAGAATTTAGTTCATTTTTCATTGTATATATTTTTTTTATTAATTTTTCCTATTTTTTTTCTTGTATATATTTTTTTTCAATTTTTTTTATTATTATTATATTAATTATCCCAATTTTATTTTTTATTTTTTAAATTTCATTATTATTTCATTATATTATCTTTTTTTTCTTGTATATATTTTTTTAATTTTTTTATTATTACTGTTTTTTTTACATATTATATATCCAATAAATTTAAATTTTAAATGAAAAAATTTCGTATCAAGTGTCCTAATTTAATGAAGAAAGATTCTTTTATTACATGAATTTATTTTTTTATTATCTACTTTTCTTTTTTTTTAGCATAATGTTAAAGACTATAACAAAGATTAATTAATATTAAAGAAATAATAATAATAATAATAATTAATAGCAAAAATATAATAATATAATAATAATAAATAGATATTAATATTCTAAATATCCTTATTTCTGTTATTTTAAGTCATTGATTTTAAGGTTTGAAGCCAATAACTTATGGTTGAATAAGTACCGAACTTTCATAAATTAAAGACTATAGAACACTCCACTTTTTTCTAGCCTTAATAATGTATAGTTATTTTAGGGGTGTCTATATGTTTTAATAATTTGTATCACCACGAATTTATGAGAGGTTTTAAAAACATCAAGATCATATTCAAAGATTTTGATAATTAAACTGTTTTGCGGTATTTTATAACTTATCGAGCATAACCCTCAAGAATATTCGTATTATGGTGAAAAAGTTAAGACTATCATGGATCTTGGGGAAGTTGGATTCAAGGAACTTAATCTTTGGCCATCATGAAAAATTTGATATCATTTTAAAAAACGCGAAATTTTTTTTTTAAAAATATGGAGTGTGAAATTTTAGTTGAAACACGAAATTCTATAAGTTATTATTTTTATTCTGCTTTTTTAGCTATACTAATATTAATAACACTGGTTTAACCTAGATCTGAATTTATTATCTTTAAAGTTTTTTCTATTCAAGTGAAAATATTTAGAAATTAATTGATACTTTCAAATGAAGATTATTGGAATGATTTATTAATTATATATATTGGAATGATTTATTAATTAATATCTATATTAGATATTTTTCATACACGTGAGATTAATGAATTAGAAGCTATATTAAAACGCACTGTACAATATTTTTACTCACAAAAGATTAAAAAAAATAATAATGCATAAGGATGATTGACATTTGTTGGTTCAACTAATGTCAAAAAAAGAATTGTGCAATGGGAGGTTCATATAAAATAAGATTTTGTCTCGATTTTTCAGCTTTCATTGAAATTGTTAAAGAAGAAATTATTCACTAGTTTCACTGGTATTCATGATATTCTTAATGAATTATTTTTGTACAAGTCAAAAATATTGTGTAAAATTATTTTTTTTATTACTATTGTATTTACTTTTATCTCTTTAATAAAATACTTAAATTTATCAAATATTTCTTAATTTCATTTTACGAATATACGTTAAAGTCTATTTTTATTTTTATGAAGGTCTCTTATGTGTGTGCTCAGTTTACCTACAGTTATTATTACTCCAATTTGTATACTATACAAGTATACCTATAGAAGCAGAATCAATATTTCTTTAGCTAAATTAATTAAATCAGTCTATTATTTTCTTGATCAACACAAATGAGATCAGGAATGTTTCTAATGAGAAATAATAATGTTTGGGGAATCAATAGTAATAATTACATCATCAACATTTAGGTAACAATTGATCCAATAGTATATTCATTTATGACTTGACTACTCACAAAATGAATATAACAGATGACAATACTTGCAGATTTCAATTGTGTAGTTGCATAATAATAATAATAATAATAATAATTAATAATAATAATAATTACAATAGGAGAAATTGGAACTCCGTCAATCTTATGGCGAAACCTACAAGCGGGTGAAAATCAACTGCACTATAAACAAAGATAAATTATTAATCTTATGACAAAATTCGCAAGCGGGGGTAATAATAATTACATATCACAAATTGTATTCATTGAAAAAAATAATAATAAAATATAATATTTAAAAAAAAAATCAATATATATACATTTGCAGGCAGGTGAATCGAATAAATTAGAAATTCATATAAATTTTACACAATCATCGATCTTATGATGATGAAATCCACAAGCAGGTGAGAATTAACTGCATCATCATCAATCTTATGATTATTATGACTCACAATCACTAATTATATCTATTGAAATTGTATATATAGATATTTTTTCTAAATAATAAAAAAATATTATATTTTATATTTTTATATACACCGTTATCACGATCATCAATTGTTCTACATTTTTTGTTATTAATTACATCAGATCATATGTAAAAAATTATTCATTTTGAGAATAATAGATTTTTTGTTTATGATTGTTTGCAAGTGACAGTACAGTAAGTAAAATCATTAGCAAAAAAAAAGTATAAATATAAGTATTTTTTCCTTTGGTCAAAAATCAAACAAAATGAAAGATAAAACTCAAACCCAAGAAAAAATTGATCCGAATGACCCCTTTGGCATTGGCCTGGTTCCCTATCATCCCGACTTAATAACCTTTGAGTACACTGGGAAGGAGAATTTACTTTTGGATTTTGAAGAACCTCTCGAATTAAAACCCACCCCATGTTGTTTCCTCAATGATGACAACAATAATAATGATGATGCCGATTCATTTTTTGAGTTTCTCTCCGATGAAGAAACAGATTATTACGAGTGTTATAACTGTAAAAGACAAAAGTATGAGGAAAAGAAAAGGAGACGAGGAGGTAATTATACAACTTCTATCCTTAAATTATAATTAATATAGATTGTTTGTTCTAACTTAAAAATTTTATATTATAGAAGTAGTTGTGGTAAAGCGAAGAAATTAATTCTATTGTACATATTTTATTATTATTACATAATTACTATTTTTTCTTGTATATATTTTTTTTATTCTTGTGTATATTTTTTTTAATTTTTTATTATTATCATATTATTATCTTTTATTCTTTTCTATATTTTTTTATTTTTTTATTATTACTTATATTATATATCCATTTTTCTATCAATAAATTGAAATTTTAAAAGAAAAACTTATTATTGTCTGTGACTCTTAATATAAATGTTAAAGATTATATCGAAGATTAATTAATAATAATAATAATTAACAGTGAAAATATAGTCAATAGAATATGTTATTAGATATATTATTTGTTACCTAACACTATACAAAAATAAAAGTTTCACTTTTTTTTTTCTTTTTTGTTAAAAAACTGTGAGAAACCAACTATGAGAACAAGGACTTTGTAAAGAAATGGGTACGTTGTTTTTTTCCTACAATTATCTTTGATAAAGTACGTGTTTCAATAACTTTCATTAAAAAAATAATAATAACTTCATTCCTCTATTTATGTGAGTATAAATATTAATATTCTAAATATTCCTTTTCTACTTTAGTCCACAAGAATTGTTGATTTTAACGAAATACAATAGGTTTGCAAACAATAAATAACATATGGTTGAATAGTTTCTGAACTTCCGAAAATCAAAAACTATAAAACACTTCATTTTTCTCTAACCTTATGAAACGTGCGTGATAATAAAAGGTGTAGTTAATTTAGGGGCGCGTTTCTGTTTTAATAATTTGTACGAGTTTTCAAAAAACATCAAGATCATATTCAAAACTTTAATGATTAATCCATTTTGGACTCATTTACATGAATTTTTAAGACCTTGGTAATAATTTTTTACTAATTGTTTTTTATTTTAGCTTTCGAAATTTTAGTTATTTTATAGGTATTCAATGCAATATTATTCAAGATGTGGGTTTTTTGATCTATTCACATTGTGTTTTTTAAAATGTGATAGATTTTCGCAAGGAATATTTTGTTAATGGTGCATATAGATATAACTGGAGGGAGGAAGAATTATATTTAGCAGAGAATTAATATAAATTTTTGTGGAAATTTTATCATGGTAGTGATAGATATAATTTTGTAATTTACCGAACATAAGGCTTCAAGAAAATATGAATTACTTTAAAAGAGTTAAGGTTATCATGGATCTTGGAAAAGTTGAACAAAGGAACCTCCATCATAGAAAATCGGATACTATTTATAAAAGACGTGAAAATTAAAAAGAAAAAGATATAAAGCGTGAAATTCGTGAAATTTTAGTTGAAGCACGAAATTCTATTGGTGTTAAATAAATTTACCATTGTTAATATTAATTATAATGGGTTGGGTCTACCTTTTGGTCCAATATACACACTATTTATTTTTAGTTAAAAAATAGAAAATAAAAATAGAAAAAAAATAAAATAAAAAAATAAAAAAAAAAATAGAAAAAAATAAATTATATACTGGAATTGTGTAGGAAATAGCTGAGATCCAATTTACATTCTCTAATATAGGAAATTTAGTAATTACTTTTATATCAACAATGTCAGAATTATTTCCTACAAATGTTACTTCTTTTATCAACCCATTTCTCAATAATTGTCTATAACTAATATAAAATAATCAATATATTTTAAATTAATATTATGTCAAATTTAAAGAATATAGATAATATAAATAATATAGCACTTACTATTCCCCTCCATTTCTAGGAATCATAAGAGGTGTATTGGGTTTAATAAAATATTGTGACATCGCATTAAAAATATGACTAAAAGCCTCATTATTTACACTTCTATTATTTAAAGATCTAAAAATAGTATTAAGTTGGTTTTGTATATTTAAAGAATTATTATTGTTGATGTTATTTAAAGGAGTGTCTAAAGATTGTCCAAAGGAACATTTTTTGATGGATTATATGAAATCATGGATTGCAAATTTTGTTCTAAAATGAATCATCGTGTTCACAAGCATGACACACGTAATTTTTATGAGGGTTAGCACGAAATCTAAGACATCTACATTCTGTGAGTGCACTTTCTTAACATTTTTAAAAATGTGCGCAAATGCGAAAGATAAAAAAGCTCGCACAAAGAGCAAGATTTGAATTCTTACATTTTTATTTGAATAAAAAAAAATTTCATTCATGTTGAATTGATTTTAATTAATGGGTGGAGTTTTTATTTAAATGATTTAATTACTTTAATTAGATCATATATTTAACAGTTATCGCAGATATGACAATTATTTCGGATAAAAAATAATTTATATCAGATAAAAATGATTTATATCAGATAAAAAGAGATCATCATGCTTACATATCAGATATGACCTATCATATTTTATCACCAATATATCATGTTATATCAGATTGACACTGATAACTCGGATACATCAGATGTCCTGTTTGGCGTGGCGTGCATATATACATATAAACCACTTATAAAAATATTTGATATTAAATATATTCAAAAAAATACTTAAAAAATTAATTCTTTTCAAATTTTTTTTATTAATTAAATAATAAATCAAATGTAAATAATGTATATTTAATTCTATGTTATTAAATATATTAAACATATAGTTATAGAAGAAAAGGTTTTTTTCTGTACGGGTTTTGGCGAACAGTCTCTTAGGTTGCGTTATGATTCTTTCCAGCAACTTTTTGCTCAGATTGGATGGGCGGGAGGCATGACCATCAGTTGCTTAGGTAACACTGGGGCAACGATGGGTCGGGTGGTTAAATTATCAACTTATAGTTAGTTAGTTTATAGCCAGTTCTTATAAATGTATGATATATTATGTAATTTTGGTGTTTACAACAATTTATCAAGAAAGTTTATACGGGCATGACTCCGTTGAATTAAAAAAAAAAACAAAAAAGTATATTTAATTCTATTTAAAATTTTTTTTTTTTTGGATAACTAATTACGACTTTATTTACTAATTATTTCTATAATTCCTTCACACAACTAATTAATTTCGCGATTTTCTTATATAACTGATCAACTTATGATATCCCTTATAAAAGAATAAATTATANAAATTAATTCTTTTCAAATTTTTTTTATTAATTAAATAATAAATCAAATGTAAATAATGTATATTTAATTCTATGTTATTAAATATATTAAACATATAGTTATAGAAGAAAAGGTTTTTTTCTGTACGGGTTTTGGCGAACAGTCTCTTAGGTTGCGTTATGATTCTTTCCAGCAACTTTTTGCTCAGATTGGATGGGCGGGAGGCATGACCATCAGTTGCTTAGGTAACACTGGGGCAACGATGGGTCGGGTGGTTAAATTATCAACTTATAGTTAGTTAGTTTATAGCCAGTTCTTATAAATGTATGATATATTATGTAATTTTGGTGTTTACAACAATTTATCAAGAAAGTTTATACGGGCATGACTCCGTTGAATTAAAAAAAAAAACAAAAAAGTATATTTAATTCTATTTAAAATTTTTTTTTTTTTGGATAACTAATTACGACTTTATTTACTAATTATTTCTATAATTCCTTCACACAACTAATTAATTTCGCGATTTTCTTATATAACTGATCAACTTATGATATCCCTTATAAAAGAATAAATTATAACTATTGAATAAAATTTAATTAAATTTAATTAAATTAAATAAAATTAAACTTAAGTTCAATTTTCTTAATTTAATTAATATTTAAGATTAATTAATTAAAATTAAACTAAAGATTTTAATTAACTAATTGTTCATAATTTCCTATCAATGAAGTAAAACTTTTAATTTCTTAAATTTCCGAAGCATCAGGTAACTTAAGAATTGATCAATTAAATTACTAAATACATTTCTTTCCCGTCACCGTCATTTTAAAAGAATCCAAAAATGTACAATGATTTATTATTAATTTATGTACTGTATCTCACGAAATAATATTTTCGACTAGGTGGTGATCATGATTTCGTTATTATTATTATTGTAATTATCTTGATCTGGACCAATAATTTGTTGTGAATATATGGAAATAAAATACCAAATTATCCTAAATTTGAGAGAATAACGTGGGATGATAAATGATCAAATTTATTAAAGTTCTAGCTCGAATATTCATACATGATGTATAAGTTATACATAATGCTTTCTTCTTTAACTTATTATCTGTACACATTCGTGACCAAAAGTCAATTCTCAAAGTATAGGTATAGCAGCTTTACACCAGATTCGATTAACAAATAATGATGAATATGAATCTTGAGTTGAACGAGATGGTAATTAAAGATTAAAAATTTTAACTAATAATTATGTGATTTCAATAATGACATAATATTCATTTTCATTTTTTCTAAAAGGTTAACAAAATTATTTGAAAAATTTTCAAAAAAAATTTAATAAGACATAAAAAAATAGTAAACGGTCAAAATAAAAGAAAGGTGATTGTGAAAGCAATCATTTTATGCGAAATTTTCAATGGAACCATTGAATTTCTTGATTGTTAACGTTTAAATACAGTAATCCTCGATGAAATTAGATACATCAGCATATATATAAAAAGAATAAGATATCAACGTGCAATCCTATCAAAGTGATAAATAAATGTTAATAAAATATACACGATTTATTTATTAATCATAAATAAAAAGTTAAAAAATTAATAATTAAAAAAAACAATAAATAGAAAGACTAACCATGCCAAGAGAATGAATTTAAATTCATGAAAGAAATAAATAAATAAAAAAATCTTTTCAAAGGATTTTTACTGCTTTCGGCATTCCCTTACCAACGCAATCTAGATTCGCATCTTAATATTTAAATTCAAATTTGTGCCATTAAACAGATTTCACGTGATAAATAATCATTGTTGACCAATAAAAATTTGTAATGTGACAAAACAACTTCTCTCATGTGATCGATGATCATTCTTAACCAATAAAAATGGGTATTAGATCTTATCCTGTATCGCGGGGGTTAGGGTTTATCAGGGGTTGTGTATTTATCACCGCGTGTCACACCTTTCGAATATATTTTTACATATTTGTCACCAAATATTCGTCACATAAAAATTGCACGTGAAATAATTTTGATCATCTGCAAATTTATAGACCAATGAAATTCGTAGGGTGCACAGGATAAGAATAAAGTAATTTTTACGTTTTTACACAAATAAAAATTTGAAATGCAATTTGAAAATCACGTGACCTTTGTTCGACGAAAAATTATAACTACTATGGTGAGAGCGATAAAATAATATAAATTATGATTACCTTGCTCTGGAATCGTTTTTAAAAAGAAAAATTTATTCACGGTCTGTATATAAAAAAGAAAATTGTTAAAGCTCACCAGTAGTGATTGTCACCACTAGGCAAAATTAAATTTATTTGGGCAAAGTTAGGGTTAGTGATTTTGCCTGGTGGTGATAATCACCATCGGTGAACCCTATAAAAAAATTATGAGCTGAATTTCTTAAAAAATAATTTAGATCCATACACAGATCCAATCTCAAAGAAGGTTAAGTAATTTTTAAAGAACTGATATTTAAAAATTAAAAAAATGACGTTAAAGTATAAAATAAATAAATAAATAAGGGAATTAGAATCAGTATAAAACTTTAAGAATAAAACAAAGTGGTAATGGATAAAATGAATATATCCGATATTTATACTTCTTTATTTATTTAAACTAGCACAAACCGATTGAACTTTAAATTTTAAATTATTATTTCCGCTCCGCTAATTCTACTATCATGGTACTTATTTAAAATTGAACTGATCTAAACTTTAGATAAAAACATCGTATAATGAATACGCCTTTTGTACATATAAAACGAGAATTTGAAAATGTAATTGAAATTTTTTATAAAAAAAATCGATAAAGCCTATGTAAATTTATTTGATCCAAATACAGAAAAATGAATTAATATTCAAGAAATTTAGGCCACGCTCAAGATTTTACAGATTAATACCTGAAGGATATTTAGAAAATAATGATCTAATATCTGCTTTAAATTTTTAGAAGATTATTAAAGAACATAGAATAATACCAAATGAAGTAGTTATTAGAATATTAGTATATAATAAAGAGATCAAGAAAGCGAAAGAAATTTTTGAAGATATTATTCAATTTCATAAAGATACTTAACACAGTCATCCATGGATTTTATATAATGAATGATAATATTTCAGCACAAGACTTAATCAAAGACATGACGACCAATTATTATGTAGAACCTAATAAAACTAATAATGAACAAGTTCAAGGATATCGTAGAGTGAAATGGTGTAGTAAAAGGACTTGAAAAAATTTATGAAGATATGATAAATGATGGGATTCGACCAGATACTATAACATATAGAAATTTGACTGTGCAAGTATTAAACTTAGAGATATTCAAGAGCGAAAAAATATTTCGAGAAAATGTAAATTCAAGCTAAAGTAAATTTTAGAGGTGGAATTACAGTACTGAAATTTTGTTGGGATATTTATCAAGAATTAAAAGAATATTTCCGTGGCAAAAAAAAAGTGGATAGACAAGTTTTCGAAACATTATTATTTGAAGTATATGAATCAGATAGTTTAAAGAGGAAAGTGAAAAAAAAAATGGATGTGTTGTCAAAGTCTTTAGTAAAATAAGTCATAATTATTTTAATTTATTTTACATTTAATTGTAATATAATTTGAGAAATGCAATCTAGACGAATGTATATTTAAATTGTCATGAAGAAATTTTAATAGATCATTTATTTATTAATTTATTATCGGTTTTTTTTTTTTTTAATTAAATTCATTTAATTTATATTATTTTTCGCTAATCTTTTTTTGTTGTAACCTAGAAAGAGACTTTATTACTAATTATTTGTAAACAATAACATCAATTTTAGTAAGTCTTACGGAGATGGGTTCCGAGTATACTTTATTCACGTATAAATTGTATAAATTGTATAATTCCGATATAATTCCGAAATTATTAATGCCAAGATTATGAAACGTCAATTTTTACTAAAATATTTTCTAAATTCCACGTGTTTGTTTCCCCCTTGTGGACAATTATTATTTCCTTTGTTTGAATTCTTAATTTTAATTTAGTTTGTGGCTTGTAGATATCAAAATTAGTTATAAAGAAAAATTTCTTTTTATGGAGATTGACTTCCCAAAATGTTAATAAATTTCTTAAATTTCATCGTTACAGAAAATTGAGTTACAGGTTGTCGATTTATTAGTGATCAACCATTCAAGTTTCATTGTGAAATGTTTACAATAAAAAAATAAAATAAAAAAAAAAAAAACTAAAAAAAAAAA
>PQFF01000064.1:407689-460110 GCA_003547095.1 Diversispora epigaea | reverse complement strand
AAAAAAAAAAAAAAAAGTGATAATTTATTATTAACAAAAATAAATAAGTTAAAAAAATAAATGAATAAAAATAAATAAAAAATAAATAAAAAATAAATAAAAATAAATAAAAAATAAATAAAAATAAATAAATAAAAATAAATAAAAATTAATAAATAACAAATAAAAATAAATAACCATTAATTGAAATCATATCAGTATAAATTCTCTAAAACATTCAGCATTATCAAATTGCAAGTCATTTTCTACGCGTTCGGAAATATATTGAAAACGATCTTGATTTTCGGTGGTAAGTTTAATACCAGTCCCAGCATTTTCTTCTATGGCTTCCAGTTTTTGTTCTTTGCGTGTGCAGTGAGTAATTACGCATAATAAAACAGTAAAGATATAAGTAAATATAAAGTAAAGATACAAGCAAAGAAGAAACAAGCAAATATACAGTAAAAATTAACTATGATGAAAAATTTTTTACCGAATAAAATTGACATATTACAATTTCTAAATATTCACCACGAATCATATTTTTATTAAATATTTCAATTGATCACATTACAATTTTCAAAAAAAAAAATAATTAAATTCATAAAGAAATCGAAGGTAAATTGTTAAACGATTTGGGAAGTGATTTCAAGATATTCTGAATGATTGGTGTAATAATAATTAATAATATTTTTTTGTTGTTAATGTTACGATTATTAATAGGATTACTGATGGGATTATTCATGTGAAATGTGTCATTGGTATAAGCTGAATTGACTAAATTTTTAAATAATAATAATAAATCAAGTAAAGAAGAATTATTTAGAACTTAGAGAGAAATTGTGGCAGAGGAAGGAGATAAAAATAAAGTAAATTGAGTTAAGGTTTGTAAAAGTACGATAAATTTAATTACCCATTCAATTCTTACATTTGGAATAATATAATTCTCCCACGAAAAAACTCAACTTTATTGCTTTAATAATATTAATGCTGTCATTTTTTTTTATTTAGTACGTACTTTTTTTTTTTTAAACACAAAACTCAACATATTGCATTTCTATTTGTTATTCTTGAAACAGCATGAACTGCCGAAACAATAATAAAATCAAACTACTTATAAACATGTGTATATAAAGTTAGACTTTATTACATAAATATTAAAATTAGCTCTTTATGTAATACATAATATAAACTTTATTTTTTTTGTCTAACTATATAAACTACAGATAAACTGATTAACCGATCACCGAACAATTCCGTTTTTTTTTTTTATTCCGTGAATATTTTCAGTTATATAAATAGATAGAGAATAAAATTTTAATATTTAAATTTTTACCTGTTATTAAAATATTATAATTTGCTCTAACTCTTAACTCTTCTGCGTCCCCACAAATAATATACGGTTAACGTAACTCGTTGAATTTAATTTAATATTATTTACCTATTAAATTTTTTCGCTTATAAATTCCAATCACTAATAAATAATTAAATTAAACCTAACCGAAGGTAATTTCATATATATTTTTATTTGTAAATAAGTTTATTAACAATAAACTATATTAATTAATTATTCATTCATTGACTTTAAATAAAATAAGAAATGACGACTCAAGAAATTAAATGGAATGAAAAATTAAAAAGTATTTGGGGTAAAACATTCTATTCTCTAGACCCCAATATTCATAAAACACTGACTGAGGAAGAAGAACATCGGAGAACTATGTTTGAAAATGATTCATCACTTACAGAAAATGAAAAGAATTTTTTACTTTATCAATTAAAGCAAACATATGATGAATTTAGAATTGATAATAATTCTGTAGAAAAACAAAAATGCAATAATTGTCAGAATTGGCATCAAGCAACCCAATACTGTGAATTTTGTATTCGTAAATATTTAGAAAATAATTTTGGAAATTGGACATCAGGAAATAATGAAATTAACAAATTAATTCAAGAATGTCAGCAAAAAACTGTAGTCCCTCATAAAGTAATTGAATGGATTGAATATGATCGAATTGAGAATGTCGAACATTTGGCAGAAGGAGGATATGCTACCATTTATACAGCCTTTTGGAAAGATGGAGGCTATGAAGAATGGAATTCTAAAAGTCAAATATTGGAAAGATTTGGAAGACAAAGGATTGCTTTGAAAAGATTGAATGACTCAAATAGTAATAATGTGCATTGGTTTCAAGAAGTAAGTTAAATTATTATATTCTGTTAGTAATTCAGAAATATTAATTACATAATTACAAAAAAAACTATTAGGTGACATTAAGTTTCACACTTGATAAAACTTCCGCATTTCTTGTTAACTGCTATGGACTAACTAAAGATCCAAGCACCCAAGATTATATGCTAGTTTTGAATTATTATGATACTAATTTAAAACAATTTTTAAAAGATAATTATCAATCACTTACATTATTAAAAAAATATAGTATTATTTACGATATAACAAATAGTTTATGTGAAATTCATTACCATAATATAACACATAGAGATTTACACTCGGGAAATTTTTTATATGATTCACGAAATAATATCTGGTATATTAGTGATCTAGGATTTAGTGGGCCAGTTGATAAACAATTAGATAGTATCTATGGGAATCTCCCATACGTTGCGCCTGAAATATTATGTAAAAAAGATTATACTAAAAATTCAGATGTATATAGTTTAGGTATTATAATGTGGGAAGTGATAACTGGTGAAACACCCTTTATTGATCATGAATTCAATTCTGATTCTTATTTGGTTCTTGCAATAATTAATGGATATAGACCCAAAATTTATAAACATATTCCGGATGAATATGTAACTTTAATGAAACAATGTTGGGATGCTAATCCTGATAATAGACCTGATGCAGAAACAATTAGAAATAAGATAGGTTCATTAATTCTGTCATTATATAATAATGAAATGGATAATCAAGAACCGACTATTCAATCTAACAGTTCGAAATCAAAATTTTCCCCATCAAGTTTAACGAAAATTGAAAGTAGCCAAAAAATCCAAACCAGTGAAGTATATGCATTTGATATTTCAGTTCAATCTAGAAATGCCACAGAAGGTAATGTATTTTTAAGTTTTATTTTTTTATTGATTTTATTTTATATTTTATTAATTAATATTAATTAATTAATTTTTGATCATCGTTATAGAAGAAAGTAAAATCTCTCAAATTATTAATTCCGATAAAAATCTACAATTTAATCCATACCATATTAATATAATGTTGTACATTTATATTTAGCATATGAAACTAAACAATTTGATTTTGTAATCCCTGAAGGTAATAATTTTATTGGTTTTTAATGTGATTAATAATAATTAATATTTATTTAAAAAGTGCTAATTGCATAATTATAGAATTTGAGAAACTATCACTTAATAATGTTGATGACTCAAATAGTTCTTAAGGTAAGGTAATTGATATGATTTCATTCTATATTTCATAAATTTATTTATTTATTTTTTTATTTTATTTTATTTCAACTTTAGTTGATTAAGAATATTGAGTTGCCGGTCTTCAAATTCGGGCTCGCAGTTTCATGATGATTAAATTTATTTCTTAGTATATTTGATCTGTTTTTTTTTTCATTATTAAACTTTGATTTAATATTTAATATTTTTACTTTTTTTATTATTATTATTTTATTAGACTCATCTATGTGTACTATTTTTTATTATTATTTGAACGATCGATTTTATTTTCTATATCAAAGTTGTTTTACATTTATATTTATAAAAAAATTTTATCGAAATATTACTGTCACCTTACAGTTCATACAGTTATATTTAAGAAATGAATTATAGAATTTTATTATAATTTCAACTCATTAATAAAGTAGATATGTAAAAAGAATAAAAAATTATGTGAATTCATTAAATTCTAATTTTTTATATATTTTATTATATAAATTTGCTTTACATATTAATTTAAATTTTGATAAAAATTAATTCATATAAATCTAAGTACATACTGTATACATTAATTAATCGATTTGAGATTATTAAATATGAAAATCAAGTAAAGAACTATGTAAATATTGGTGATTTAAATCACCTGGTCATTTGAAATTTGAATGTAATGACTTTGATCATTTGTCATTTGAGTCATTTGAGGTCTGTATATTCTTAATAAACACTTACAAATGGGTTAATATTTGGTTAACAATATCATGTAATTCATATAATATCAGTGATGGCAAATGACTCAAATGACTCAAATGACTCAAATGATAAATTTCATTCAAATTTTAAAAGACCAGGTCATTTAAACTAACCAATCATAATATTCATTAATACTTATATATTTGATTTTTAATATTAATCAAAGATCAATTGATCGTTGGTTGAAAGATATCACATGTTAACAGATAATTTTTACAGTTATTAAATTATTAATGATTATTAGTATCTATTTATTATTTATTATTATTATTAGTTGTTGTTGTTGTTGTTGTTGTTGTTGTTGTTATGAATTAATATTTTTCAAGTTCATTAATGATTAATATTATTATTACTATTTATTATTGCTATTTATTAATGGATAAAATTTTGTGAAAATTCTTTAGCATTAGAAAATATAAAAACAATCAAATTCATCGTGAATTTACTAAATAAAAATTAAATTATAACACTTAAAAATCGAAATATCACATGTTAATTTTTATTGGTTATTCAAATTTGTGAAATGGCCGTGGTCATTTGTCTATGCTCAAAGAACTAAAGATTTTCGAAATATTGTTCTGTTACACGCAGCTTGATAATGTGTCGCATAAATTCACCCATAGGGTCTCATCGTTTTTCGGAAGAATATCATCAAGTCATTTTTATCCGAATATTTTTACAACTTTTATTTTCATTTTAAAAAATTCTGAAATGGAATTTGAATTTCCATAGCTTCGATTCTGAGTAATTATAATTTTTATTTTATTTTTTTAATCTGAGATAAAAATTGATCCAATCATTAGAAATAGTTTATTAATAAATGAAAACATTGCAATATCTAATTTTTAAATCAAGTAAAAGAACGTATTGTGATGAAAGTTATAGTAGTAATAATAGTAATAAACCCGAATACCAAATTTAGTCAAAACAATTATATAAATCAGATGATATATTACTTACAGTTGACCAAATAAGTAATAATGATAGTTTTAACAGTGTGGCTGAATCAGTTTTATTGTAATACAAAGTGTAACGTTAATAAGAAAATAAATTGTTTTCTATGATACAAAACTAGAAAATTCCTAAAGTTGCTAAATTTCGGAATAACAACTCCGATTGATAAATATAATTAAGGAATATCACACGAAATCTATTTTAAGGAAACTATATTAAATACCCCGTTTCTTGTTATTTTATTAAAAATCCGAAAATCACATTTTATGCAGAAAACAAACGGCAAATCTATCCAAATTCGGAAGATACAAACTTTCAAATTCCAAAAAATCTTATTGCTTAACTTCACTTTTGAATCATGTTTCAAATGAAGTCAAGATTAATTACATTAATTACATTAATTATTATTATTAATTTATATCTTTTATTTTAACATATTCAATCTCATTTATTTATTACATTTTGATTTATGCACTTCCTGATCATTTCATTTGTTTAAATTTAGAAAAATTTATTTCCAAAATTTTCCGTGTCCCTGGTTATATAAAATGGATGTATACTGATTGTTATTCTGAAACCAAATCAACGTATTCTCTCTAGAGAATTCAGTTGGTAAAACTTCAAAGAAAGTTTTTTTTTTTTTTTCTTATTTTTGATTAAAAAAATGGTGACAGTCGATTAAAATGCGAAATTAAACAAAGACTTGGAAGATGATGCTGAAATTCGTAAACTTTGGTCAGAAAGCATTTATAATCGAGATCGTCAACAACCATTTGATGATGATGATGAATTTTATGATTTTATTATTGTTGGAGCTGGAACTGCTGGATGCGTTCTAGCAAGAGAATTGATTTGCAGTATCCCCAACATTAATATTTTGGTATTAGAAGCTGGTCCACCAGATACCCATATCAATGATATAATGCGTTCACCATGTGCTTATGCTACGGTATATTTTGATTTTTTTTTTTAACTTTTTATCCCATAGAGTTAATGTCGATTTATTATAATAGGTTTCTCGAACAAATGAAACAGATTGGGGTTATTCCACTGAAGATCAAAAAATGCCTGGTACTGTTGATTCTAATGAAGAAGTATTTCCCCTTGCACGTGGCAAGGTTATTGGGGGGTGTAGTACTGTGAATGCAATGGCTTACATGTAAAAATTTTTTCAATTACTTTTAAATTTGATTTTTTCTGCTAATTAAAATCATTTCGTGAATTTTTTTCTTGGTTTTTCGTATTTATTATACTTAAAATGTTATGACTTTTTTTTTCTTTTAGGCGAGGTCATAAAGATGATTATAATCGTTGGGCTGCTCAAGGTCCTGAATACATTATTTGGAATTATGATCACTGCCTTGAAGGTTGATATTAAATAAATACATCTTAATTCTTGTATATTTTATATATTTTACAGAAAAATTAATTTTTTTAAACCATTGCATTTATTTAAATAAAAGCTTTCAAAGCGGTTGAAAATAATGCACGTAAAAATCCAGACGAATATTTTAAAAATTATCATGGATTCAATGGTTTGCTTCATGTACAAGATTCTCCAGTTGATAAATTTGATATTTCTAAAGATGTTTTTAAAGGCGTAAAAGATTTTCGTATTCCTTATAATAATGATTTCAACGGTGTTAGACAAAATGGAGTAGGAGAGTATCAAGTAAGTGCAAAATAAAAATTTTTAAACATATTACGTATTATGTTTTTAATATTGTTTTAAATTTTAATACAATAGTTTACGATGAAAGATGGAAAGCGTTTTTCATTGGCTGATGGTTTTTTGAAAGATGCACTGAAACGAGTTAAAATTTATCCTCCAAAACCATTTATTAAAGGACATCCTCATAAATTAGGTGATGTTGGCAAGTTTGTGGCAGTTAATGTTAAATCCTTTACTCACATGTTAAATATTATTTGGGATGAACGAAACGAAGATAAAAATATTGCAAAAGGCGTGAGATATTATTATAATGGTAGAAAATATAATTCTTTTATTGCTCCAAAAGGTGAAGTTATTATTTGCGGTGGTGCTATTAATAGTTCTCAGGTAAGAATTAAAAAGAAATAATAATTTGTTCATGATTAAGCCGACGTTATGTATTTTGATAATTTTATTTTTTTTAAAAAGATTTTAATGCTAATGCTAATGCTTTCTTCGCCAATTTCTAACTTCCATGCAACATTCTTAACCAAAATGTAATTCCCAAAGTATAGGAATCGTAACTTTACACTAGATTCGGTTAACTAATAATGATGAATATAAATCTTGAATTGCTTGAATATTATTTATAATCGCGATCAATAATTCTGTGGAAATTTTAGTTATCATTTATTTTTTGCCCAAGAAATAAAGAAAATTTTTTTAAAAAAATAGATGTATCACATTTATGTAATAATTTATGAAGAGAATATTATGAGCTGTATAAAATGATTAAAAGACTTCACATTTTTTGCACATGCAAAAAAAAATGTGTTGACTTGTTTTCTTACGCCTTTTCAAGGTGAACCTAATACAATTTCATTTAAAAGAGATTCTACTGACCAAAAAATATTACACAATTTATAGAAAAACAAAACCAATTGGGTTGTCAACTTTATTCTTGTCAGCTGTAGTAAAAAAAAACTTAAGAACAGCAGCAGGTTAGTATATTTTTTAAAAAACAATGAAGACGATGGAAAGAAAACCTGACCTGCCATTTTTGAAATATCATTAAAATAAATCAATGTATTTTTTTGAAAATCTACTATTAATTTAATCATAACATTAATCATTACATTGATACTAAATTTTTAATACGTGTTCATTAAAACTTAATTCTAATAATAATTCGATAAACTAATATTTAAAATTAATACTCCTTCTACTCCAATATAAAATTTTTTTGAAAAACCTAATTACTATTTTTTGAATTAATTTTATAAAAAATCTATAAAAATAAATATCAATAAAATTATATAATTATATTTGTTGCGTATAAAAACTCAAATATATAATTACAATTAATTTGGTTATCAAATAATACAACAAAAGTTTGTCGATCAATATTAAAATGGTTTCTTCCGTGAGTCAAGTACATAGTTCGTTCATAATGATGATGGAAGTCAGATTCATGATTCATTGGTGATTTGAATTATTTATAAAAAATAAGTAATAAAATGAGTAACATAGGAATCAATCAATTTTTTTCGAAAAATTTCATTTTTATAAAATCAAGGATAACACTCTTGGCCTATCTGTAGTCGCACGGCAATCACTCCTCCCAGAAAAGACGCAAAAACACTACAAGGAAGCCTCATTAAAATAGAGCAATGATCAGAATATTCATTTCATTGTTCTAAAATTAAAAGTCTAAAAAAAACAAAGCAAAGATATCGCTACTGATGCTAAGATTCAGATAACACCTTTCAGAAGCCCTTTCCGAGCTTAGTTGAAACAAAATTACCTTTTCTTTGATGGTATAATTTAATAAATGAGTAAAGCTGTAGTAACTATTATAATAATAAAAATAATTATCTACATTATACATATTCCCAGTAATTTCAAACTAAAAAAAAAAATAATAATCAAAATAAAAATAAAATAACAAACTTTCTCTATATATACCTTCAAAAGGCAGGCAATTCTATTGATCATTTCTAATCCTAATGATCCAACATAAAACTACTAATGTCATCTTTGTTTCATTTAATTTATGTAATGTAATTTATCAACAGCACCAAACAACAAGTTCTTAGATAAATATTTCTCAGAAGAACAGTTTTTCTAACAATTGTAAATTTCCTTTTTAATTTCAATAAAATAAATAATAAATAAATAAATTATATAAAAAAAATAATAATAAACTAAAGAATTGTATGTGTTGATAGCATTAATAATATAATATTAATTATAAATAAATTAAATTATAAAAGTGAATTCACCAACACAACTTTCAGCATTCCTCTTTCTCCAAAGGAAATCCAGCAGCACAACTTTTTTGAACATTCGGAATTTTTTTTTGGCTTCTACATTATTTCGTCAATTAAATTCTCTAGATCAGGTACACAAAGTCGAAATGCTGCATAAGTTTATCCTAGTGTCCGCTTCAGTGAAGTGTTTGTTGCCTCATTGCTTCGTTGCTCTCGTAATTTAATTTCCTATTCACTTGATAATTCAAAAATATTAATGATATAAAATCAATTACCCAGGGAAAATAATTATTATTGGCCATGGCCATTATCCACATAGAAAATAATAAAATAGATGAGAAATAAGCAAATACCAATTATTTTTTTATTTAGATATAGATAATATATACAAATGTTTTTTAAAATAAATGGTTTATTAAATATATATAGATATTTTTTAAAATAAATGTTTTATTAAATATATATTTATTAATTTACGTACACGTACAGTATCTCACGAAATAATATTCTCGACTCCATTATCATTGTCATTATCTTGATTTGGACCAATAATTTGTTGTAAATATATGTAAATAAAATATTAATTCGAAATTTGAGAGAATGATGTGGTGATGATAAGAAATCAAATTCGTTTTGAATAAGAAAAGTTTTAGCTTGAATATTCATACATGATATATAAGTTATACATCATGCTTTTTTTCTCAACTCCTTATCATCTTGACCCAAAGTTAATTCCCAAAGTATAGGTATAATAACTTAACACCAGATTTGATTAACTAATTATGATGAATATAAATCTTGAATTGAACGAGATGATGATTAAAGAAGATTAAAAATTTTAACTAATAATTAAGTGGAAACTTTAGTTGTCATTTTTTTTATATCGAAGAAAAAATATAAATTTCAAAAATAATTGCATGTAAATTTATGATTAAGTGTGTAGCTACCCCGCTCTGTTACCAAAATAATAATCAAAAATACACAAAATACGAGCTGTCAGAAATAGGTGAATATTATTAATCGAAATAATTATTTGAAAATTTTTTGAAATATTCGGATTATTATTTTATAGCAAATTGGATTCCATATTCTTCAATAACTTTAAAATGCTCACTACTTATTGATACCATGTTAAATGGTAAATGTGGTTGATCAAAATCATCCGATATCCATGAACGTTTTATACATAATTTCCTAAACTTTTTATTTCCTCACGACACCACCTTTCAAAAAATTTTCTTAAACTATCAGCACTAAATATCCATGGATTATCATACTCATTTTAATAATAACTGTTTCAAGTGATTTTGGTACATTTTCGGCCATTTGGCATAATAATTCATTGGCATTATAAAAAAATACTTCTCCGCAATCAAATGGAAATTTTCTTAATTCATTAAAATTATTATTAAATATTGCTATTGTTCAGGACTTGAATTTATAAATTTTAATTTGGTAATCTTTGTAAAATTGATGAAATTATATTAAATGGAATCGTGCGATCTAAAGTTATACCGATATTTCTTAAATTTGCATTAGCTGTTTCGAGAATTTTCATAATAAATTTTTGAGGCACAGAATATTCATGCAAAAAATGCGTAAAATGAAAACTACTTAATTTAGTAAATGAAGAAGACAATCTGATTTATCCAATCCATAAAAATCTCCAATATTAAGTCCTTGAAGCGAAGTAAATTGTCCAATCGGTGATGATTCCATCTTGAATTCATTAAATTTATATTATTTAAACGAAGGTCTTTTAATGTGTCTTTTTGACTAATGATAGAACACAATAACAATTCATGCTTTAGATGATGATAATGATGATTACTTCAATTGATAGATTTTCTAACCGTTTTTGAATTCTAATAAAGTCTGCTAATATTTTACATCATGTTGAAACCTTAAACACAAACTCACATCTATACTTAAAATATTATTATTGCAAATTTCTATTAATGATTCGAATCCTTTCTTCCATTTCTTCCTTGAAAATATTCGTCTATTTTAAAACTTTCTAATTTCTCAAATACTTTCGGGGCACTAGGTAACTTGAAAATTGGTCTAATTAAATGAAAATAAATAGAAAAGTTTTCAAAAAAAAATTGGGGGAATTCCCGCAATTTCAAAATAATCCAGAAATGAACAACGATTTATTATTAATTTACATATCTCACTAAATAATAGTCTCGATTGATCAATAATAATAATAATAATATTGTCATTATCTTGATCTAGACCAATAATTTGCAGTGAATATATGTAAATAAAATAAAATAAATTATTAATTATAAATTTATGAATAAATGACGGATAATCAAAAGTAGCTTGAGATGGTGATGATGATAAATCAAATTCATTTTGAATAAGTAAAGTTCTGGCTTGAGTATCCATGCATGATAGATAAGTTCGAATGCATAATGCTTTCTTCCTCGACTTCTTATCATCCGTACAAAATTCTTGAGCAAAAGGTAATTCCCAAAGTATAGGTGTAGTAACTTTACACCAGATTCGATTAACTAATAGTAATGAACACAAATCTTGAGTTGATTGAGCATTTTTTAAAATTTTAATTACTGTTTCTGTGGGAATTTTAGACGCAATTTTTTTTTAAGAAATAAAGAAAATTTTTAAAAAATTATCGTATATAATATTTATGGTTCATGGTGTAACTACTCTGATGTAATGTTACCAATTCACATACTCAGCTAATATCTTCCTAAAAAAGTTACGAGATTGTGATTGTGATTAATTTGTTCTTTGTTTTTTAACACAAACGATTATTTTCATGTTTTTCGTGTTATTTATTACTTGGCATTTGCGTGATAAAAAAAATAGCTTCGAAGGGATTATATTTAATTGTTTATTACATGAAAAATAATTAAAAAACATGCTTTATTTCAATCATTCGTTATTTAATTTTTATTAAATTGATAAGTAAACTTTATTTTATAATTTTAATTATTTATAATAATAATACGTATTAATTTCTACTATTTTTTGTAAATAAAAAAATGACAGTCAAACGACCTTTATTTAACTTCTTGAAAATAAAATAGAGACTTTTTTTTTGGTTGAAGTTTTACCAAGGATATAATGATGAAGAATAATAATATATACCTTCGATTGCATAAGTTTATTTAATAATTTTTATTGCACTATTTTATAATTATGCACGTAATTGATCTTAATAATGCCATCAGTAAGTATTTATTAAATTTATCAAATTCAAATCCAAATTAATTTACGTTATTCTTATATTCTTATTTAGACACTGGACGTGGAAGTAAGGAAGTTGTGATGGAACTAGAGAAGATTATGATGGCATAGGTCAGGGTGTAACAACAGCTCATGGCAGAGAAAGTAAATTAATAGTGAACTTTTTAATTTCTTTAAAAATTATATTTTCGTGAAGAATTCTAACATTTTATTATATGATTTATTCAAAAATATTTTAGGTGGCACAAACATGAACTTGGACGCATCAGTAATTCAGATTGAGGTGGTAGAAACGTGGTAGTGGACGTGATAGAAGTGACGTGACGAACATGTTGGACGTGGCGGGGCTAGAGGAGGATCTAAAGTAATCATTGAATCACATAGACATGAAGGAAATATTTAATTATTTATTTAACGAAGTGTGAATGACCGCCATTAAAAAATTACATTAATATATATATAATTATTTATAAATTATTTATAAATATTTTTTATTGATATTATTTATTTATATAGAAGTCTTTGCTGTGTGCGGTAAAGAGGATCTTGTTATCAAAAATCTCGTAGTTGGAGAATTTCATTTGTGATTTGATATTATATTAAAAATATTATTTGAAATATTATTTGGAATATTAATCTTCTATATCAAATTGAACTCCGTATTCTTCAATAACTTTAAAATATTCATCAGTTAATGTAAATAGTCGCGCTTGTTCTGTACGTTTTACAATAATCTTTCTATTTCCTCCTCCTCCCTTATAACACCATCCTTTAAACAATTTTCTTAAACTATCAGCACTAAATATTCCCATTCTAATTTCAATAGTTTCGAGTGATTCTGATACATTTTCGGCTATTTGGCATAATAATTCATTCGCATCATCAAATTCTTCCCCGCAATCAAATGAAAATCTTTTTAACTCATCAAAATTATTATTAAATATTCCTATTACTTGTTCAGGACTTAAATTACGTAAAGTTAATTTGACAATCTTCGTACAATAATTTAAAATTGATGAAAATGTTTCAAATGTAATTGTGGGGTATAAATCTAGGCAAATATTTTTTAAATTTGTATTGGCTGTTTCGAGGATTTTTATAATAAATTCCTGAGAAACTTTGTATTTATGTCTAAAATGAAAAATACTTAATTGAGGAAATGATGAAGCCAAGAATAAACAATCCGATTCCTGCAATCCGTAACAGTCTTCCATATAAAGTTCTCGAAGGGAAATAAATTGTCCAATTAGTAATGATTTTCCCTTGAAATAATAAAAGCTTACTGATTTTAAACGAAGACTCTTTAATGTTTCCTTTTGACTAACGATAGCCCAAAATATTGAATCAAAAAGTCCACGAACAATATTATCAGCAATTGATAGATTTTCTAACCGGGTTTGAACGCTAATAAGTTTTGCTAATAATTGCGCTTGAGAATATGAATTTAATTTCAAATCCATATTTAAAATATTATCACAAATTAATTTTAATGAATCGTATAATTCACAAATTGATTCATAATCTCCCACCGTCGAAGTAAAACTCTCTAATTTCTTAAATACTTGTGGGGCACTGGATAACTTAAGAATTGAATCAATTAAATCACAATAATTTGTAAAATCTTCAAAAAATTTTATGGGAACTTCTGTCAATTTGAAAGAATCCACAAATTTACAACGATTTATTATTAACTTGCATATCTCAGAAAACAATGTTCTTGAATTGATTTTCTCTTCAGCCCTATTATTAAAATCATATTCTGGACCAATAATTTGTCGTGGATTAATTTTAGATGAATATGTAGAAATAAAATAAACTAAATTATTAATCATTAATTTATGAGTGAAGAATGGATAATCGAAAGTGACTTGAGGTGGTGATGATGATAAGTCAAATCCATTTTGAATAAGTAAAGTTCTAGCTTGAGTATCCAAACATGATATATAAGTTCGAATACATAATGCTTTCCCTTCCAACTTCTTATCATCTGCATAACATTCTTGACCAAAAGGTAATTCCCAAAGTATAGGTATAGCAACTTTACACCAGATTCGATTGACTAATAATGATGAATATAAATCTCGAGTTGATTGAACATTATTTAAAATTATAATCAATAGTTCAGTGGAAATTTTGGTTGTCATTTTTTAAGAAATTTTAAGAAATAAACAAATATTGTATCCCATTTATATATTCAGTGTAACTATTTTTGTCATGTGAAAGTCAATTGCCCAATAAAATTTAAATCAAATTGAGATAGTGTATTCATCACCATGTGTTATGCAAATTTTTATTAAATATAGAATGTATAAAACATATTTGTCACCCAATATTCATCATCCGTCAAGATAACGTGAAATATTTCTGATCACCCGCCATCTTGTGTTTTTTGTTTATTTAATACTAAAATGATTTTGTTTCTTATTTTTGAAATGGTGAACTTTGCCGAAGTAAACTGTTTTCTCAGCAGGTGCCAATTAATTCTTCACTACACTTGCTTGAAAATGAAAAAGAAATTTTAATTTTTTTTTCAAGAATATTACTCATAAAATTCTAAAGGTGTAAAAAAATCTAACATAATTTCCACACCTTCACGAAAGTAAACTGCCTTTGAACGACTAATTAAAATTGCTCAGAAGGTATGAATTTACTTGAATATTGATTTTTATTAAGCTAGCTTACAAATAGATTGAATTATGAATTTTTCTTTAATAAATTGCTCATGACCTCCATTCCACTTCCAGAACTTTGTGACATAATCTCAATATATTGATCAAAGTAAATTGCTTTCAAGCGACTAATTAAAATTGTTTAGAAGGTATGAAATTACTTGGATCTTAATTTTTGCTAAGCTGACTTATAATGCAAGAATCTTTAATTACTTTTAAATTTTTTATTCTTTTAAAATATAGTTTAGCTTGCCAATACAAAAAAGATAGTATTTTCTCAACAATTTTATATTTATAAATCTTTTAATTATTTTTAAGACTAAGTAAAGTTAGTTAGAAATGTATCTACTCAAATATTGGTTTTTTAATGGTAATTAAAATATTTTTTTGAATTAAATAAAATTGAAAATTAAACTATATTTATTATTAGAAATAAGTATCCTTTAAAAATAAAATATTTTGTAAAATTTGAAGCCCTATTTTCTAAGGTTGTTACATGTAACAGGGGTTACATTTACATTTATCCTAATATTTTAATTACTAATTAATATTTAATAAATTTTTTAAATTAGCACTTACTTTATTGAAAGAAGAAATAAAGAAAAAGGAAACTTGACTAAAATAAGTGCTTTTTTTAAGTTTCAACAAGAGGCGTTTGCATTTTATTTTCATTATTTCTGTGGGTTCAGTCAGAAAAAACAAACTAGAAGTCTGTAGTAAATTACAAAGATTTTGAGTTTATTTTTTGGTTCATAAAGCACATTGTCTTTAACGATCATAACTAATAATTATTTCAAGCAATAAATTTTTTCTACGTTCTAATCATTAGATCATGAGTAAATTTAATCAATTAATCGATTATAATTTGTAATTTTGAATAAATTTTTAACTTTTTACTGCTTGTTAAATTAGTTATTATTAGTATTTCTAAATTATAAAATTTACAATTTCAAACTAAAAAATAAAGCTAATAAAAGGCTCCTCCCCTGATTTCGAATTCTTGTTTATTCTATTAATTATGTTGAATTAAAATTAAATTACGAGAGCAATGACGAAGCAATGAAGCACCTGACGGTTGTCCTCAAATATACATAAACCATTTAACTTTTATATTGATATCATACAAATACTCCGTAATTATTAAAATGATCATTAACATTTTAAAGTAAAATAACAACCAATATTTAATTTTGATGTTAAATCAATTTAGTTAATTTGTGATTTTAATGATTAAATTTTTAAATTAATTAAAATGATATATTTATTTTAACTATAAAATAATAAAACTATATAAAACTATACTAGAAAATATTACTTAATAATTTTTTTCATTAACAAAATTTTATCTAAAAATCGCATAAATTTCAATTTATTATTGATTATTAGTGCATAATTTTATTAATATTTTCAATGTTCTTTAATAAAATAACAAACTATTCAAGGAAAAATATAATTCAATCTAAATTTATTCTCTGATTTGATATAATATTATTTGGAATATTATTCTTCTATATCAATTTGAACTTCACTCCATATTCTTTAATAACTTTAAAATGTTCATCATCTAATGTAAATTGTCGCGCTTGTTCTGAACGTTTTACAATAATCTTTTTATTTATTCCTCCTCCTTTACACCACCCTTCAAAAAATTTTCTTAAACTATTAGCACTAAATATTCCCATCCTAATTTCAATAGTTTCAAGTGATTCTGGTACATTTTCGGCCATTTGGAATAATAATTTATTGGCATCTAATTCTTTTCTACAACCAAATGAAAAACTCCTTAATTCATTAAAATTATTATTAAATATTGCTATTACTTGTTCAAGACTTAAATTTAATAAAGTTAATTTGGTAATATTTGTACAATAATTTAAAATTACTGAAATTATATCTAACTCAATTGCGGGATGTAATTCTAGACAAATATTTCTTAAATTTGTATTGGCCGTTAAAAGAATTTTTATAATGAATTCATGAGGATTTCCATCTGCAAACCACGGGTGGAAACAATGAAAATTACTTAATCGTGTAAATAATGAAGTTAAAAATAAACAATCCGATCTATAAAATCCAGAATAATCTTCAATATAAAGTTCTTTAAGTGAAGTAAATTGTCCAATTGATTTTCCCTCGATATGATTAAAACCTAGTGATTTTAAACGAAGACTTTTTAATGTTTCTTTTTGCATTAATTGATAGATTTTCTAAACGTTTTTGGACACTAATAAATTTTACCAAAAATTGCGCTTGAGCACATGAGTTCAATTCCAAGTCCATATTTAAAATATTGTCACAAATTAATGCCAATGATTCATATAATTGATAAAACTGCCCATAATTTCCTATCATCGAAGTAAAACTTTCTAATTTCACAAATACTTTTGGGGCACTAGGTAACTTGAGAATTGAACCAATTAAATTGCCATACCCCGCAAAATTTTTAGGAAAACATTTGACTCTCGTCATTTTAAAAGAATCCAAAAATGTACAACGATTTATTATTAATTTACATATCTCACGAAATAATATTCCTGATTTGGCGATCTCTAAATCTGAACCAATAATTTGTTTTGGATAAATTTGTGGTGAATATATAGAAACAAAATAAACTAAATTATTAATTATAAATTTGTGATTGAATGATGGATAATCAAAAGTAGTTTGAGGTGTTGATGATGATAAATCAAATCCATTTTGAATAAGTAAAGTTCTAGCTTGAGTATCCATACATGATACATAAGTTCGAATGCATAGTGCTTTCTTCTTCAAATACTTATCATTTTCATATTCTTGATCCAAAGTTGATTCCCAAAGTATAGGTACAGTGACCCTACACCAGTTTCGATTGACTAATAATGATGAATATAAATCTTGAGTTGATTGAACATTATTTAAAATCATAATCAATAATTCCGTGGAAATTTTAGTTGCCATTTTTTTTTAGTCTCGGAAATGAGAAAAAAAATTTTTTAAAGAAAATAATTTATATTATATGTAACTATTCTGATGTATGGTTACCAAATTAATAACAAAAAATACACAACATAAACATTTTTAATATATTTTAAGGAGGGTTGTACAATGTAAACAGTTTCCTTTTATGAAAAATAATTCCTTGGTGGTGTTACTTTGGTCTTTTTTTTATTTTATTTTATTTAATATACATGATTAATAATAACAAATTCATTAAATAATTTATTATTATCAATTGAGATAAGAGGAGAAATGATTTTTTTACTAATCAATAAGATAATTTGTTTGATGGTCTCCGTCAAATGATCCTTATACGGAATTTAAAAATAATTTTTGTATCTGAATCTAATTTTTTCGCATGAAATCTTCGGGAAACCTAATTTTGTTGTTACCGTTGGAATCATTTTTTCTAAATATCAAAGTGTTAATATTTTATTTCACATCACAGCGCCTTCTATTAAAAAGATATGATAGGAATTTCATAGAATCGTTTTGATGAAGGAGATTGTTAATATTCGAGGAAGATTTTTTGTTTGAAGAAACGAAATTAAAAATAATCAAGGTAATTATTGTTAGCCAAGTGTTGTGATGGTAATTAATGTATTATACATAATTTTTTTATTTAAAAAAAAATACATGTATAGGTTATAACATTTGAAATCGTTATAATGAATCTTGAATGAACAAAACTTACCTTAGGCACTTCTATTGGTTATATTGACTGGAGTAATTTCTATAATACAGAAGTAAATAATGACTGGATATTGTAGTTAAAGAATTATTAATAAACAGACATCTAATATTCAAATTATATCGTTTTTTTTTGATAAAATCACCTTCAACCAAAATTACGCAGGATTCGTCCATATATGCAACAGGCTCATTGACAATAATCGCAGCGCAAAGAATAATCAAGATATTAGATAAATATTTCACAGAAGAGTGGTTTCTAAGCAATTGTAAATTTCCTTTTTAATTCCAAAATAAATAAATAAATTATATCAAAAATGAATAATAAATTATCCAAATCTTGACCAGTAGTTAATTAATAAACCATCACAATCATCGTTCAGCAAGTTGAAAATTGTAATAAATAAATTAAATTACAAAAATTAATTCGTTAACTTACTAACAAGTAAACCTCGTTCATTATAATATTTATTCTTTTTTGGCTTCGTCAATTAAATTCTCTAGATCGGCTACACGAAGTCGAAATACTCATAAATTTATCCTAGAGTCTGTGCTCCAGCGAAGTGGTTTGTTGAATCAATCACCGAAGATCATACTCTCTTTAGAAAATAAATTATTTATTATCATTATCATAGTATAGATTTTACCCTATTGTTATTCCTTTTTCGGTGAAGTCACGGCACAAAATACCTTCACCCAATTGGTGAGTATAGGTAAGTTCTTAAGTTCAATCACTTGCCAACAATACTCTTTTTTGGGAAGATTTTCGTGACCCGAAATGGAAAAAAAAGGTCAAGAATTTATATACATGGTACATGGTACATGATAATGACCATTTAGAAGAATAACCTCCACCCACCCAAAGAATAGCGGGTGTTTATATAATTTCTGAAATTTTTAAAAATAGAAAAAAAAAATTATTTTTTTTTATTATTGCTAATTATTTTACTATTTTCTATAAGCGATAGTAAAAAAATAATTTTTTTTACTATTTAATAAATTTATTTTTATAAAAAAATTATTTTATTTATTTTTAGTGAATTTATTAAAAATAGTAAAAAAAAATTATTTTTTTACTATCGCTTATGGAAAATAGTAAGTAAAAAAAATTATTTTATTTATTTATAGTGATTACCGAAAATGATTTTCGATAATCATTATAAAAATAAATTAGTAAAAAAAAATTATTTTTATTTTTATAGTGATTATCAAAGATAATTGCTAAAAATAAAATTAATTTTTTTTTTATCGCTTAAAAGTGATTTTTTATTAAAAAAAAAATTTAATTTTTAATTCCAATCTAATTCATGTGGTGGATACTCAAAAAAAAATAAATGGCTAGTTATTGTAGTACAAAATGGAATTTATTTAATCCGATAATGTAATGTTAGAAATATTTTTTTTTAGATTTTAAAGAAATTAAAGAGAATGAATGGAGGAAGATAAAGAAATTAAAGAATCCAGAGAAATGAAAGAAATAAGAAAAACTGAAGAAATGGAAGAAATAGGAGAAACAGAAGGATTGGAAGAATCGGAAGAGTATGCATATTTTTACGTCAAACGTTATTTTTAAAACTATAATTCATTGCTAATAAATTATTTATATTGATATTTTCAATCAATATAAATTATATTACAGTACGTGAGTATTTAATTTTATAATTATTGAAATCAATGTTTTAATATTATATAACGATTCTCTAATCAATAATAAACTAATCAATATAAATTATATTACAGTCCGTGAGTATTTTATTTTATAATTATTGAAATCAAGGTTTTAATATTATATAACAATTCTCTAATCAATTATCATAATAAATTATATTACAGTCCGTGAGTATTTTATTTTATAATTATTGAAATCAAGGTTTTAATATTATATAACAATTCTCTAATCAATTATCATAATAAATTATATTACAGTCCGTGAGTATTTTATTTTATAATTATTGAAATCAAGGTTTTAATATTATATAACAATTCTCTAATCAATTATCATAATAAATTATATTACAGTCCGTGAGTATTTTATTTTATAATTATTGAAATCAAGGTTTTAATATTATATAACAATTCTCTAATCAATTATCATAATAAATTATATTACAGTCCGTGAGTATTTTATTTTATAATTATTGAAATCAAGGTTTTAATATTATATAACAATTCTCTAATCAATTATCATAATAAATTATATTACAGTCCGTGAGTATTTTATTTTATAATTATTGAAATCAAGGTTTTAATATTATATAACAATTCTCTAATCAATTATCATAATAAATTATATTACAGTCCGTGAGTATTTTATTTTATAATTATTGAAATCAAGGTTTTAATATTATATAACAATTCTCTAATCAATTATCATAATAAATTATATTACAGTCCGTGAGTATTTTATTTTATAATTATTGAAATCAAGGTTTTAATATTATATAACAATTCTCTAATCAATTATCATAATAAATTATATTACAGTCCGTGAGTATTTTATTTTATAATTATTGAAATCAAGGTTTTAATATTATATAACAATTCTCTAATCAATTATCATAATAAATTATATTACAGTCCGTGAGTATTTTATTTTATAATTATTGAAATCAAGGTTTTAATATTATATAACAATTCTCTAATCAATTATCATAATAAATTATATTACAGTCCGTGAGTATTTTATTTTATAATTATTGAAATCAAGGTTTTAATATTATATAACAATTCTCTAATCAATTATCATAATAAATTATATTACAGTCCGTGAGTATTTTATTTTATAATTATTGAAATCAAGGTTTTAATATTATATAACAATTCTCTAATCAATTATCATAATAAATTATATTACAGTCCGTGAGTATTTTATTTTATAATTATTGAAATCAAGGTTTTAATATTATATAACAATTCTCTAATCAATTATCATAATAAATTATATTACAGTCCGTGAGTATTTTATTTTATAATTATTGAAATCAAGGTTTTAATATTATATAACAATTCTCTAATCAATTATCATAATAAATTATATTACAGTCCGTGAGTATTTTATTTTATAATTATTGAAATCAAGGTTTTAATATTATATAACAATTCTCTAATCAATTATCATAATAAATTATATTACAGTCCGTGAGTATTTTATTTTATAATTATTGAAATCAAGGTTTTAATATTATATAACAATTCTCTAATCAATTATCATAATAAATTATATTACAGTCCGTGAGTATTTTATTTTATAATTATTGAAATCAAGGTTTTAATATTATATAACAATTCTCTAATCAATTATCATAATAAATTATATTACAGTCCGTGAGTATTTTATTTTATAATTATTGAAATCAAGGTTTTAATATTATATAACAATTCTCTAATCAATTATCATAATAAATTATATTACAGTCCGTGAGTATTTTATTTTATAATTATTGAAATCAAGGTTTTAATATTATATAACAATTCTCTAATCAATTATCATAATAAATTATATTACAGTCCGTGAGTATTTTATTTTATAATTATTGAAATCAAGGTTTTAATATTATATAACAATTCTCTAATCAATTATCATAATAAATTATATTACAGTCCGTGAGTATTTAATTTTATAATTATTGAAATCAATGTTTTAATATTATATAACGATTCTCTAATCAATAATAAACTAATCAATATAAATTATATTATAGTATGTAAGTATTTAATTTTATAATTATTGAAATCAATGTTTTAATATTATATGACGATTCTCTAATCAGTAATAAACTAATCAATATAAATTATATTACAGCGAGTGAGTATTTAATTTTATAATTATTGAAATCAATGTTTTAATATTATATAACGATTCTCTAATCAATAATAAACTAATCAATATAAATTATATTACAGCGAGTGAGTATATAATTTTATAATTATTGAAATCAATGTTTTGATATTATATAACGATTCTCTAATCAATATTAAACTAATCAATATAAATTATATTACAGCGAGTGAGTATATAATTTTATAATTATTGAAATCAATGTTTTGATATTATATAACGATTCTCTAATCAATATTAAACTAATCAATATAAATTATATTACAGCGAGTGAGTATATAATTTTATAATTATTGAAATCAATGTTTTGATATTATATAACGATTCTCTAATCAATATTAAACTAATCAATATAAATTATATTACAGCGAGTGAGTATATAATTTTATAATTATTGAAATCAATGTTTTGATATTATATAACGATTCTCTAATCAATATTAAACTAATCAATATAAATTATATTACAGCGAGTGAGTATATAATTTTATAATTATTGAAATCAATGTTTTGATATTATATAACGATTCTCTAATCAATATTAAACTAATCAATATAAATTATATTACAGCGAGTGAGTATATAATTTTATAATTATTGAAATCAATGTTTTGATATTATATAACGATTCTCTAATCAATATTAAACTAATCAATATAAATTATATTACAGCGAGTGAGTATATAATTTTATAATTATTGAAATCAATGTTTTGATATTATATAACGATTCTCTAATCAATATTAAACTAATCAATATAAATTATATTACAGCGAGTGAGTATATAATTTTATAATTATTGAAATCAATGTTTTGATATTATATAACGATTCTCTAATCAATATTAAACTAATCAATATAAATTATATTACAGCGAGTGAGTATATAATTTTATAATTATTGAAATCAATGTTTTGATATTATATAACGATTCTCTAATCAATATTAAACTAATCAATATAAATTATATTACAGCGAGTGAGTATATAATTTTATAATTATTGAAATCAATGTTTTGATATTATATAACGATTCTCTAATCAATATTAAACTAATCAATATAAATTATATTACAGCGAGTGAGTATATAATTTTATAATTATTGAAATCAATGTTTTGATATTATATAACGATTCTCTAATCAATATTAAACTAATCAATATAAATTATATTACAGCGAGTGAGTATATAATTTTATAATTATTGAAATCAATGTTTTGATATTATATAACGATTCTCTAATCAATATTAAACTAATCAATATAAATTATATTACAGCGAGTGAGTATATAATTTTATAATTATTGAAATCAATGTTTTGATATTATATAACGATTCTCTAATCAATATTAAACTAATCAATATAAATTATATTACAGCGAGTGAGTATATAATTTTATAATTATTGAAATCAATGTTTTGATATTATATAACGATTCTCTAATCAATATTAAACTAATCAATATAAATTATATTACAGCGAGTGAGTATATAATTTTATAATTATTGAAATCAATGTTTTGATATTATATAACGATTCTCTAATCAATATTAAACTAATCAATATAAATTATATTACAGCGAGTGAGTATATAATTTTATAATTATTGAAATCAATGTTTTGATATTATATAACGATTCTCTAATCAATATTAAACTAATCAATATAAATTATATTACAGCGAGTGAGTATATAATTTTATAATTATTGAAATCAATGTTTTGATATTATATAACGATTCTCTAATCAATATTAAACTAATCAATATAAATTATATTACAGCGAGTGAGTATATAATTTTATAATTATTGAAATCAATGTTTTGATATTATATAACGATTCTCTAATCAATATTAAACTAATCAATATAAATTATATTACAGCGAGTGAGTATATAATTTTATAATTATTGAAATCAATGTTTTGATATTATATAACGATTCTCTAATCAATATTAAACTAATCAATATAAATTATATTACAGCGAGTGAGTATATAATTTTATAATTATTGAAATCAATGTTTTGATATTATATAACGATTCTCTAATCAATATTAAACTAATCAATATAAATTATATTACAGCGAGTGAGTATATAATTTTATAATTATTGAAATCAATGTTTTGATATTATATAACGATTCTCTAATCAATATTAAACTAATCAATATAAATTATATTACAGCGAGTGAGTATATAATTTTATAATTATTGAAATCAATGTTTTGATATTATATAACGATTCTCTAATCAATATTAAACTAATCAATATAAATTATATTACAGCGAGTGAGTATATAATTTTATAATTATTGAAATCAATGTTTTGATATTATATAACGATTCTCTAATCAATATTAAACTAATCAATATAAATTATATTACAGCGAGTGAGTATATAATTTTATAATTATTGAAATCAATGTTTTGATATTATATAACGATTCTCTAATCAATATTAAACTAATCAATATAAATTATATTACAGCGAGTGAGTATATAATTTTATAATTATTGAAATCAATGTTTTGATATTATATAACGATTCTCTAATCAATATTAAACTAATCAATATAAATTATATTACAGCGAGTGAGTATATAATTTTATAATTATTGAAATCAATGTTTTGATATTATATAACGATTCTCTAATCAATATTAAACTAATCAATATAAATTATATTACAGCGAGTGAGTATATAATTTTATAATTATTGAAATCAATGTTTTGATATTATATAACGATTCTCTAATCAATATTAAACTAATCAATATAAATTATATTACAGCGAGTGAGTATATAATTTTATAATTATTGAAATCAATGTTTTGATATTATATAACGATTCTCTAATCAATATTAAACTAATCAATATAAATTATATTACAGCGAGTGAGTATATAATTTTATAATTATTGAAATCAATGTTTTGATATTATATAACGATTCTCTAATCAATATTAAACTAATCAATATAAATTATATTACAGCGAGTGAGTATATAATTTTATAATTATTGAAATCAATGTTTTGATATTATATAACGATTCTCTAATCAATATTAAACTAATCAATATAAATTATATTACAGCGAGTGAGTATATAATTTTATAATTATTGAAATCAATGTTTTGATATTATATAACGATTCTCTAATCAATAATAAACTAATCAATAAAAATTATATTACAGTTAGTGAGTATTTAATTTTATAATTACTGAAATCAATGTTTTAATATTATATAACGATTCTCTAATCAATAATAAACTAATCAATATAAATTATATTACAGTGAGTGAGTATTTAATTTTATAATTATTGAAATCAATGTTTTAATATCATATAACGATTCTCTAATCATTAATAAACTAATCAATATAAATTATATTACAGTTAGTGAGTATTTAATTTTATAATTATTGAAATCAATGTTTTAATATTATATAACGATTCTCTAATCAATAATAAACTAATCAATATAAATTATATTACAGTCCGTGAGTATTTAATTTTATAATTATTGAAATCAATGTTTTAATATTATATAACGATTCTCTAATCAATAATAAACTAATCAATATAAATTATATTACAGTCCGTGAGTATTTAATTTTATAATTATTGAAATAAATGTTTTAATATTATATAACGATTCTCTAATCAATAATAAACTAATCAATATAAATTATATTACAGTCCGTGAGTATTTAATTTTATAATTATTGAAATCAATGTTTTAATATTATATAACGATTCTCTAATCAATAATAAACTAATCAATATAAATTATATTACAGTCCGTGAGTATTTAATTTTATAATTATTGAAATCAATGTTTTAATATTATATAACGATTCTCTACTCAATAATAAACTAATCAATATAAATTATATTACAGTNAGTGAGTATTTAATTTTATAATTATTGAAATCAATGTTTTAATATTATATAACGATTCTCTAATCAATAATAAACTAATCAATATAAATTATATTACAGTCCGTGAGTATTTAATTTTATAATTATTGAAATCAATGTTTTAATATTATATAATGATTCTCTAATCAATAATAAACTAATCAAAATAAATTATATTACAGCGAGTGAGTATTTAATTTTATAATTATTGAAATCAATGTTTTAATATTATATAACGATTCTCTAATCAATTGTCAATAATATTTTTAGTGGTTTTGGACAATGTAGCAAGTGTCATCAAGATAATACTGAAACAAATTGGTGCCATCCATGTAATGCCAAACAATTTCAAAATGAATTTAATAAATGGACAAGTGGAGATAGAGAAATTGATAAATTTATTCAAAAAATACAATTTAATGCAAATAAACATTCAGAAATTATTGAATGGATTCCATTTGGCAGACTTGAGAATGTAACATACCTTGCTAAAGGGGGCTTTGGCACAGTATATACAGCTAATTGGCTTGATGGATTTATTAAATTCTCTAATGAAGTTGTTTGGTATAGGAATGGTAGACAAGGTGTTTGCTTAAAAAGTCTTGATAATCTCACAAATAAAAATGATTTTTTGCAAGAGGTAAATATTTTATATTATTTAATTTCATTATTTAAATATATAATAATTTTATTTTATGCTAATAAATATTTTAGATTAAAAATCAACTTAAGTTTCGAGGCAAAAAATCAATTGCAATATATGGAATCACTAAAAATCAAACCGAAAATGAATATATGATGGTTATGAATTATGCAGAATATGGTAGTCTTCGAAAATTGTTGAATAATAAGTTTGAAGAATTAACTTGGGGAAAAAAACATTCTATTTTATTTAATGTTGCATATGGACTTAAAAATATCCATGAAATGGGCTTAATGCATAAAGATTTTCATTCTGGTAATATAGTTAATCAAAATTTAACTAAAAGTTATATTACTGATTTTGGATTGTGCAAACCAGTTACTTTACTGAAAATGATCCAGAAAAAATTTATGGTGTAATTCCATACATGGCGCCTGAAACATTGAGTAGAGGAGAATACACTCAAGCATCTGACATTTTTTCTTTTGGTATGATTATGTTAGAAGTTCTAACTAGTTATCCACCATATTATAATATTCCACATAATGAAAATCTTGCAATGGACATTTGCAAAGGGCTTAAACCTGAAATTAAGTGTGAAATTCCTCAATTTTTTAAAGAAATTATAGAAAAATGCTGGAATTTTGATCCTCTCAATCGTCCAACTGCTAAAGAATTGTATTCTCAACTTCTTGAATATTTTCTTGATAAAGAAATAAAAAAACAAGTAAAAAAACAAATTAAAGTGGCAAGAAAATCAAACAAGGATTTTATTAAATATGATCCAAATGAAGTGCATCCTGAAGCAATATATACAAGTAGACTCATACCTAAAATCACAATTCCTGAATATGATACATTTAGTAAGTATAAATAAATTTATTTATTTTTTTAGAAAAAAAAATTTCTATTAATTATTTATTTAGATTCAAGACAGAAATTTTTTTCAATTCCTGATAATATAATTGGTAAATTTATTTCTTTAATTATTTTCTGAATATTCTATTAAAATATTTTTGATTGATACTAATTTAATTTATTTATCAGAGGATAAAAATAATAATGAAGATACCAATGAAAATAATAAAGATAATAATACAAATAATACTAATAATAGTAACAAGAGGGATAGAGGTAAACATCTTTTCCTTTATATCTTTTTTAAAAAAATTTGGGATTGGTACTAATTATTTTATTAATTTTAATTAGATGATGATGGTGATGATAATGTTGTTGTTTCTGTAGAGAGTCATATCGAAAAGAAACAAAAATTTTAATGTAAATGATTGTTAAAAGAATTTTCATATTTTATTTTTATTTTTTTTATTGTTTAAACTTGAACAAATAAATAAATGCATAAATGAAAATCTAAAGTATNCTTGAATATTTTCTTGATAAAGAAATAAAAAAACAAGTAAAAAAACAAATTAAAGTGGCAAGAAAATCAAACAAGGATTTTATTAAATATGATCCAAATGAAGTGCATCCTGAAGCAATATATACAAGTAGACTCATACCTAAAATCACAATTCCTGAATATGATACATTTAGTAAGTATAAATAAATTTATTTATTTTTTTAGAAAAAAAAATTTCTATTAATTATTTATTTAGATTCAAGACAGAAATTTTTTTCAATTCCTGATAATATAATTGGTAAATTTATTTCTTTAATTATTTTCTGAATATTCTATTAAAATATTTTTGATTGATACTAATTTAATTTATTTATCAGAGGATAAAAATAATAATGAAGATACCAATGAAAATAATAAAGATAATAATACAAATAATACTAATAATAGTAACAAGAGGGATAGAGGTAAACATCTTTTCCTTTATATCTTTTTTAAAAAAATTTGGGATTGGTACTAATTATTTTATTAATTTTAATTAGATGATGATGGTGATGATAATGTTGTTGTTTCTGTAGAGAGTCATATCGAAAAGAAACAAAAATTTTAATGTAAATGATTGTTAAAAGAATTTTCATATTTTATTTTTATTTTTTTTATTGTTTAAACTTGAACAAATAAATAAATGCATAAATGAAAATCTAAAGTATCATTCTTTTTGTAAAGTGAAGCAAAGATTTCGAAATATATCAACATCAATTTAATTAGGCAGTGTTTGATGAAATTTATTTTTTTAAACGTAAATAATGCAAAATTTTATTATAAAACTTTAAGTAATCAATTGAAGTTGTTCGAAATTGATTTTTTGCATATATTTATAAATTTCAATATCATAAGTATTAAATAAAAAGCGAAAAAAAATGACTAAAATTTCTTTTTTTTAGATTTGTATCATTTGTTGGTTATGAGAATATTCAAACGGAAATTTTTGCTTTAAAAAATTATAAATTTTCTTGAATATTATTCAATTGCGAATTCATACTTTTGTTTCAAAAAAAAAAAATTAAATAAAAAATTTTACTGTTCATTTATCAATTCAGATTATATAATAATTTATTTATTTATTTGAAAATAAAAAATGAATAAATTAACTTTGAAAATCATTAATCCAGTTAAGTGTGGATTATTAATTTAAGATTATCTGGTGATATAATATCTACATATTGAATAATGAACTAGGAAACAGGAACTGTTATAAGTCCGGAGCTAAATTATTCAATAAATATTATAGTAATAATGATATGCAGACGGTCTTTAGTAGTTTGTATGATCACATGACTTATCGTATAAGCTTCTCCAGTATCACCAGAACCATTTTCACCCCCACATGATATGCTTCAGGGGTTAGGGTTAGGGTTTATCAGGGGTAGTGTATTTATCACCGTGTATCACACCCTTCGAATATCGATTTTTATTAAACATTCTGGGCACATTTGTCACCTGTGAAAAATAACATGTGAAATATTTCTGGTCACCATCCAAACTAATGGTCCAATCAAAATTTGCCCTTATGTAAAATATCACGTGGGAGTGAAAATGGTTCTGGTGATACTGGGTATATGATATATCACGTGGGTAGACAGACGAACAAATTTACAAATTTTGAAACAGTATGACGATAAACTGTACGGTACGAAATGTTATTTTGTACTGTACGATTTTACATAAATTTTGTACAAAATTCGTACAATACGTACAAAATTCGTACAATACAGTACAGCCCTTATATAATAATCTAAATTGTACTGTATGAACTTTTTTATATTAAAAAACCATACAGTACAGGTATTTTTTATATTAAAACAAAACCGTACAGTACAAGTTTTTTACTAAATATAAATAATTATTAAAAAAAATATAGCGCACATATTTATTTAAATTGAATTTATTAATTATTATATGTTCTTTATTAATCAATTAATTGTTTACTCCCATAATAAAATGTGTAAAATAATAGTTATTAATTCATTAGCTGTTTTCGTTTTTCAAGTAATGTAATTTCCCTTTCAAGTTTAAACTTCTTCTATAAGTTCTTCACGTTCTTCATCGAAGAAAGTATGATTTTCTTCCATTTTTCTCAAAAAAAGACGCGTCTCTAAAAAAAAATTTTATTAAAAAGACCATTTTTCTCGGTAATATAGATTGATAGCTGATCAATTCGTGTTATGTTCGAAAAACATATCACATGATATTAATTAATCAACCGTACAGCCACAAAAAAAATCGTACAGTCACACTAATTTTTATTCGTACAGTACAAGATAGCGTTTTTGTACCGTACAGTTTATGTGTATACTCATTTTGAAAGGTCCTCTAGTATGTTCGGTCTCGTGACTCATATTGACTATTTGTCACGTGAAGTCATATGGGTGGACAGACGAACAAATTTTTTGACTGCTGCCACTATACCTGAAAATGTAAGTCCTACGCTATGCTCCGGACAATAAAGGAGGGAAAATCGAACTTTGGTTTCTCTTGGTACTTAAAATTAGAATAGCCATTTTCAGCTATTTTCTCAAAATAAAATTATTTAGTTAACTGCAAAGATCATATGTAATTTAGTTGTAACTTTTTTTCTATATTAATAAAAAAAATACTTGTGCAACATGTCACATTAAATTTACTTTGTATAAATTGTTTTACAGTTGTGTAGTGATATGATTAACCTTTCGTGAAATTATTGTACCACCAATTCGCATTTTACTTTATAATGACCTAGTTAAATTATAATTATAATATATATATTATCTACCATAATATATAAATTCAATTATTTCGCAGTAGCAAATAGAAATTGTTTATTATTAAATTAAATAGCACCTCAAAATAACTTTCATCATTTTAAATATCATCGAATTAAAACTTATTCATAAATTGATAAACTCGAAACATCAAATCAAATCTAAGATCATTCATATTATATAACAAGAGGTATTAGAAGATTTCTTCAATGTTTTATATTAATATGTATATTATATTCAAAAATAGATTATTTAGATGGCAATTCATTTGGGAACAGAAGATTACTGGATTCTATAGCATTACAAAAGATTCAGATGCTCACAAATGTATGGTGGTGGTATTAGAATATATATAAGACGGAAATCTTAGAAATTATTAAATAATNATTTATTTATTTATTTGAAAATAAAAAATGAATAAATTAACTTTGAAAATCATTAATCCAGTTAAGTGTGGATTATTAATTTAAGATTATCTGGTGATATAATATCTACATATTGAATAATGAACTAGGAAACAGGAACTGTTATAAGTCCGGAGCTAAATTATTCAATAAATATTATAGTAATAATGATATGCAGACGGTCTTTAGTAGTTTGTATGATCACATGACTTATCGTATAAGCTTCTCCAGTATCACCAGAACCATTTTCACCCCCACATGATATGCTTCAGGGGTTAGGGTTAGGGTTTATCAGGGGTAGTGTATTTATCACCGTGTATCACACCCTTCGAATATCGATTTTTATTAAACATTCTGGGCACATTTGTCACCTGTGAAAAATAACATGTGAAATATTTCTGGTCACCATCCAAACTAATGGTCCAATCAAAATTTGCCCTTATGTAAAATATCACGTGGGAGTGAAAATGGTTCTGGTGATACTGGGTATATGATATATCACGTGGGTAGACAGACGAACAAATTTACAAATTTTGAAACAGTATGACGATAAACTGTACGGTACGAAATGTTATTTTGTACTGTACGATTTTACATAAATTTTGTACAAAATTCGTACAATACGTACAAAATTCGTACAATACAGTACAGCCCTTATATAATAATCTAAATTGTACTGTATGAACTTTTTTATATTAAAAAACCATACAGTACAGGTATTTTTTATATTAAAACAAAACCGTACAGTACAAGTTTTTTACTAAATATAAATAATTATTAAAAAAAATATAGCGCACATATTTATTTAAATTGAATTTATTAATTATTATATGTTCTTTATTAATCAATTAATTGTTTACTCCCATAATAAAATGTGTAAAATAATAGTTATTAATTCATTAGCTGTTTTCGTTTTTCAAGTAATGTAATTTCCCTTTCAAGTTTAAACTTCTTCTATAAGTTCTTCACGTTCTTCATCGAAGAAAGTATGATTTTCTTCCATTTTTCTCAAAAAAAGACGCGTCTCTAAAAAAAAATTTTATTAAAAAGACCATTTTTCTCGGTAATATAGATTGATAGCTGATCAATTCGTGTTATGTTCGAAAAACATATCACATGATATTAATTAATCAACCGTACAGCCACAAAAAAAATCGTACAGTCACACTAATTTTTATTCGTACAGTACAAGATAGCGTTTTTGTACCGTACAGTTTATGTGTATACTCATTTTGAAAGGTCCTCTAGTATGTTCGGTCTCGTGACTCATATTGACTATTTGTCACGTGAAGTCATATGGGTGGACAGACGAACAAATTTTTTGACTGCTGCCACTATACCTGAAAATGTAAGTCCTACGCTATGCTCCGGACAATAAAGGAGGGAAAATCGAACTTTGGTTTCTCTTGGTACTTAAAATTAGAATAGCCATTTTCAGCTATTTTCTCAAAATAAAATTATTTAGTTAACTGCAAAGATCATATGTAATTTAGTTGTAACTTTTTTTCTATATTAATAAAAAAAATACTTGTGCAACATGTCACATTAAATTTACTTTGTATAAATTGTTTTACAGTTGTGTAGTGATATGATTAACCTTTCGTGAAATTATTGTACCACCAATTCGCATTTTACTTTATAATGACCTAGTTAAATTATAATTATAATATATATATTATCTACCATAATATATAAATTCAATTATTTCGCAGTAGCAAATAGAAATTGTTTATTATTAAATTAAATAGCACCTCAAAATAACTTTCATCATTTTAAATATCATCGAATTAAAACTTATTCATAAATTGATAAACTCGAAACATCAAATCAAATCTAAGATCATTCATATTATATAACAAGAGGTATTAGAAGATTTCTTCAATGTTTTATATTAATATGTATATTATATTCAAAAATAGATTATTTAGATGGCAATTCATTTGGGAACAGAAGATTACTGGATTCTATAGCATTACAAAAGATTCAGATGCTCACAAATGTATGGTGGTGGTATTAGAATATATATAAGACGGAAATCTTAGAAATTATTAAATAATAATTTCAAATTACTTGAGAATTTAATTTTACTGATATTTATAAATTAGGTAGATATAATTCTTCATGACTTTCATCCTAGAAATATTTTAAGTTAGTCACGGAAAACAAAAAAGAATCCTAAAGAGAAAAGTTTTGGACTATTGCCATATATGCCTCCTGAAGTGTTAGATATAGAAAAATATATTAGTGATTACAGAGTTAGCATTAACTAAAAATTAAATTTTATACATTTCACATTTCACACTACTACACAAACGATTATGTAATGTTGGAGCAAATCAAGATTAAAGTGAAATTTATTTTAAATAATGAGTTTCTTAAAAAGTTCTTAATAATAAATGTTTATTTACAACTCTATCATTTAATTAGTGAAATTTTAAAATATAACCTTATTTAATTGATTCACTAAAATTGCAACTTAATAAACTTAGAGATCAAGATAATGTTCAAATTAATTAATTAATTTTAGATAAGAATTGTAGCTTTATTTCATATTGTTATGAATGCGATCATTAAATATTGCTTAGAGTAACAATTAAATTATTTTATATAATGTTAGGTTCTATTCATTATTAAATGTCGAAAGTTCAGTTATTTTTTTTAAAACACAAATAAATAAATAAAAGTTATTATTTAATTAAATTAAATTTGAAGTAAATATAATTCTTGAGAATTATTTTCTTTTTATTTAGTTAATAATAATCAATTTTTTACACAAACAAGAAAAAAAATTCAAAAAAAATAATCAAATAATATTTTGGATTTCTAAATTATAAAATATGCTAAAAATAAAATTCTGACTCTGAATTAATTTCATTGTTATTTTTTTATTTTCTGTCACTAATTAATAAAACTAAATAACAAATTTACTGGCAAAGATTCTAATGCCCAAATTACATTATTTAATGAAAAAATTTTAATTAAATCGTTATTTTACTGGTTTATAATTAATTGAAATAAGTGATTTAAGGGCCTGCTCATTGTAAACACAAGTTTGGGGTTATTGTTATTTTTTATATTTGTTGGAAAAAGGGTATTATATTTCATTTTAAATCCAACTTCATTTTTTAATATTATAACAGGATTCTTTATTTTTTTAATCTAAATGGAGTTTTTGATTACACTGGTCGAATGAACAAAAATCGGAATCCTATTGATGGTGGAAATATGCATAAATCGGACACCCTATTTGTGAAAATTCATAAATTGGAAATTCCTATTTATAAATTAGAAAAAATCGACTGCCTATATTTAATAAATCTTAGCAAATTTAACCATCAATCGGAATCCTATTCATGATAAAACTGTCCTATTTTTTTCCATTCGACCAGTGTTAGTGATGGTGCGATTAAAGGTATTTAGTGGTTAGTTGGCCAAAACGAGGCTATGCACTTAATGGTGATTAACTATGGAATAACTAATAATCAACTAGATGTTATTAATTTTTCTTTGAAGATTCATGATATTTACAAAAAAATTTCTATAGAATTATTTTTTCTGTAATAGTGAAATCAGAAAAATTATCAAAAATGTCTTTAATGAATTATTGACCAATATAATTAATGGAAAAGAACATGGTGGTTACGATTTATTAATGATTTACTTTCCGTATGAGAAATAGATCACTTCATCTGATGATTAAGAATTTTAAGAGACGGATTCTTACCATACCAAAAAAATTTTAGCAAGAAGAAAGTACTACTCAGGAAGATTTGTCAAATTTTGTAACTGAAACTTTAAATACTTTTAGACAAATGAAATTCTCAACATATTATGCCGCTTTTTTAACAATTATGATTATACTGTGGCGAAGTAAATTGGTAATCAGGTGAAATGTCATGGGGGATAACATTTTGTGACACTAGATGAACTTTCAGGTGATTGTCATCCTTGTACGAGGATGAAGGATGAGAAATGCTGTACAAGGATGAAGGATACCGTACGAGAATGAAGGATATCGTGCGAGGATGAAGAATGACGCACAAAGGATGAAGTATGAAGCACAAAGATGAAGTGTAAACAAAAGAGAAAGTATAAATACGACTGTTGTCGGAAGTAAGCTAGTTAGTTCAGTGACTCAATACTTAATCATTAATTAATTAATAATTAGAAATAATTCAGAATAATTCAAAACTCTTTAATAATTATTATATAGAAAAGTAAACTTCATTCAGGAACAGGAAAGATACGTCACGCTGTAATATTTCTGTTGTTAAATGATACTTTGCTTTTAAAACTTTATATTTTATATTTTAATAAACTTATACTTTGTGTCGTGATATTGCGAAATATTATTAAATATTGTTTGATACTGCGTTACTACTTTTACTCCACCTTACTCACTGTGCCTTCATGATTAATTTGATTATTATTTGATTATTATTATTATTTATTATATATTTATTATCTGTTTCGAGATTGCTTGACCTACTGGCAGATAGAGCGTATTATTATTTGTTTGTGTGATGCAAACTGAGAGACTGATTTAAGAAATTGTTCGAAATACTTTGCACTCCTGTGACAATACGATAATAATAGCTTTGACTATTTTCAATATAAATGTAATGATGATGTTAAGTTCTTTATAAAACGATTTGCTATCCCATCAGGAAGTTTTATTAGGTGTAAATCTCTGTAATTATTACAAAACGTAAAATTTTCTGTAATTATACAAATATTTTTTCGAAATATTGTGTATATTTACAGAATATTTCGACGTACAATAATTTCAAAAAAATATCTACCATAAAATTATGGATTTTTAGACACCTCGAAAAAATTCTGCAAAAATATTCGTAATTTTATATATTATTATGAGATATAAAATTTGCATAAATTTTTGCATAATTTCTTGCGTAAATTTTTGCGTAAGTTTTTGTGTAAATTTTTGCATAAGTTTTTGCACAGGAAATATCTACCGTAAAAAAAATTATGTGTAATTTTATGAAAATATTTTTCGTTTTTTATGGTATTTTTTGTAATGTAATTTACAAAATTTTTTAAGTACCAAATACACTTTTTTTTTGTTGTTTTTTTATTTAATAGAATTAAAATATTCTTTAAATATAAAATATAAAATATAAAATATAAATATAAGATATAAAAATATTTAAAATAATCTGAAGTATTTCGAAGAACTAGATTATATGATATAAAAATATTTAAAATAATCGAGTATTTCACAGAACTGCATTATAAAATAAAATTATTTTAATTTTTAATACTAAAACCTTCTGACATTACTTCTTCTGTTCCTTCTCTTGAAAATTCTTCAACTCTCTCTCTTTCTTTTCCTTTTCCTTTTTTTCTTTGGTCTTCTTCATTTCCTTCAGATGTCTCAGATATCGTTCATGAACCATCTTCTTCCTCTTCTTCTTCACCTGTTTGTTCATCAAAACTTTCCTCTTCAAATTCAAAATTTTTGCCTCTTTCTATTTTGGTCTACAGATAACAAATAATTATAAATATTTCGAGTATTTTGTAAAAATACAAATTTTTTTGATATTGATATATTCTACTTACTTTATTTTTTTCCATCAGTCTTTGTACAACTTCATCATTTATTTTGNTATTTTTTGTAATGTTATTTACAAAATTTTTTAAGTACCAAATACACTTTTTTTTTGTTGTTTTTTTATTTAATAGAATTAAAATATTCTTTAAATATAAAATATAAAATATAAAATATAAATATAAGATATAAAAATATTTAAAATAATCTGAAGTATTTCGAAGAACTAGATTATATGATATAAAAATATTTAAAATAATCGAGTATTTCACAGAACTGCATTATAAAATAAAATTATTTTAATTTTTAATACTAAAACCTTCTGACATTACTTCTTCTGTTCCTTCTCTTGAAAATTCTTCAACTCTCTCTCTTTCTTTTCCTTTTCCTTTTTTTCTTTGGTCTTCTTCATTTCCTTCAGATGTCTCAGATATCGTTCATGAACCATCTTCTTCCTCTTCTTCTTCACCTGTTTGTTCATCAAAACTTTCCTCTTCAAATTCAAAATTTTTGCCTCTTTCTATTTTGGTCTACAGATAACAAATAATTATAAATATTTCGAGTATTTTGTAAAAATACAAATTTTTTTGATATTGATATATTCTACTTACTTTATTTTTTTCCATCAGTCTTTGTACAACTTCATCATTTATTTTGATAGACCCATTTTTTGGATTTAATAAAAACTGACAGATTGAAATGGCAAAGGCTAGTTATTAATTAAAATTCAAGACAATAAACTATTTTTTTGAAATAATTTTTCTAATTCCAATACTTAAATGTTTTTAAATATATATATATTTTTATAGTTGTGAACCCAGAATCACAGATTTTTAATAAGGTAATATAAAAAATTTACTCGAATATCCAAGATCACAAAGAAGGTAAAGGTAAGTAATTTTTTTAAAAAATAATTTAGATCGAAGTATATAAGCATAAGAAAAATAAAAAAAGATTGTTATAATATAAAAATAAATTTACATAAAAAATAAGATTTGCCTTCCCGAGCCTTCAAGAATATGTCAAAGATTTCAAAATAAAAAAAATATTAAATAAATAATAAGATATTATAAATTAAATAAAAAATATATATCTCTATATTTATATCTCTATTTGTACTAAGCTATTATCATACTTCAGGTCAGTTGATTATTATGTGGATGGTACACAGTATGAAGTACATGAATCAATAAGATTTTCATTTGATTGTTGGATTATTATGTCAAAATCACTTATGATAATCCATAAAGTTATTTTATAAAGGAGGCTTTTATAAACTTTTTGCGTTCTTTTGACGATCACCCTTTTATAGACTTATTACAATGTTTTTGTATTTTTAATAGATGAAAATAAATTTTTGTTTTCGTGCGTGGTATTTTTTTTTCTTTATTTTAAATAGACTTACAAAGTGTAAAATTTGTAAATCTGTATTTTTAAAATCGGCGTAACTTCGAGATAATGAAAAAGTTAGTTTAAATTAAGATTTCTCAATGAAAAATGTATAAAATGAATTTTTATAATAGTTAGGTCGAAATTTTTGATACTTAAGTTCTGTTTTTGATGAATCGTTAGAATTTATATCAAGAACGAAGTTTTGGCAAATCGTGCAACATGACCGTAACCACGCGACATGATATACTTTTTCTCCGGACTTACAACTCCCATTAACATCAGAATGGTTACACTGATTCATATAAATGTGATACAATTATTTTTTTTCTTAAAAGTCTGGTTTTCAGTTTTTCTTCGATATAAAAAATGGCAACTAAAATTTCCACAGAAATATTGATTATGATTTTAAATAATGTTCAATCTCCTCATGATTTACATTCATCATTATTAGTTAATCGAAACTGGTGTAGAATCACTATTCCTATACTTTGGAAATTACCTTTGGGTCAAGAATGTTGTTGGTTGGATGATAAGAAATTAAGGAAGAAAGCACTATGTATTCGAACTTATATATCATGTATGAATACTCAAACTAGAACTTTACTTATTCAAAATGGATTTGACTTATCATCATCACCACCTCAAGCTACTTTTGATTATCTATCATTCAATAATAAATTTATAATTAATAATTTGGTTTATTTTATTTCCTTATATTCACAACAAATTTTTGGTTCAAATCGATATTCTAACAACAATAATAATAACGAAATCATCATCTCTACCGAATTCACCGAATCGAGAATATTATTTCTTGAGATATGCAAATTAATAATTAAACGATCTAAATTTCTGAATTATTTTGAATTGGCGGCAGTTCCTAAAAATTTCTCTGAAAATTTTTTTAGTTATAGTGATTTAATAGGTTCAATTCTCGAATTACCTGATGCCCCGAAAGTATTTAAGAAATTAGAAAGTTTTATTTCAATGATAGGAAAAGATGAACAGATTTTTACATTATATAAATCATTAAAATTGATTTGTGATAATATTTTAAATATGGATTTGCAGTTGAGTTCACTTGATTCACTGGAAATATCAGCAAACCTTATTAGTGCTCAAAAACGTTTAGAAAATCTATTAATTGTTGATAATAATTGTCAACTCCCTGATTATATGTTTTGGGCTATCATTAGTCAAAAAGAAACATTAAAGAGTCTTCGTTTAAATCAAGTGAGTTTCAATTGTTTTGAGAGGAAATCATCACCAATTGGACAATTTATTTCACTTCAAGAACTTTATATTGAAAATTGTCATGGATTGCATTTGGCGAATTGTTTATTCTTAGTTTCATCATTTACTCAATTAAGTAGTTTTCATTGTACCCATTCGCGTCGTCATTTTTCTAGATATCCTCAAGATTTTATTATAAAAATTCTTGAAACGACCAATAACAATTTAAAAAATATTTGCCTGGATTTATACCCCACAATTACATTTGATGTATTTTCAGCAATTTTAAATTATTGTACAAAGGTTAACAAATTAACTTTACATAATTTAAGTATTGAACAAGTAAAAATATTATTGAATAATAATTTTAATGAATTAAGAACATTTTCATTTGATTGTGGACAAATGTTTGATTCTAATGAATTATTATGTCAAATGGCCAAAAACGTACCAAAATCACTTGAAACAATTGAATTTAAAATGGGAACATTTAGGGCTAATAATCTAAGAAAATTTTTTAAAGGGTGGTGTAAAAAAGGAGAAAGAAATAAAAAGATTATTGTAAAACGTACGGAAAGAGCGAAACGATTTACTTTACGTGATAAACATTTTAAAGTTATTGAAGAATATGGAGTTCAATTTAATTTCACATAGAATGGAAGAACAATATTCCAAATAATATTTCAAATAATATTTTTAATAAATCCAAATCAGTAAATATATATTAGTTGTATTATTTGCATGTTGAATAATGTTTGATTTTATTGTCAAAATTCAAATCAACATCAAATTAATTAATTAAACTAATTTAATGCTAAATAGGAAATAATAATTATTATTTTAATTTAAAATATTAATAATTATTTTAAAGACTACGGATATCAACATAATAATTAGTAATTTATTTATATTTAGATTACAACCGTGAAGTGTTTCGTTTGATTCAAATATAATTTAATAGAATAAACAAGAATTCAGGGACGGGCATTTTATTGGCTTGAATTCTAGTTTGTTTTACAATTTTGAAAATACTGAATATTTATATTATATGCATTTATTTGATTACATTAAACAGAAAAAAAAATAAGAAAAAAAAATAAATAAAAAATAAATAAAAAAATGAAAATAAAAAATAAAAAAAATAAAAAATAAGAAAAAAAATAAATAAAAGTAAGAAAAAAAAATAAATAAATAAAATAAATAAAAAGAATCTAAGATACAGATATTAGCCGATTATTTTGCATTAGTATTGAGAAATAATTAAAAGCAATAATTATTAAAGATTTTGTGAATTTTATGAAAAGCTATGAAATCAAAAGTAAAAATATAAAAGAAACAAACCTTCAAAGTCTGTAGTAGATTATAAAGATTTTAACTGAACCTACTGAAACAATGAAAATAGTAAGCAATATAATTGCGCTAATACGATCTCTTGTTGGTTTGATTTCATCAATTTTTTTCGAAATAATTTCCGAAATGATCACTGACAATTCTTGTGACTCTTTCCCCTTTGCATTATATAAAACTTTTTATCAAAAATTTAATCCAAAGTTTTGATTTGGGCAAAATTTAGGAAAGGTTAATTTCCATCCGCCAATGAAACTTTATACACAATCTCCTAAGCTTTTTATTTCCACCTATACAGCACCATCCTCAAAATTTTTCAAGTGATTCTAGTACATTTTCGGCCACTTGGCATAATAATTCATTTGAATCAAATCCTCTTTCGCAATCAAATGAAAATCTTGTTAATTCATTAAAATTTTTACTAAATATTTTATTACTTGTTCAGGACTCAATTCCAGTAAAACAAATTTGGTAATCTTTGTATAATGATTTAAAATTACTGAAATCATAATTCAATTGCGGATATTTCTTAAATTTGAATTTTCCGTTTCGAATAAATTCTTGAGGCCATATGAATGAAAACTACTTACTTGAGCAAATAACAAAGCCAAGAATAAACAATCTGAATTATATAATCCACGACAATTTTCAATATAAGGTTATTAAAGTAAAATAAATTGTCGAATTGGTGATGAATTCCCCTTAAAAACAGAAAAACTTACATGTTTCTTGAGAAATGATAACCCAAAATGTTGAGACCATAATCAACAATTGATAAATTTCTCTATTTTTTGAACACTTATATGACCTTCTAATGATCTCAGTCGACCAAAGACAAATTTATATTCAAAATATTAATTTTAAGGATTCATGTAATGGATGAATCGTTCATGATCTTTCATCATTAAAGTAAACTTTCTAATTTCTTAAATACATTCGGGCAACAGGTAACTTGAACTAATTAAATCCTCATAATTTAGATCATAAAAATTTATGAGAACTCCCGTTATTTTAAAAAAAATCCACAAATTTACACCGTTTTATTATTAATATTCTCGATTTGGTGATTGCGACTTCATCATCATCATCATCATCATCATCATTTTGATCTGACCAATAATTTGTTGAAATATATGGAAATAAAACAAACTAAATTGTTAATGATAAATTTGAGTGAATGATGGAGATGGATAATCAAAAATGGCTTGAAGTGGTGATGATAATAAATCAAATCCATTTCGAGTAAGTAAAGTTCTAGCTTGAGTATCCATACATGATATATAAGTTCGAATACATAATGCTTCTTCTTATTATATGTACAACATTCCCGATCGAAAGGTAATTTCCAAAGTATAGGTATAGTAACTTTACACCAGATTCGGCTAACTAATAATGATGAATATAAATCTTGAGTTGATTGAACATTATTTAAAATCATAATCAATAATTCTGAAAAAATAATCGTAAATATTATTTTACTACTCTTGATTTTGGCCAGAATAATAATCAGAATGTGCAACAAAAAACAGAGATCGATCGATTGCTTAAATAAATAATTATACAAATAATAATAATGTGAAAATTATAATTGAATACGAATATTATATAAATGGTAATGCACATATAATATTCCCCTAAATCATTATTCCAAAATTATCCTCGCATAAAAAAGATTTTAACGCTGCTCCTATTAAATGAACTATTAATAAATCTTTTTCATTAAAAATCAATAAAATAAGATTATGAGACAACAAAAAAAAATCAAATAATAATAAATAAAGTTTCTTACCTAAAACAAAATTCATCCCAGAATTGGAACTAAAATACATCAGTTCAATAATAAAAAAAATAAATAAAGTTATGATATGAGTGTTTGGTTTCTTACTGCCTTATTCCTACTTGATCCAATAGTTACAGTTATGCTAGAAGAAGAGGAAGAAGTATTGTTAGAGTAGTATTAATGTGTATCACCTTATTCTTTGATACCTTCTCTGATAGTATCACCCTAATCTTCAAACTGTAATCCAAAAACCTAAAACTTGTACCATAAGGAAAAGAAGAAAAGAGAGAGAGAAAAAGAAAAAAAAAGATAAATATTATATGAAAAATTTAACCAACTTGATTCTTTTTTTTCAATTAATTTTTTTTCTTAAACAATATGACTCAGTTTAAACACGCAGTAAGTCGACGGTAGTCATATTAAGGTTAATTACATTCTCTAAGATGAATAAAATATTAATACTATAAAATAAAATTCTTTCTTTTTGTTGCCACAAAAAATCTGATTTAATCGATGAAAACAAGAATCCAGGGATAAGGCAGAAAACTAAAGATTCAAGCCAATAAAATTATAACTAAATATTAATATGCAATTAATATTAATTGTTAAAATTAAACAAGAAAAAAAATATAAATAATCGATTACTTGATTAATGATTCGAATGTAGAAAAATTTCTTATATTAGTATTGTGAAATAATTTATAGTTATAAATTATTAAAGGCTAATTAATTAAGAATTACCTTCCAGATTCTTGAATGTGCGATGTTAAAACAATTTACAAAGAATTAAGGATATAGAAATTGTTAAAACAATTTACAAAGAATTAAGGATATAGAAATTTGATCGATAACAATTTTCAATACATTTTTTTTTAAGATTAACTTACAAAGAATTAGGATATAGAAATTTGATCACTAACAAATTTTCATAAGTAGGTCACAAGTTCACACAAAATTTGAAATATGTATATAGTATGTTCTTACTATTCTGTTTGCTCATTCTAGAATTAGAATTTTGCGTATTTTATGTAATGAGATAAAAAACATTATAACATACGATTTTTTGCATATTAAAATTTTACGTTTCTTTTTTTTTTTTTAATAAAATTTCAATCTTTCATACCATAGGAAAACAAAAAAAAAAAAGGCATCTCGTAAAATATTATAGTGAGTATAATAGGTGGTGGTGTAAACCATGTAACTCGAAACATTTCCAAAATAATTTTAATAATTGGACAAGTGGAAGTAAAAAGATAGATAAATTCATTCAAGATGCTCAACTAAATGCTAATTATTATTGAGAAGTAATAGAATGGATACCATATGATGGATTTAAAGATGTTAAAAAAATAGGTAAGGTAGATTTGGAACAATACATAATGCTAGGTGGATTGATAGGCCAATTAAAGAATTGGATACTGAAAATCAACAATGGAAAAGATATTGGTATTGCTATGAAGAAGGAGAAGTGGCGTTAAAAAAGTTTGATAATTTTGTGAATTTCAACGATGTCTTAAATGAGGTAAATATTTTAATTAATTATTTAAATTTAATTTTCAAATAATTATATAACGTTTTAACTATAAATCAAAAATGTTTATGGCAATTTGCTTCAATTGAATTTTAGGGAATTACACAAGATCCAGAAACACACTCATATATGATGGTTTTAGAATATGCAAAAGATGGAAATCTTCGAGAATATTTAAAATTAATTTTAATATTAATTGTATTAATTGGAAACAAAAATTATGTAATCTACAGGAATTGTCTTACAAGTTTATGAATGTTCATAAATTAGATATAGTTTACCAAGACTTCCATCCTGAAATATTTTATTATCAGATTTTAAAGAAGGGTTCGCAGCAATTTCAGATTTTGGATTGAGTAAACTAATAAAGGCAAATCCAAATAATCCCGAAAAAAAAGATTAATTTGGTGTATTTCTCGAGAGGTACTAAGCGGTAAAGAATATACAAAAGCTGTTGATGTATATTCATTTTAAATTATTGCTTACGAAATAGTTACGAGCTTTCCTCCATATCCTGATATACCACATGATAAAGATTTAGCAATGATGGATTACGACCAAAAATTCCATTTCATACTCCCAAATTAATTACAAGAACAATTATGAGGTTTTAGGATGCTCGAGTTACACATAGACCCACTGTTAAAGAATTACACGATGAGTTGAAGAAATACTACAATGCTGATGATTATTATTTAAAAGATTCAGAAATTGTAATTCAAATAAAAAAACGCTGAAGAATTTTCAGCAAATCAAGAATCAACCAATACAACTGCAACAACTACAACTCCTCTTAATTATCAAACACATCCACAGGCAATTATACCAGTCGACTACTTAATTAACAAACACATCCACAAGCAATTTATACCAGTCGACTTCTTAATTATTCAAATCTTCCAAAACCCAAGAATGAAGAAAATTTCGAAAGAGAACTTGAAGAATTAACGAAATCTTCTTCTGCTTTAAGTATTGGTAGGTTTTGTTATTATTTATTTTTATATTATTTTTATAATTAATTATAATAATTAATTTCTATGTCATTTAGGCGATTCTGGAATAGTTGAGTTGGATGTCTGATTTATAAATTTTATTTGACATTATATATTTTTATTTGTATTGTTTGTGTTTTACTTATTAATTTATAAGCACCATTTATTAGTTTTTTTTTTTGATATATTAAAATCTTTAAAACTACATCAAAACTTATCAGACAATATCAATTAACAATTTTTTTTCGTTAATAAAATTATTACATAAATTTCATACACCGTTGATTTTAAGTGAATAAGTATTTTAAAATTTCAATATTCTCACGTTAAACTTAACTCAAAAATAAACAATTCAATGAAATAACTCATCATCCAAATACTATAATATGACTAAAATATATTTTCTGATTTGGTATTATATTAAAAATATATTATTCTTTTATTCTATGTGAAATTAAATTGAACTCCATATTCTTCAATAACTCTAAAATGTTCATCACTTAATGTAAATGTTCGTGTTTGTTCAATACGTTTTACAATAATCTTTTTATTTCCTCCTCCTCCTTTACAACACCAACTTTCAAGAAATTTTCTTAAACTATCAGCACTAAACATCCATGGATTATAATAGGTCAATTTAATTTCAATAGTTTCAAGTGATTCTGGCACATTTTCTGCCATTTGACATAATAATTCATTAACATCAAATCCTTCTCCTCCACAACAAAATGAAAATCTTTGTAATTCACTTAAATCACTATGAAATACTGCTATCACATGTCTAGGACACAAATTATTTAATGATAATTTGATAATATTTGTGCAATAATTTAAAATTGCTAAAATTGTATTTGTGGTATATAAATTTAAATAAATCTTTACTAAATTTGTATTGGCTGTTTCGAAAATTTTTATGATAAATTCTTGAGGATACATCCTAGTTGGATAAAGCGAATGATAATAATGAAAACTACTTAATTGAGTAAATGATGAAGCCAAAAATAATTTATCCATTCCATAACAATCTTCAAAGTAAAGTTCTTGAAGTGAAACAAATTGTCCAATTGATGGTGATTTCGTCTCAGAACCAAAAAAACCTACTGATTTAAAACGAAGACTTTTTAATGTTTCTTTTTGACTAACGATAGCCCAAAAAATTGAATCAGAAATTTGAAAAGTATTATCACCATCAACAATTGATAGATTTTCTAGCCGGCTTTGAACGCTAATAAGTTTTGCCAATAGTTGCTCTTGAAAATATGAATTCAATTTCAAATCCATGTTTAAAATATTATTACAATTTAATTTTAATGATTCGTATAACTGAAAAAGCGCTTTATTATATCCTATCGTCGAAGTAAAACTTTCTAATTTCTTAAATACTTTTGGAGCATCGGGTAACTTAAAAATTGAATCAAATAAATCACGATGATTTAGAAAATCTCTCAAAAAATTTATGGGAACTACTGTCATTTTAAAAGAATCCACAAATTTACATCGGCTTATTATTAACTTGCACATCTCAGAAAATAATATTCTCGATTTGATTACCTCATCAACACTATTCTTATTATTATCATTATTTGAACCAGTAATTTGTTGTGGATTAATTTCAGATGAATACATGGAAATAAAATAAGCTAAATTATTAATTATTAATTTATGAGCGAATGATGGATAATCAAAAGTTGCTTGAGGTGGTGAGGATGATAAATCAAATCCATTTTGAATAAGTAAAGTTCTAGCTTGAGTATCCATACATGATATATAAGTTCGAATACATAATGATTTCTTTTTCCACTTATTATAATTTGCATAACATTCTTGGCCCAAAGGTAATTCCCAAAGTATAGGTATGGTAACTCTACACCAGATTCGATTAGCTAATAATGATGAATGTAAATCTCGAGTTGATTGAACATTTTTTAAAATTTTAATTACTATTTCTATGGGAATTTCAGTTTTCATTTTTTTTTCTAAGATAGAAAAAATATTGTATCACATTTGTATAATATTTATAATTCAGTGTGTAACTACTCTGATGTAATAATGACATATACAAATTATTATGGATTATTATAAAAGATAAATTTTATTAATTGTAAACAAGATATAGAAAAAAACGAAACATAGCAAATTGAATATTCTTCATCAACTTTAAAATGTTCACTGCTTATTACTACAAATTCTAATGGGATAATAAATCTTCCGATGCTAATGAACGTTTATATGTTTTATACGTAATCTTCTAAGTCTTTTATTTCCTCCTTTACGATGATGACACCACCCTTCAAAAAACCTTTTTAAACGATTAGCACTAAATATCCATGAATTTTTATAAACCATTCTAATATTAATAGTTTCAAGTGATTTCGGTACATTATTATCCAATTGACATAATAATTCATTAGTATCAACCCCTTTTCCACAATCAAATGAAAATGTAAAGTTAATTTTTTTACAATAATTTAAAATTTCTGAAAATATATCGGATGCGGATGAGATTGTGGAATATAGTTCTAAACAAATATTTTTTAAATTTGTGCTGGCTGTTTCAAGAATTTTTATAATAAATTCTCGAAGAAAGTAATGAAACAACTCAATTGAGTAAATGATGAAGCCAAGAATAAAAAATTCGATTCTTGCATTTTGTAATAGTCTTAATATAAAGTTCTTGAAGCGAAATAAATTTTCCAATTGATGACGATCTTCTCTTGAAATAAAAAAAATTTATTAAATTTAAACGAAGATAGCCTCAGAAAATAATGAATTAGGAAGTTAATAATAATTAGTAGCAATTGATAAATTTACTAACCGTTTTTGAACTTTAATAAGTTTGGTTAATAGTTTCACACGACAAAAGACAATTTCATGTTTAAAATATTATCTTAAAGTAATGTTGATGATTTATATAATGGACCAATCAGATTATAATATCTTGTTGTCGAAGTAAAACTTTCTAATTTCCTAAATACTTTCGAGGCACCCGATAACTTGAGAATTGAATCAATTAAATCACTATAATTTATAAAATCTTCAAAAAAAACTTATGGGAACTTCCGTCATTTTAAGAGATTCCACAAATTTACACTAACTTATATATCTCATAAAATAATATTCTCGATTTGTTGATCATAAGTGTCACCACTATTGTTAGTATCTTGATCTAGACCAATAATTTGTTGTGGACTAATTTGTGGAGATATAGGAGATAAAATAAAATATTATAAGATGTTGTTGATGAATCGATTCCATTTTGAGTAAGTAAAGTTTTAGCTTGAGTACCCATACATGATATGTAAGTTCGAATACAAAGTATAGGCATGTGATCTCAATCAATCTAATCCAGAATGTAACACTTTGACAACATAATTTTAAATTTATTTATGGTCTAGTGTTAAAAATTATGGTTTAGCAACTATAATTTATGGTCTAGCACTGATAATTTTTCTCTTTCCGGACAAAAATCTTTCTTCTTTTCCCGGAAAGGTTAAGAAAATTTTCAAATAATTTTATATCTGTTATAAAATATCTTTAACTTATTAGAAATATGCAATTTTCTTTATTTTTTAAATATTCGTGTAATAAATATTTGTTTTTAACACAAAATCTAAATTACGATAGTGTTGATTACAAATAAAAGGATTTAATGCATTTGAAAAAAATATTTAGTTAAAAAAATAAATTTTATTATAAAAATACTCTTAATAATCTTTACAAAAAAAAAAAAAATTTAATTGATATTTTATTTTTTTAATTATAATATTAATCTATTCTATTTATAATTACCTTTAATAATTCATTGGCATTTATATCCCCATTTTCCTTTGCTTTATTCAACCAGTATATAGCTTTTACAATATCTTTCTTAGTCCCACATCCTTCATAAAAGCATAATCCAAGCATGTATTTACTAATGGTATAATCATTTTCGGCAGCTTTTTTAAACCATTCAAATGCTTTGACTTCATCAATATTAATTCCGTAACCATATTTATAAAAAATTCCTACATTACATTGTGACAAATTATGTTCTTTTTCAGCAGCTTTCAGGTACCATTTAAATGCTTCCTTTTTATTTAGACCCACGCCCATACCATTTTCATAACTATACCCGACATTGCACATTGCATTGAAGTTTCCAGAAAGAGCGGATTTTATATGATATTGTAATTCTATAGTTTCATCTATTGCTATTCCAATTCCATTTCCATGACACCAACCAACGTTAGTTTGTGCTACAGGATTTCCTTTTTCCGCAGATTTTGAATATAATTCGAATGCTTTTTTTTCGCTTTTTTCAACACCAACTCCATTTTCATAACAATATGCTACCAAATTCAACGCTATAAGAGACCCTTTATCAGCAAGTTTATTATAAATCTGAAAAGCTTTTTTTATATCCTTTTCAACACCTAGACCATCTAAATGCATATATGCGAGAGAGAAGGTACTAATTTCTTTGTTGCTATTGTATAATTTCCTTAAGGATGAAGAATTAGAAGAGGAGATATCAATTATTTCATTGTCAGCTAAATTGAAGAATTTAAAAGCCATTTGATTATCAGCAACAGTCCCAATGCCATGCTGGTAAAAAAACCCTATTAAGCTACTAAACAAATAATAAGATGGATGGCGAATCATTTCGTAAAGAATTCTAACTGGATTCTTTTTGTGTTCACTAATAAATTTTTTGATCATAATCGGTTGATCCGTTTTGGACTGATTTTCACGGATGTCAATGAAAAATTCGAACAGATCGTTAATAAAATTTAAATTTTTCAATTTAACATTATAAGGTTGTGATTGAGGAATTTTAAATTCAATGCTTGCATAAGAGATAATGATTTCGGAAAGATTTTTAACAACTTGAGAAATATCTGGTCGTGAGTTTTCATTGTGCTTCCAACAATCTATCGAAAATGTAAGAGTAATAATTTATTATGTAAACAATAAGTCTGATTTTAATAGATTATTTAAATTTATACCAGTATATATTTCCTTGTATTTATGAGGTGTTCCAGGTATAGCCATTTCCCTTTTTCCTTTTGCGATATTGTTTAGCAAATCAACATTTGGCAAGGATTCCATCGCAAAAGGAGGATTACCACTAGAAATCTCCCAAAGAATAATTCCTAGAGAAAAAATATCAGAACTCTTATTTTTTCTAATCGTGCTGAAGAGATCCAAACATTGAGGATCCGTGTATTGTATTGGGCCAAGAGTATTTGTAAGGAAACTTAAAGAATTGGAAATAATTTTTGTTAATCCAAAAACATTTAATTTAATGATCCCATTATGAGCGAGAATATTTTCAGAATTCTAATTTTAAAATAAATAAAAATTATAAAAATTATAAATAATTCATTTATGAAATTTATTTTTAAATAAGAATATTTTTTTTTTAAAAAAAAAATAATAATTACGAATTTCCCATGGATGATATCATTAAAATGTAAAAACATCAAAACATTTGCAATTTGTTTTGCAAGATTTAATTTTTCATTCCAATCCATTTTTTGGAAATTGGATTTCAAATATTGACGAAGAGAACTTTCATTAACATGTTCGAGAATAATCATATAATTGTCGGTGTTCTCTATAAAAATAAAAATAATTTTAAATAAACAAGTAAAATAAATAAGTAATTAATAATCTAATAATATCTAAATATCAAGCATAATATTTAAATATTTTTACCTTGCTTGGTGATACCATAGAATTTAGGAAAACTATCATGAATTTCTAATTTTCGATACCTTTTAATCTTTTTCAATTAAAATTTAAAAATATGAAAATAATAAATAATAAATTCAAATTATAATAATAGAATAAACAAATAAATAATTTAATTTAATATACTTCATTTATTAAATTATGCAATGTAAAATTATCATTATAATTTAAATAAACATTTTTAAGACAGACGGTTTCTTGAGAAATTTTAAAAATGGCTTTAAAAACATTTGCAGTAACCAATTTTACATTCTGAAATTCAGAGAATTGATAAAATGGAATATTTTCTTTTTGAAAAGTATCTTCAATAATTAAATTATTCATCCAGGTCTCATTTGTCTTTCTTTGGATCATTATGATTAATATTTTAAAATTAAAAATATTAAAATGAATCGGATTAAATGAAAAACGCCGATTTATATATTTTGTTCGTCACACAACATTTCGAAAATCACATTGTTAGTCACACAAGTTATATTTGTGTAATTAAAATTATATTTTTTTCTCTTGTTAAATTTTAAGTTTAAGAAATTATTCGATATAATATTTATTTAAAAAAAAATTATTGAAATGTAAACTGATGCATGTATTTCGTAAAAAATAAAACACAATTAATTAAAATTTAAAGTCAAATCTCCAAGAAGATAAATACATTGTTAAGATTATCGTTCGATTTTAATTTCAAATAAAAATTTCGAAATTTTCGGCGTATAAAGTACCAATTATTCATTCTGATAGTTAAAAATCAAAATTTCCAACCCAATCAAGTTTATCAAAAGATAAAAGTAGCCAAAAAATCCAAACCAGTAAAATATACTGTATACACCAACCTGCCAAAAGTATCCGGACAGTTGTTTTTTTTCAAATTTATTAATAAATTTTAAAAGTAAATTGTGGCACAAAGAATGATTTAAATTGCACAAACTTTTTTTTAAAAGAATCTCCTGATCAAGGGCTATTATATGATATCTTTTTTATTAAAGTTGAATGCTTGCTTGTTCGAAAATCGTGTCTTAAATAAAGTTAACCAGAAATGTCAAATTAAATTGTTAATCGTAATGTCTCTCGATTTCAATAACTATCCATCGGAAGTATAAACTATCTTATAAGAACTTGTAGCCCTAGAGTAGGGCTATAATTTTTATTAGTACCATATTTGCTGTTTTCTAGTGAAAATCGGAACTTTACTTAGACACGACTAAAATCGGATGAAATTATTGTTGATCATTTTATCATTTAAAGAAAATTATCAATTGTTATCGCATAGAAAACATTATTTTTTGCAAAT
>PQFF01000064.1:360698-405660 GCA_003547095.1 Diversispora epigaea | reverse complement strand
ATTTGCAAAAAATAATGTTTTCTATGCGATAACAATTGATAATTTTCTTTAAATGATAAAATGATCAACAATAATTTCATCCGATTTTAGTCGTGTCTAAGTAAAGTTCCGATTTTCACTAGAAAACAGCAAATATGGTACTAATAAAAATTATAGCCCTACTCTAGGGCTACAAGTTCTTATAAGATAGTTTATACTTCCAATGGATAGTTATTGAAATCGAGAGACATTACGATTAACAATTTAATTTGACATTTCTGGTTAACTTTATTTAAGACACGATTTTCGAACAAGCAAGCATTCAACTTTAATAAAAAAGATATCATATAATAGCCCTTGATCAGGAGATTCTTTTAAAAAAAAGTTTGTGCAATTTAAATCATTCTTTGTGCCACAATTTACTTTTAAAATTTATTAATAAATTTGAAAAAAAACAACTGTCCGGATACTTTTGGCAGGTTGGTGTATACAGTATATTTTACTGGTTTGGATTTTTTGGCTACTTTTATCTTTTGATAAACTTGATTGGGTTGGAAATTTTGATTTTTAACTATCAGAATNTCTATGCGATAACAATTGATAATTTTCTTTAAATGATAAAATGATCAACAATAATTTCATCCGATTTTAGTCGTGTCTAAGTAAAGTTCCGATTTTCACTAGAAAACAGCAAATATGGTACTAATAAAAATTATAGCCCTACTCTAGGGCTACAAGTTCTTATAAGATAGTTTATACTTCCAATGGATAGTTATTGAAATCGAGAGACATTACGATTAACAATTTAATTCGACATTTCTGGTTAACTTTATTTAAGACACGATTTTCGAACAAGCAAGCATTCAACTTTAATAAAAAAGATATCATATAATAGCCCTTGATCAGGAGATTCTTTTAAAAAAAAGTTTGTGCAATTTAAATCATTCTTTGTGCCACAATTTACTTTTAAAATTTATTAATAAATTTGAAAAAAAACAACTGTCCGGATACTTTTGGCAGGTTGGTGTACATAGGGGATATATTTATTTATTTCTTATATTTTATTAATTAATTTATTGATTTTTTTTTCATCTTTATGAAGAAGTGAAATCGCATCAATTATTAATTCCAATAAAAATCTCCAACTTAATCTAATTTATATTAATGTAATTTATGCATTTTATGCTTAGCATATGAAACTAAACAATTTGATTTCGAAATCTTGAAGGTAACGTTTTATTTTATTAATTTTCTTAATATTAAATTCTTATTTAATTCAATACTCACACACACAAATATATATTTATTTTTATTTTTATTTTATATAATATATGAATATGAGAATTTAATTTGAGGTACTCATAAATATTTTTTATTTTTATTTTTATTTTTTATTTCATCTTTAGTTGATCAAGAATATGGTGATCCTTCAAATTAGGGCCCACAGTTTCATGATTAATTTGTTCTTTTATTTTATTTTTTATTTTTATGTACTGTTTATTTTATCATTTAAAACAATTGATTAATTTTTGATCATTATTTTTCAATATTTTATTTATATTCATCGATCGTAACAAAATAATAGATGATACAATAAAACACATAATTCAATATATTTTCTTATTTGGTATTTTATTTAAAATATAATTTGAAATATTATTTGGGGTATTATTCTTCTATGTCAAATTGAACTCCATATTCTTCAATAACTTTAAAGTGTTCATCACTTAATGCAAATCGTCGCGCTTTTTCTGTACGTTGTAAGATAAATTTTTTAATTCCTCCTACTCCTTCACAACAACACCCTTCAAAAAATTTTCTTAAACTATCAGCACTAAATATCCCCATATTAATTTCAATGATTTCAAGTGATTCTGATACATTTTCGGCCATTTGACATAATAATTCATTAGCATCAAATCCTTCTCCATAATAAAATGAAAATCTTCTTAATTCAGTAAAATTATTATTAATTGCTATTACTTGTTCTGGACTTAAATCATGTAAAGTTAATTCGTTAATTTTTTTACAATAATTTAGAATTGCTGAAAACATATCAAATGGAATCGTGTGATCTAAACTTATATAGATATTTCTTAAATTTGCATTAGCTGTTTCGAGAATTTTCATAATAAATTCCTGAGGCGTAGGATCATTCTGAATCAAATGAAAAATCTGAAAACTACTTAATTGAGTAAATGATGAAGCAAAGGATAACCAATCCGATTTATTCAATCCAGAACAATTTTCAATATAAAGTTCTTGAAGTGAAATAAATTGTCCAATTGATGACGATTCCCCCTCAAAGCCATGAAATCTCACTAGTTTTAAACGAAGACTCTTCAGTGTTTCTTTTTGACTAATGATGGCCCAAAATATTGAATTAGGAAGTTGCCAATTACTAAAATCTAAAATTGATAGATTTTCTAACCGTTTTTGAACACTAATAAATTTTGCTAATAATTGCGCTTGAGAATATGAATTAAATTCCAAATTCATATTTAAAATATTATCGCAAATTAATGATAATGATTCATATAGTGAATAAATTGGTTTAATATCTCTTATCAAAAAAGTAAAATTTTCTAATTTCTTAAATGCTTTCGGGGCACCGGGTAACTTGAGAACTGAAACAAATAAATCAGCATATTTTCCGGATCCCGTAATTTCAAAAGTATCCAAAAACGTACAACGGTTTATTATTAATTTGCATATCTCATCAAATAAAATTCCTGTACCAATAATTTGCTCTGAACGTGGATATAGATTTAAATATATGCCAATAAAATAAATTAAATTAAAAGTAATAAATTTACGAGTGAATGATGCATAATCAAAAGTGGCTTGAGGTGGTGATGATGATAAATCATGTCCATCTTGAATAAGTAAAGTTCTAGCTTGAGTATCCATACATGATATATATGTTCGAATACATAATGCTTTTTTTCTATTACAGCCATGAGATGGACCAAAAGGTTGTTCCCAAAGTTTAGGTATAGTAACTTTACGCCAGATTCGATTGACTAATAATGATGAATATAAATCTCGAGTTGATTGAACATTATTTAAAATCTTAATCAATAATTCGGTGGGAATTTTTGTTGCCATTTTTTGTCAAAAAAAATAATTATATTAATATTTATGATTTGATGGATTATCAGATTATCAATAGATTTATTCATTCACATTACTAAATACCAATTTAATAAGTGATTAGCATCCAATCAGATGATAATTAGATATTTTTTGGATGCGGCGACGAAGTTTCCGCCATATGACTATGATAAAGATGACCTTTTAAATTTTCAAAATCATATTCATTATTCGACTCATGAAGATAATATTTTTATATTTTGGTATTTTGAAAAATGCCAATAGCGTTCGCCACGAAGTTTGTTGTAAGTAATTCATTATATTGGTAATATAATAAATTGTCATTAGATTACAAAGCATTTTTTAAAAAAAATTTTTAAACAAAAAAATAAACTTATTTTTGAAAGAAATATTTTATATGATAATTATTAAATTATTTAAATATGTTATTTTGGACTAAAGTTTTTTCTGTTTCTCTTTAGATTATTTTTATGCATTTAATGGGATGGGATAGTAGTATGAGTTACAAATGTGCAACTTATGTAAAAAGAATGATAATTATATTTCCTTATATGAAGCGCATGGAATAATTATGACTCGTTTGCTTGAGGAAACATATAAAAGTCACATAACTCTTTTTTGCTAAAGTGCTTCAGTAAAGTGCTTCGTTACTTCGTTGTTCGTTGCTCTCTTAATTATTAACGTCTGCTATTTATTAATATGCTTTTCATTATTTTATTATTATTTAGATTGTATAAGAAAACTTCAAAAAAAAACTGCGTTATCTAAAATAAAAGATAAAATTAGAATTCAATCAAAAATAATAGATCTTTTTTATGAAGAATATATATATATATATACATATATAAATTTTAAAAAAATCTTACCATGCACGATCACGAACCCAGAATCAAAGATCTATACATAAAAAAATTACTCAAAACAAAGGTAAGTATTTTTTTAAAAAAATAATTTTGATCCACACCAATAAATTTTTAAAGAAATGATATTTAAAAATAAATAAACAAAATGAATATTAAATAAATAAATATATGAATCAGAAAGTTTGANAGTAGTATGAGTTACAAATGTGCAACTTATGTAAAAAGAATGATAATTATATTTCCTTATATGAAGCGCATGGAATAATTATGACTCGTTTGCTTGAGGAAACATATAAAAGTCACATAACTCTTTTTTGCTAAAGTGCTTCAGTAAAGTGCTTCGTTACTTCGTTGTTCGTTGCTCTCTTAATTATTAACGTCTGCTATTTATTAATATGCTTTTCATTATTTTATTATTATTTAGATTGTATAAGAAAACTTCAAAAAAAAACTGCGTTATCTAAAATAAAAGATAAAATTAGAATTCAATCAAAAATAATAGATCTTTTTTATGAAGAATATATATATATATATACATATATAAATTTTAAAAAAATCTTACCATGCACGATCACGAACCCAGAATCAAAGATCTATACATAAAAAAATTACTCAAAACAAAGGTAAGTATTTTTTTAAAAAAATAATTTTGATCCACACCAATAAATTTTTAAAGAAATGATATTTAAAAATAAATAAACAAAATGAATATTAAATAAATAAATATATGAATCAGAAAGTTTGAAATTGATTGATTTTTTTAAAGAAATTAAAAAAATAGCTGTCATATTGACGTGTTGTTGAAGTTTTTAGTAAGTTATTATTATCCTAATTAATTGGAATATTATTTGAAAAAAGCAGTCTAGATAAATATATTTTAATATACTTAAATTGTAATAAAGAAAAATTTCAATAGATCAATTATTTATTAATTTATTATTAATTTTTAATTCTAATAAATTTCATTTAATTTATTTGATTTGGTATATTTTCTCCCCCTTTTTTTATTGAACGATAAAATATTAATTATTTGTCAAACATTAACATTAATCTTAGTAATTCTTATGGGAAGATGGATTCCGATTTATTTATTCACGTATAAATCATATAATTCCGAAATTATGCATTTAATCAATGCCAAGATTCCGAAGCGTTTGTTTCCCCTTTGTGGACAATCATTATACCATGTGACAAAGGAAAATCTCTTTTCTGGAGATCGATTTCCTAAAATATCAACAAATTTCTTAAATTAAATTACAAGTTCATTGATTTGTTAGTGATTTTCATTGTGAAAATGTTTATTTTTTATTGTAAAGACAAATAGATTTAGGTCAAATTCAAAGCATATTGCTTTCCGGATGATGCTACGAAATTCTGATATCATCTTATGAAGAATTCGATCTTGGCGCAATCGAATATTTTGATAATCAATATTAAAATGCATAAACCTTATTTCATGGTAGGCTACACTAAAAAAAGAAAAAAATTTTATAGTATGGGTGACACAAATTTATTATTTGGAAGAAAATTACATAATGATTAAAAATATGTGCAATGCTTAATTTGGAAAGAATAAATTGTGAAATTTTATTACTAATATTTTGTTTAAAAATTCTTATCATTAATAATGTATTCCCAAAAATACAAAAACGAATATGGTTATTTAAGATATAAATGAAAAATAAGGACCCAACTTTGGATAATAAAAATAATCTTTTTGCGGAAATATGTATAATATAAATTAAATCGATTTATTATTATAAATTATAACACAGCGATTCAACAAACAAAAGATCAGAGTCACGAACTTTTAAAGCATATTGTATGTGTATGACAATCGGAGTTTAACGTTACCAAAAATAAAAATAATATAAATGCAACAAATAAAATCCGAATGTTCACTTCGTTAAAGTTTTCTCCTTTTCGTTGACAAAAATTAGGAATATTTTTAAACAACGAATTTCGTTTTCTTAAAGTTTCTAGAATTGTTTGATATTTTCACGAGAATATTATAATTATTTTAAAATAAATTATTTAAAATTATTTAAAATCATGTCAACCCAAAAATCACCCGAAAAAGATCATGATCAATTAGAAAATTCATTACCAATTATTGGATCAGATACTGTTAATAAATTGCTTTTAAATTTAGTTATGGATTTCTCTACAACGGAGAAACAAACTAATTTATTGAGAAAACTATATCATTTTAATAATAATAATAATAATAATTCAGGACCTACAGTAAAATGGTTTGATGATTTGATGAAATTGCTAAACATACTTGAATATACTCGCGACTCAAGTAAATCCATAAGAGAAACCATAAATTCGGAAATTTGGCTTAAAATTAGTAAATTCGTGGAAAATTATAATGAAAAAGAACTTAACTTCAATACTCTTTCGTTAGATCCTTCCCTTTTATTTATATCTGCACCTAAAACTCCACTTTTAAGAGAAGATATTAATAATGAATCAAAAACAAAATCTTTTTCTTCTTCCTCACAGATACTTGAAAATTCTTTAAATAATTTACAATCAGCATCAAACCAAAAATTATCGGATAAATATCCAGAAGAGTCGAAAGAGAAGGAAGAGACGCCTAATGTATCTAGTAAAAGTTCAGAAACAAAAAGAAAATCCAAAAAATCATTTAGCAAAAATAATAAACGAACTAAGAAATATTCAAAACATCCTGAAATTGAGGGAACTTCTATAATGACTTATCCAATAAAAGAAAATTCCCACGAGACCCTGATTTGGAAAATCAAAAAAACTAACGATAATTCTCAAAGCCAAACTCAACCACAACAATATCCAGATTTTTGTTGGATGAATAATACTATTTCTACTCAGCATAATGTTAACTATTCTCATTCACATAAATCTCAACAAGAAATTTTAACAGCTCCAAATATTCAAGAAATATCAACAATCCCAAATATTCATGAAATGCCAATAATTCTAAATTTTCAAGATCGTGGTGTTATTAATGATAATTCTGGCCTAGAAACAAATTTGAGATTTACAAGTAACACAACCATTGAAGTTGATAATTCGGAAGAAAATTTATCAATATATCCTCATGATCCTTGAGAAGTTTTGAGGATAATTGATATGATTAATTAGATACGATTTTGTATTTCCCGTATTTCACAAGAAAAATATGTATTATGTGCACTCTGGTAAAAGTACCTGACCATGTGATGATTGTTGCAATTTGAATTTTTTTATTTATAGGTTTGATTTGCGGCGGCGACTGTAAGATTTTCATGTGCCATTTTTATTATTTTAAATATTACAATTAATAAATTATCTATTATATTAAAAAATTTCTTAATGTAGGAATGATTATCTAAATATTAATAAAAGTTTTAATTATTATCTTGAGAGAAATCCGTACTCTTAATTATGATTTGTCTATAATAAATGCATTTTTTTTAACTTAAATATTAGAATCTTTTTTTTCAAATTTCACAATTTAGTCATAAGTTAAGATATTATCGATAACTTGATCATCTGATAATTTGGTTACTTGAAGTTGATAATGATTGATGAAACAAAAATAGATTATAGTGATTACAAGTTAATTCTTTAATTGCTAATCCGCCTATCAATCGGAGCATTAATTAAAAAAGTTTTTTTACTTAATAATTTGAAAATAAATAATTTGTACACATTCAGTATACATAATTTAAGGGCGGGGCAGATATTTTTAAATTTTTAAAATGAGTTTCTGTGGAGTTATTTAACATTAAAAAACCAAAAAAGATGAAATTTTCTTAAAATTACGTAATTTTCACAAATTTTTGCCGATTTTAAAACTGTTAAGGCAATATAACAAATATTCTCTATTTTCAGAATAATTTTTTTATAGGGATATGTTAATATATGTTTAGGAGCATATATTGATAAACTTTCAGACTTCTAACTAATAATTTTACTAAGCAAAAAAATTGTGGGGCGATTTTGCTAATTGTTAATATTTATTGACATTTTGTAAAATTTTGAGTTTCATAAAATTATATTAAAATACTCTGGCATATAAATTCAATCCCAAAGATTTTTTAAAAAAATTTTAATTGATTAGGTTAAAAATTAACAGACATAGCTATGTAGGAAACGCAGATTCCAAATTTACGCCGATTTACTCCGATTGATAGGCGAATTAGCAATTAATTGAAAAATGGCTATCATCAGAAAAAAACATTGAATAATTCTAGATTTTCACGATAACTATGTTTTTTCCTTACACTTCACCTACTTTACTCTATTTCCGTTTCTATTTCCATTTCCATTTCTATTTCTATTTCGAAAATAAATAGTTTTAGATATTTTTGTGTTAAGTTTTAAATTTATATTTCGATATATATACTTATTATTTTTAGTAAAATATAAATATTATTATTTTGAATATATACTCTTAACAAATATTATTTTTAGTAGAATATAAATAGAATACAAATAATATATAACGTATTTCGTTATCGGGGTAAGACTCCGTTGAAAACTTTATTTGGTAAACTTTTTTAAGAAAGGAAATTGTTTATGTAGCACTGCTTTCTGTATTTCAAAACAATCATTTCATTTGTTTGTTTAGGTTATACAAGCCAGTCTTTATTTATTGTTTTAAAAATATAAGTTAAAAATAAATAAAATAAATGAACAAACAATGCATATTTTTATTGTGTAAAATTATTATGCCTTCGGAAAATCATGATTAAAACAGATTATGATAATCCTCTCTAAGAAAATTTTTGAATGATGGAGTTGTAAAGTAGAAGGAGGAATAATGAGATTACGTAGGAGTGAAGAATTTTAAAGTTATTGAAGAATATGGAATTCTATTTGTCAATTTTTTTGTATCTATTTAGGTTGCACTCATCGAATCATAAATGTAACATAAATATAAAACAATTTTTTTTTTGAATTTCTCTTTACAAAAAAAGATGGCAACTAAAATTCCTGCAGAATTATTGATTAAGTAATAAATAATGTTCAATTAACTCAAGAGTTATATTCATTTTTATTAGTTAATCGAATCTGGTGTAAAGTTGCTATACCTATACTTTGAAATTACCCTTGGGTCAAGAATGTGGTATAGGTGATGAGGAGTTGGGAAGAAAGCATTATGTATTCGAACTTATATACCATGTATAGATACTCATGCCAGAGCTTTATTTATCATCATCACTTTTGAAAATTTATAATTGATAATTTAGCCATTTTATTTCCATATATTCACGAAAAATAATTGGTTCAGATCAAGATAATAACAATAATAATAATAAAAACGAAACTACTCTCCCAAATCGGGAATATTATTTCGTGAGATTTGTAAATTAATAATAAATCGTTGTACATTTTTGGATTCTTTTAAAATAATGGAATTTCCCGTAAACCTTTCTGATGCCTTTCTAAATTCATGATGATTTAATTAGTTCAATTCTCAAGTTACCTGGTGCCCCAAAAGTATTTAAAAAAAATTAGAAAGTTGACAGAAGAGCCTGACCGAATTTGTATATTCTATGAATCATTAACATTAATTTGTGATAATATTTTAAATTTTACTTCGATGACAGAAGAGCCTGACCAAATTTGTCTATTCTATGAATCATAAACATTAATTTGTGATAATATTTTAAATATGAATTTGAAAATAGACTCCTTATTTGTGGGATTTTTTGATGAACTTATTAGTATTCAAAAATATTTAGAAAATCTTTTAATCATTAATGATGGTCGTCGTTGTTCACTTCCCGATTGCGTATTTGAGGCTATCATTAGTCAAAAAGGAGTCTTCGTTTTTTTTCAGTAGTTTTTTATCGTTTTTTGGAGAAATAATCACCAATTGGACAATTTACTTCACCTATATTGAAGAATGTATAAATCAGATTGTCTATTGTTAGCTTAATCATTTACTGAATTAAGTAATTTTCATTTTAAACATATATATAAAGAGTATCCTCAAAAATTTATTATAAAAATTCTCGAAACAGCCAATACCAAGTTAAGAAATATTTGTCTGGATTTATATTCCGCAATTACATTTGATGTAATTTCAGCAATTTTAAATTATTGTACAAAGATTGCCAAATTAACTTTATATAGTTTAAATCCTGAACAAGTAAAAGCAATATTTAATAATAATTCTAATGACTAAAAATTATCGTATCGACATTGACGAAATTTTACACCAAGACAGACACAAACAATTACAAATAATTTCACTGAACACTGGTAGAAATCAAAAACCTCATCATAATGAATGTTGAGGAAAGACTTATATTATATTATTTTATAGTTGTTTAAATCTCTCTTTCTAACTTTATGCAATACTAACGAATTTTCTGCTATTAGACTCCGTGATTATTTACTGCGTTGAACTTGTAAATTTGATTTGATTTGTAAATTTTTATCTCCACGCGTATGTTATCAAACATAATACATTTGATTTCACTGCTATAAAAAATAATAAAAGCGATCTCGGTATTTTCTCTATGAAATAAATAAATCAATTTAGACGATAAAAAAATATTGAATATTATTACGGTTAGCTTATTTCAATTAAATAAAAAATGACAAATCAGTAAAATAATAACAAACTAATTTTTTGCTAAATTATACACTGACATAGAGATGTGTTCACGGAACTATTACTTATGTAATTACAAATTTTACAAACTCAATTAGCAGATTCATTCAATTTAAATTCACTTAAATTAATTTACAATAGATTAAAGTATCTTTTATCAATAAATAAATTTTATTCTCGTAAACATGAATTCTAAATTAATTCAATATTATGATATCATCAATGATATTTCTTAATTTGGTTTAAATTAAACGCTATTATCTTATGAGATATTGATTAAATATCGTTTTTTCAATAATTTTAATAATCAAGGTTTAAATTACAATCTTATTTTGTTTTATTTGATTTTATTGAGGCGGGAGGTAATAATTTATTAATTTTGTCTGTTACATTTAATAAAGTTATTAAAATCTATTCTCTATTATTCTTTAGCATATATATTTAATTTTCGTATTGTTAATTGAATAACTAGAAAATAATAATTTATCAATATTTTTATAAATAAATAATTATAATCTCTTCCCTTTTGCTTGGAAAATTTTATTCAAGTCACTTTTGTTCCTTTACAGAATATATTAAGTTCTTTGCACTCTTTACATCTTTTAATATCATTTTTTTGTGCAAATAAAATAAATGTTGATGTAATTCAGTTAGTATAAAAGAATCTGGAAATTTAATAAGACGTAATATTATTAGCATGTCCATTGCAGATATTCAAAAAGTTCTTGGAGCAAATCCATTTTTACTTCCTCGTCTCGCCTCGAAGAATTAATCGAAATTCATATGAATTATTTCTTGTTAGTAGATTATCAATTCCATGATGAAATCATTTATGCGTGCTCTCTAAAATACGCTTGCTTTAAAACTAATTTTGATAGAAGGATAATGGGTTCCACTGGTTGATAATTTCGAAAATTTAATTAGTGAAAGTGTTTATAAAATTTTACAAAAATTTGTTGCTCTTCTTTAAATAATAAATTTACATTGGACAATTATTGTTTATGGTTTTTGTTATTTATACAATTTTTTTAATCGAGAAAAAAAGGTTAAAAAGACATCAAAAATCAGGTATCATGATAAAATTCTTGAATTCTATAATAAAAAATGAAATGAAATTTTTAAAACTTGTTTTTTTTAATATTTCTATTTTTTTATAGTTTTATATGTAACAACAAAAATTAAATCCTCATATATCAAGAATAATTCTGGTTAATTTCTCATGATATTTTTAAGTAATTTTAAGGACAATAACAATGAAATACCTGATTATTGTAAATCAAAAATTTTTATTACTAAGCAATTCTTATTGTATTTACAAAAATTATATAATATATAATATATGTAGTTTATTTCATTTCTTTCGCTTGATGCAAAATATTTTATTTATTTTATCAAAAATCCATCTAAACAAAATATTTAATGTGAATGTCCAAAAATTTTTTATAAAAATCTGAAGATCATATATAAAACTAGTGTGACGGGGGACACTTTGTGTCCCCATCTTACATAACGTGACATTTTTTTGGTGTCATACATAGAGTATTTTTGTAGTGACTATTTTTCCGACTTTCTTTTTAAGTAGAGTAACTAACGGTTGAATCTTAGTTATCTTCGAAGCTACTTGATCTGACCGTAAAAGCAGTCCTTAGTATAATAACATCTTCCTGTATTAAAAGATTTACGAAGGATTTACAAAGGGTAGAAATTGGTGTAACGAAATGAATTGCGGGGAATTTTTTTCCATTTCGGTTTAGCGGAAAAAGGGAAAGTGATCGGAGGGGGAATATTTTGTTATATTTAAGATATTTTAGGCTGGGAAGAATTTTATTTCTTAAACATATAATTAATATTTTGATTTGTAATGTTTTTGTAAGTTTTGATTCGAGGTTTTGTGATGTTGTGATATAGTTATAAATAATTTTATTTCTAATAACAGATAATTCTCATAATGACATGACATCAAGGAAAATAATGAGTTTCCATACTCTTAAAATGAATAATTATTATATAATTTAATGTTGATCGTGACCTAAGCCAAAAGGAAACAAATTCTCGTTTCATTACACCCTTTGTAAATCCTTCGTAAATCTTTTGATACAGGAAGGCTTTATTATGTTAAGGACCGCTTTTAGTTACTTCAAAGCTACTTGGTCTGATTGAAGCACTTGCTTCATTGTTAGTTACTCTACTTAAAAAGGAAAAGCCACCATTTTAATCATGTTTAGATTTATCTCACAGTAATGTGCCATGGCCAATACAACTAATCAAAAACGTTAAAGCGATTCAGAATTAATAGATAATGAAATAGTGATTATCAAAGAACAAATTGATCATTCACAAAGTGCATCTCATAACTTTTACCTTGATTGAATCCAAAAACCCGCGAAAACAAATAATTTATTATAATAAAATAATAATAATAACAATGGTTGAATTTATAACTAGTAATTAAAACCTAAATTATTATTTTTATACATTTCATATTGAAAATAGTAAATCACGTGTTATTCGGAACCTGATTTTTTTAAAAAATTATGTAACCATTCATTAATTTAAATTTTCTAATTTTGAAATATTCAATGATGCATTATGGAGATCGGGTTAACATGTGCACTTTTATAATTTCAATTATAATGATACGTAGAATGAAAATTCAATATTTATAAATCAATGAAACGTCAACTTTAAAATTTTTTATAATTTATTGCAAATAATAAAACATTTAAAATTATTCATTTAACCTTTCTATATAATTAATTCGTTACTTTTAAAATATACATTTCACTTTCACTTTAAACGTTTACAGAAAAAATAAAACTTTGAATTTCAATAAATTTTATTATAACTTTAATCACTGAACAAATCATTACGCAAATGGAAAATATATATTTCAATATTGAAGAGAAAGGATTCTGTCAGCTCTTGAAATCAGCTGAAAAGGGAGACAGTACTTCCCAATTTAATCTTGGATGTTGTTATTATAATGGGATTGGAATCATGAAAGATGAAGAGAAAGCATTCCAGTGGTACCTGAAATCAGCCGAAGGGGGAGACAGTAATGCTCAATTTAATCTTGGATGTTGTTACGAAAATGGGATTGGAACCATAAAAGATGAAGGGAAAGCATTCCAGTGGTACCTGAAATCAGCCGAAGGGGGAAATATTCAAGGACAATACAATCTTGGATATTGTTATGAAGAAGGAATTGGAACCATAAAAGATGAAGGGAAAGCATTCCAGTGGTACCTGAAATCAGCAGAAGGTGGAAATAATCCAGGACAAGTCAATCTTGCCTTCTGTTATAATAATGGGATTGGAACCATAAAAAATGAAGGGAAAGCATTCCAGTGGTACCTGAAATCAGCTGAAGGGGGAGACAGTGATGCGCAATTTAATCTTGGATTTTGTTACGAAAATGGGATTGGAACCATAAAAGACGAAGGGAATGCATTCCAGTGGTACCTGAAATCAGCTGAAGGGGGAAATATTCAAGGACAATACATTCTTGCCACATGGTATGATAATGGAATTGGAACCATAAAAGATGAAGAAAAAGCATTCCAGTGGTACCTGAAATCAGCTGAAGGGGGAAATATTCAAGGACAATACAATCTTGCTGCATATTATGAGAATGGGATTGGAACCATAAAAGATGAAGGGAAAGCATTCCAGTGGTACCTGAAATCAGCCGAAGGGGGAGACTGTAATGCTCAATTTAATCTTGGATGTTGTTACGAAAATGGGATTGGAACCATAAAAGATGAAGTGAAAGCATTCCAGTGGTACCTGAAATCAGCCGAAGGGGGAGACAGTGATGCGCAATTTAATCTTGGAAGTTGTTACGAAAATGGGATTGGAACCATAAAAGACGAAGGGAAAGCATTCCAGTGGTACCTGAAATCAGCTGAAGGGGGAAATATTCAAGGACAATACATTCTTGCCATATGTTATGATAATGGAACTGGAACAATAAAAGATGAAGAGAAAGCATTCCAGTGGTACCTGAAATCAGCTGAAGGGGGAGACAATTATGCTCAATTTAATCTTGGATGTTGTTACAAAAATGGGATTGGAACCATAAAAGATGAAGGGAAAGCATTCCAGTGGTACCTGAAATCAGCTGAAGGGGGAGACAGTGATGCGCAATTTAATCTTGCCTTATGTTATGATAATGGGATTGGAACCATAAAAGATGAAGGGAAAGCATTCCAGTGGTACCTGAAATCAGCTGAAGGGGGAAATATTCAAGGACAATACAATCTTGCTGCATATTATGAGAATGGGTTTGGAACCTTTAAAGATGAAGGGAAAGCATTCCAGTGGTACCTGAAATCAGCTGAAGGGGGAAATATTCAAGGACAATACAATCTTGCTACATATTATGAGAATGGGATTGGAACCATAAAAGATGAAGGGAAAGCATTCCAGTGGTACCTGAAATCAGCTGAAGGTGGAAAAGGTGAGGGACAAAATAATCTTGGATATTGTTACAAAAATGGAATTGGAACCATAAAAGATGAAGGAAAAGCATTCCAGTGGTACCTGAAATCAGCTGAAGGGGGAAATATTAAAGCTCAGCTTAATCTTGGATATTGTTACAAAAATGGAATTGGAACCATAAAAGATGAAGGAAAAGCATTCCAGTGGTACCTGAAATCAGCTGAAGGGGGAAATATTCAAGGACAATATAATCTTGCTGCATATTATAGCAATGGGATTGGAACCATAAAAGATGAAGGGAAAGCATTCCAGTGGTACCTGAAATCAGCTGAAGGGGGAGAGATTGATGCGCAATTTAATCTTGCCACATGTTATGGTAATGGAATTGGAACCATAAAAGATGAAGAGAAAGCATTCCAGTGGTACCTGAAATCAGCTGAAGGGGGAAATAATCTAGGACAATTCAATCTTGCTGCATGTTATGAGAATGGAATTGGAACCATAAAAGATGAAGAGAAAGCATTCCAGTGGTACCTGAAATCAGCTGAAGGGGGAAATAATCTAGGACAATTCAATCTTGCTGCATGTTATGAGAATGGGATTGGAACCATAAAAGATGATCGGAAAGCATTCCAGTGGTACCTGAAATCAGCTGAAGGTGGAGAAAAATTTGGACAAAGTGCAATTGAATATTTCTATCGAAATGAGATTTCATATATTAAAAAAAATCAGAATAAATTAGAACATCGATGCATTAATTGCGAAAATTCAAATCAACAAAATAATGCATGTTCAGATTGTAAACTTATAAAAATGACAAAATGGACTAGCGGTAATTGTGATATTGACAATATCATTCAAATGACTCAATTAGATAAAAATGCAAATGAATGGGAAATTTGGAGATGGATAGATTATAGTAAATTGATAAACATAGAATATTTAGCTGAAGGAGGGTTTGGCAGTATTTGGAAAGCAGAATGGATAGATATGCCTGAAGAGGTATTTGAATTTTATAAATCAAATCAAGTTGCCTTGAAGAAACTTAAAAATTCACAAGAAATTAGCTCGGAATTTTTAAAAGAGGTAAATGTTAAATACATCAATTATCAATATGCTTTCATAATATAATATTATTTAATTAATTTTAATTTTTTGTTATTATAGTTGACNAAATGAGATTTCATATATTAAAAAAAATCAGAATAAATTAGAACATCGATGCATTAATTGCGAAAATTCAAATCAACAAAATAATGCATGTTCAGATTGTAAACTTATAAAAATGACAAAATGGACTAGCGGTAATTGTGATATTGACAATATCATTCAAATGACTCAATTAGATAAAAATGCAAATGAATGGGAAATTTGGAGATGGATAGATTATAGTAAATTGATAAACATAGAATATTTAGCTGAAGGAGGGTTTGGCAGTATTTGGAAAGCAGAATGGATAGATATGCCTGAAGAGGTATTTGAATTTTATAAATCAAATCAAGTTGCCTTGAAGAAACTTAAAAATTCACAAGAAATTAGCTCGGAATTTTTAAAAGAGGTAAATGTTAAATACATCAATTATCAATATGCTTTCATAATATAATATTATTTAATTAATTTTAATTTTTTGTTATTATAGTTGACTGCAAATTTCCAATGTCGTGATAAATATGTTTTACCAATTTTGGGTATTACTCAAGATTCAATGACAAAAGAATATGCAATAGTTTTACGACATATGAAAAATGGAAATTTGAGAGATTTTCTTGATCAAAATAAATCATTACCTTGGATTGAACGATTATGGTTATTGAATTCTTTTATTAAGGGATTAGAAGTCATTCATAGTAAAGGATTTATCCATCGTGATATTCATCCNGAGATGGATAGATTATAGTAAATTGATAAACATAGAATATTTAGCTGAAGGAGGGTTTGGCAGTATTTGGAAAGCAGAATGGATAGATATGCCTGAAGAGGTATTTGAATTTTATAAATCAAATCAAGTTGCCTTGAAGAAACTTAAAAATTCACAAGAAATTAGCTCGGAATTTTTAAAAGAGGTAAATGTTAAATACATCAATTATCAATATGCTTTCATAATATAATATTATTTAATTAATTTTAATTTTTTGTTATTATAGTTGACTGCAAATTTCCAATGTCGTGATAAATATGTTTTACCAATTTTGGGTATTACTCAAGATTCAATGACAAAAGAATATGCAATAGTTTTACGACATATGAAAAATGGAAATTTGAGAGATTTTCTTGATCAAAATAAATCATTACCTTGGATTGAACGATTATGGTTATTGAATTCTTTTATTAAGGGATTAGAAGTCATTCATAGTAAAGGATTTATCCATCGTGATATTCATCCCGGGAATCTTATGATAACTGAAATACATAATAATCCAAAATATAAATTCATAAGATTAGGAGATTTAGGGCTGTGTAGATTAGCAAATGAAACCTCATCATCAGGAGCATATGGTGTATTGCCATATATTGCACCTGAGGTATTGAATAAATATCAATATTCACAAGCTTCAGATATTTATAGTGTTGGAATTATTATGTGGGTCATTTCAACAGGAAAAAGACCATTTGCTAATAGAGCATATAATGCGGAATTAGCTGTTGATATTTTCAATGGACTTCGACTAAAAATCAACAAAGATACACCTCAATGTTATATAGAATTAATGGAATTGTGTTGGAATAAAGATCCATCCAAACGTCCAAGTGCCGAAACAATTTATGATATATCAGAAGAATGGATTGAAGATTTGCTATATGATGAAAAATCAGCAGATTCACTTATGTTTTTAAATGCAGAACAAAAAATGCATGATTTAAGTGGAGGTGAAGATGAAGATTTATCTTCAGCTGAAAATACTCATTCTGAAGCACACCTTACAAGTAAACTTCTACCTTCTGACTGTAAAAATTTTCATATTGATAATCTTAATTTTGATAATCGTTAAATTAAATTTGTTTGGATTGCAATATATTAAGAAGTTTTTTGATTTATTTAACCAAATTTTTTAATTTATTGGCCATTTTTAAGTTATAAATTACATGTAATTTATAAAATTTTTTCTATTTTATATTATTTTAAGAATTCTAGTCATTGTTATTTCACATGATTGTATTTATGAAAATAAATAAATTTATTGTATTATCATATTCTCACTGCTTTGCTTTAACATAAATATTAATATATTTTATACAATGCATTCAAAAATTTCAAGCTAATTTTTCAGGTGTTTATAAAAAATAAGCTCATCTGACAATTATTTTTATCTTACAATTATCAATTATTGACAGAAATATATGATTTAAATTTATCTCAGTATTAAATAATGAAATAAAAAATAATTAAATACAAATAGAAAAATTCAGAGTAATTTTATGACTAATATAAATATAAATTAAACCTTAAACTGAATCTTGTATAAAATAAAAAATTTTCAAGTATAAAAATTCAGCCTGCAAATAAATAGTTTTCCTTCTTATGGATAATTTTTCTAAAACAAGATTGATAATAAGTAATCGAAATTTCAATTGTAACATAATGCCCAATAAATTTAAGTGCTCTTGTTTTTATCAAAGCGTTCAATAATTTTTTATATTATATTTTTATAAAGAACAAAAAATAATGAACAATTATTTTTGTAGGGTTCAAGAAAGAATTATTTGAAGAGAATTGGATTATTATAATAAAATAGGTTTAATAATACTCAAATCATATATATTCTGAGCATCTTCAAGAATTGGGATTGTATTCATATTCATGATATTACTAATCAAATCAAGCATTTAATTTTTTTAATGAACTGTACACAACATAACTAAAAATTTACATAGAAAAAATAAATATATATTTCATTTGATTATCACCTCACCTTAACTTTTGATTTGACTATTAAAAATACGTAAACTTTTATTGAATCAAACTGGAATTGTTTATTTCATTATTTGGTATAATAAATATTAATAAACTGCCATAAATATCATATACATATATCAGATATATAATATATATGGGGTCCGCCACAGAAAAAAGGGTTTCGGGCACATCCAATGGATTTTGAGATTTTGCCATGATTTTATGCATATCAACTTAGCTAATTGGAAAATATATTTTTCCGTGCATGTAAAAAGTAATCAAAAATCAAAGTAATAAATTCGTAAAAATGATTTTTACTAACTTTATTTAAATAATAGTTATACAATGTCCAATCCATTATAATATAATCCATTATTTTTACTCAACAACTACAACTACAATTTAGACAACAACAAAAAAAAGTTTCCTCATTAAAATAATAATATCTATCTTTCAACCTTCACTTATTCCTCATTGGTGGACAATAATAACCACACCAGCATAATAATAGTAATAATAATAATCTTTTATCCCTTCACAAGACTTGTAACATACTTCATAATTCTCTTTCTCAATCATCAAAACAATCACATGCCGGTACACACATTTAATAATAAAGAGAAATAAATTCTAAATTATCTATAAATTATTTATAAATTTTCTATAAATTATCTAGTGAGAAATAAAAACATCATAGTATTAAGTTATTTATTCACACATTTAAATAAAAAAAAATAAATTAAATTAAATATAAGAATATAGAAATGAACACAAGTTTAATATTAATATTAAAAATACAAAAATAAAAATTTCTAATTATTTATTTCATAATTAACAATAGAAAAGAAACATGATGATGATGTTCTTATAGGTTTTTCATAAAGAGAATGTTAATAGTAATTATTATTATCTGAAGTAAAATTAGATTCTTTACTATTTCCAAAATGTGGACCATAATTATTTTGATGATATTTGGATACATTACAAATTGCATATCGGATAATACTTACCCTGCTAAGAAAAGAATTTTTAATATTACCATTTTTTTAATGAGAAAATAAAATAATCCTTTGTTTCCATCCATTCATTCCATGTTTCATTAATAGTTTTATCCCATGCTAAAGGATTATAACCTCCAAATATCCCATCAGTCCCTTTAACTTTCATTACCACAACTGTTATTCCAAAATGTTTGTGGAGCAAACCCATCTTTAGTTCAATTTAAAATTAATTCAAATTTGTATTGAATAAGTAGCTGTTTCTCGACCAATCCAGATTGAAATTTCTGCAACATGTTCTTCAGAAATGATTGTCGAGAAAGATTTTTTTGAAACTCTTATACGGGGAGGTAATTCCGTAGCCAAAACTGATCTTACTGGTCGATCAGGAACTGCTATATGCTGTTTAATATAAAGTTGTTTATCAGGAATCATTTTATAAGGGCTAACTTTATCAATGATTTCAGCATTTGAAATATGAAAATAACGAATAAGTGGTAGAAATTGTTGTGAAGTGGTTTTTAACGTAAGAAAATCATCCTTAGGCCATTCTTCAAGGTTTTTAGGGAGAGTAGGATTTTGAGAAATTCCCCATTTGATGACATAATCCCAAATTTTAACTTCTTCAACTTGCAAATCATCACGCCCGAGAAGAGATTCTAATGCGGATTCTTGAAGAGAAGTAAAATCCGGGTTTTCAAAATAAGATTTGGATGCTTTACAATAATTTTCTAATTTTTCAAAATTGTTTTCGTTAAAACTAGTAGGTTAAATAAGAGAAATAAGAGAAAAATATGTTTTTAACCAAGAAGATTTAGTATCAATGAGAAGAGTTTCTAATTTTTCGGTTGATTCATCAAGTTAAAATTCATTAACAGCTAACATTAAATCAAAAATAAATCTGGTTTCTACATTCCCCAAATTAACAATTCCTCCATAAATATATCTACGAAAAATAAATAATAATTAATAAATAAAGTATATAAAATGATTATACTAATAAAATGTAAGTGATAGTATTTTGTTATTGAAATAACTCACTTGAGAATGATATCAAAAATTCACTTGGCTTAATAATGATCTTAATATAATTTGAATATTTTCTAACTCATTACGGAAATATGATGATCGATATTTTTATATATTTGAATGTGCTGTAAATGATTTTTCTTTACTTTCAACATCAATGATTACGTAATCATCATCTTTATCATTAAGAAGCTCAATAAAGTTTTGAGATAACTTGTCAAAAAAAAATTAAAGACATTTTTTATTATTGGGAGTCGAAAAGTGACCAAAACAGGATTTATGACTTAATTATTTATGTGATTGTCCGTATGCCATATACACATTCATTGCATTGAAATTAAACTTAGAATCTTCAAAAGTTCATTTAACATTTTTGCGTTATCGATGTCCTTACTGATTCACATTTTTGTTTGGATTCAGTGTTTCGAATTCTTTGGCTTCTTTTAATAGGACCCGCACCTGTACCTATAGAACTGGAAGAACCTGAGACCTTGTTAGTCACGGCATCATCGTTCGTTAATACTGAGTAAAAATTCATTTCATCACATCCACATTGTTTCCGGCGCATCAGAAAAATTCATAGCTCGAGTAGCTCATTGGATAATGAGCATTATTAAATTGAATTAAATGTTAAATATTGTAATCGGATATATTAAATATAATTAAAAAAAGAAACTGACCTACATTATGCGTAGTATAATCGTCTTCCCCATCTCAGATTTCCTCAATATCTACAATTCTTTTCTTTCTTTAAGCATAAATTCTATACTCTTCCATTCTCCTCTTTCTTTAAACATAAATTCTTTGTTCTCTCTTTCCAAATTCGTTTTTCTAAAATTTTTTCTTTATTTATTTCTCAAAATCTTTTTGATATATGATGAAGATTTTCTCATCTTGAGTTGAATATTTTTCTGTATCAAATTTTTTGACTCATATTTGTTAATTCTTATTATATTGTCATTCTTCTTGAAGAAAAGTTAGATCTAGATAATATATATTAGATATATTATAAATTATATATATAACTAGGTATACCTTCGCCATCTCTCAAATAATATTTGTACTCATTTCGTTATATCAATTGTATTCTCATTCTCTTTTCTATCTCCTTCATCATCACTTTGTATTCGTTTAACATTAATTTGATTTAATTTTATCAACGTTACCAATAGTCTTATTATTGTTAATCTTGTCGTTGTCGGTATTATATATCTCTATTGGATTTCTTTCAATTTGATTTTTTGACATCTATAGATTTTTTATTTCCATCATCACGTTCATCACCATCACCGATGTCATTATTATAACTTTTGTAAAGAATATTTTCTTCCGAGATTTTAAATTTAAGTTCTAAATTGATCCATCAATTTTGAATCAATTAATTTCAATTCATCTTGTTAAATAAAAAGAAATAAAAAATAATATTTTAAATGAAATAATTAATCATCCAAATAAAATTAAAACACTTACTTTAATGCTTTACTTGATTTTTGTTAAAATTCTCTATTCAAATTCTCCTGTTGGAATTTCTTCTAGAGAAATCATAAAAATTAGAAATTAAATCAGAAATTAAATTAGAAATTATTAAACAAAACGGTTATCATGATAAAAAAAATACTTCCCATGAATTTTCTCATCAAATAGAATAAAAAAATATTGATCAAACCCATTAGAGAACAATATTTAATTAATACAAATTAAATCATTTTGTAAATATAAAAAATAAGATTTTAACAAAAAATGAAAAAAGTTAATAATATAATAATATAATGTACAGTGGGGTATCAAAAGTCATGGGGCAAATAAAAATTAATAAATAAATCATTAAAATTAAAATGCTAATTGTGACACAACGGGTGATCTAAATTGGATAAACTTTTTTTTATTAGATTCCTCTAAACCAGGGCTATCATATGATATATTTTGTGTTAAAATTACATATCTATACATAGAGAAATTACGCTTCAAATAAAATTGATAAAAAATAAAAAATTTAATCTTTGAACGTTACCCATACCGGATTTGATGAAATTTAAAGATAGATGCCAACTATCTTATATGGAATTGTAGCCAAGAATGATATCTATAATTTTAATTAGAAGCATATTTTATNTATTATTAAACAAGAGCTTCTATCCAAAATAAAAACACTTTAATAAAAAATCACTCCCTGTATGTACAGTGGGGTATCAAAAGTCATGGGGCAAATAAAAATTAATAAATAAATCATTAAAATTAAAATGCTAATTGTGACACAACGGGTGATCTAAATTGGATAAACTTTTTTTTATTAGATTCCTCTAAACCAGGGCTATCATATGATATATTTTGTGTTAAAATTACATATCTATACATAGAGAAATTACGCTTCAAATAAAATTGATAAAAAATAAAAAATTTAATCTTTGAACGTTACCCATACCGGATTTGATGAAATTTAAAGATAGATGCCAACTATCTTATATGGAATTGTAGCCAAGAATGATATCTATAATTTTAATTAGAAGCATATTTTATAGTATTTAGTGAAAATTTTGACTTTAATTAGACGTGAATAAAAAACGGCCGAAATTTATTAAAAATTCTAAAAAATAAAAAAAAATCTGAAAATAATTGTCTATCGTTTTTACATATAAAAGTTTTTTTTTAATAAAGTACTAATAAAAATGATACTAAGTAACATTAAAGTTGAGAATATAGAGCATAATATGTGAAGTATTTAGACATATTTAATTCAAATTAAGCAAATAAATAATAATTGAATTCTAGAGAATAATTTTTGAATGTCCGGTGTTTAACCATTGATATTAAATTCAATTCGCAAGAAAAAATTCTAAAAAATTCACAAAGATGTTACTTATTCTTGGCTGTAAGATTAATTATTGACATACTTGATAGTTTATTAGTAGAAAATAAACTTTTATATGTAGTAACGTTTGACAATTATTTTCCGATTTTTTTTAAAAAAATATTAAAGATAAAATGATCGACATTGATTTTTTTAAAAATCGGAAAATAATTATCAAAAGCTTCTACATATAAAAGTTTATTATTTACTAATAAACTATCAAATATGTTACTAATTAATCTTATAGCTATAACTAGGGAGAATTGTTTGTAAAGTTTTTAGAATTTTTTCTCACAAATTAAATTTAATATTAATGACTGAAAACTGAATATTCAAAACTTATTCTCTGAAATTTAATCCTCATTATTAGCTCACTTTTTATTGATAAAATCTGAATACTTTATACAAGATGTAATATTCCTTTGTCTTTAATGTTACTTAGTATCATTTTTATTATTATTTAAATAAATAAAAACTTTTATATGTAGCAACCATTAATAGCTATTTCAAGAACTGTTTAATTCAATTTGTCACAAAAATTCTAAAAACTTTACAAACGTTGCTCCTTAGTTATAGCTATAAGATTAATTAGTAACATATTTGATAGTTTGTTAGTAAATAATAAACTTTTATATGTAGAAGCTTTTGATAATTATTTTCCGATTTTTAAAAAAATCAATGTCGATCATTTTATCTTAATATTTTTTTAAAAAAAATCGGAAAATAATTGTCAAAAGTTACTACATATAAAAGTCTATTTCCTACTAATAAACTATCAAGTGTGTTAATAATTAATCTTATAGCCAAGAATAAGTAACATCTTTTGTGAAGTTTTTAGAATTTGTTCTTGCGAATTGAATTTAATATCAACGGTTAAACACCGGACGTTCAAAAATTATTCTCTAGAATTCAATTATTATTTATTTGCTCAATTTGAATTAAATATGTCTAAATACTTCACATATTATGCTCTATATTCTCAATTTTAATGTTACTTAGTATCATTTTTATTAGTACTTTATTAAAAAAAAACTTTCATATGTAAAAACGATAGACAATTATTTTCAGATTTTTTTTTATTTTTTAAAATTTTTAATAAATTTCGGCCGTTTTTATTCACGTCTAATTAAAGTCAAAATTTTCACTAAATACCATAAAATATGCTTCTAATTAAAATTATAGATATCATTCTTGGCTACAATTCCATATAAGATAGTTGGCATCTATCTTTAAATTTCATCAAATCCGGTATGGGTAACGTTCAAAGATTAAATTTTTTATTTTTTATCAATTTTATTTGAAGCGTAATTTCTCTATGTATAGATATGTAANATATTCTCAATTTTAATGTTACTTAGTATCATTTTTATTAGTACTTTATTAAAAAAAAACTTTCATATGTAAAAACGATAGACAATTATTTTCAGATTTTTTTTTATTTTTTAAAATTTTTAATAAATTTCGGCCGTTTTTATTCACGTCTAATTAAAGTCAAAATTTTCACTAAATACCATAAAATATGCTTCTAATTAAAATTATAGATATCATTCTTGGCTACAATTCCATATAAGATAGTTGGCATCTATCTTTAAATTTCATCAAATCCGGTATGGGTAACGTTCAAAGATTAAATTTTTTATTTTTTATCAATTTTATTTGAAGCGTAATTTCTCTATGTATAGATATGTAATTTTAGCACAAAATATATCATATGATAGCCCTGGTTTAGGGGAATCTAATAAAAAAAAGTTTGTCCAGTTTAGATCACCCGTTGCGTCACAATTAGCATTTTAATTTTAATGATTTTTTTATTAATTTTTATTTGCCCCCTGACTTTTGATACCCCACTGTACCAATAAAACGAAAAAAAAATTTAACAATTAACCTAATAAATCCAATATTTACCTCTTAGATCTGTGATTTTCTTGTTCTTGAAGTTGTTCAAGTACTAATTGTAGTTGTTCTTGTTGTCGTGGTGGTTGCTGCTAGTCAAAATAAAGAAAATCGGCCATATTAAAATTCAGCCAACTTTCAGAACATTAAGTTAGATAGGTGTTTTTAAAGTAATAATAATAATAAATATTGACTTTTACAGGGACCCATGTAGGAATCGAACCTACTAAAGAAATATATTTAATATATCTTTAAACCATTTGGGACCTTTTTGATAATGCAGAAGTCAATAGAAAAGAAACTGCAATGTATTTCAAAAGAAATACATCGAATGCTCAAAATCTTCTTAAATTTTAATTCAAAATTTTTCAAAATCAAAACAGTTTATTTGCTAATATGCTTAATTGTTATGCTTATTTCAAATAATTCTGTTAGATTTCGAAAGATTTTAATTAATAGATTGTCCGATTTTTATTGCATTCTACTTTAAGACCAGTAAAGTTAAACTGGATAGTTTAAGGTAGCTATCACCACAATTTTTTTATTATAATAATAAATTATTATAAGGAAACTTGCAATCCGCTGGGGAGCAGTAGTTGCTAATATAAAAGAAAGTTACCCATCTTCATATAAACAATACTTTCCAAAGAAATATAAATTTTTAATTGAAAGGACATTCACAAAAAGTGGCCCAGTTTCATAAAACATCAAAAATTAATATTTGCAATGGTCCCCCGGCCTGGATCTCTGTAGGAATCGAACCTACTGGGAAAAAATCCCAAACCATTGAGATCTTTTAATTAAGGAACTGGAACTAGGAAGTAACTGTAATTAAATTTAATAAGGTTAGAAATTCCTATTTTCTTTTTCAATTTTCCTTCATTATTCATTTAAATGCCCACAATTACGTAATATCATTTTGACAATTTCAACCCTTTTTAACTACTTTTTGACATGTTCCTCACCTTTTATCTCTTTGCTCTTTTCTTGTTCTTTCCTTCTTACTTTTTCCTTTTCTCTTTTGGGATGGTAACTTCGGTGGGTTCTTTTCCCCCTTCTACAGTTAAAAAAGGACATTGCTACAAAAAGAAGAGAAAAAAATCATAGGGATAAAGAAAACTACAAAAAAAGATATAGAAAGTTACAAAAAGAAGAAGATATCGAAAGCTATAGAAAGCTACAAAAAAGAAGAGAAAAAATTATAAGGGGATATAAAAAAAGAGAAGAGGAAGAAAGAGGAAAAGCAAGGATGGAAAAAAAATGTTCACATGGTTTGAGGTTTGAGCGTTTAAATATCTATCGGATCGCTGATCGCTATAATGTTAAAAATTTTTGCCTTAAACGGTAAATTATGTGAGACAAAGATAAATTTTTAATTGTTCGCACGTGCACATGACTTACCACTTGATTTATTAATAAAATTATTATCTAAAAATCGAACAAATTTAATATACGGGCACATGGTATTTTTATATTTCAATATTTTCATATTTAACTTAATAAAATAATAAATAATTTAATGAAAAACTTAACTCAACATGCTATGCCTAAATATGTATAATTTCTGATTTGGTATTGTATTTAAAATATAATTTGAAAAATTATTCTTCTATATCAAATTGAATACCATATTCTTCACTAACTTTAAAATGTTCATCACTTGATGTAAATAGTCGTTCTTGTCCTATACGGGTAACAATAATCTTTTTATTTCCTCCTCCTCCTTTACGACACCACCCTTCATAAACAATCAGCACTAAATATCCTTCTAATTTTAATAGTTTCAAGTAGTTTTGACACATTTTCGGCCATTTGATATAATAACTCATTGGCATCAAATCCTTCTCCGCAATCAGATGAAAATCTTCTTAATTCATTAAAATTACCATTAAATATTGCTATTACTTGTTCAGGACTTGAGTATTTAAAGTTAATTTGATACCTTTGTACAATAATTTAAAATTGCCGAAACTGTATCAAATAGAATTGTAGAGTATAAATTTAGACAAATATTCCTTAAATTTGTGTTGGTAGTTTCGAAAATTTTACAATAAATTCTTGAGGGTACCTATTATATCTATGTCTAAAATGAAAATAACGTAATTGAGTAAATGATGAAACCAAAAATAAACAATCTGATTCTAGTAAACCGTAACATTCTCCCATATAAAGTTCTTGAAGTGAAATAAATTTTCCGATTGGTGACGATTTCCCCTTAAAATCATAAAAACTTACTAGTTTTAAACGAAGACTCTTTAATGTTTCTTTTTGACTAACGATAGCCCAAAATATTGAATTATAATTCATCATTATCATCAATACAGATTGATAGATTTTCTAACTGTTTTTGAACACTAAGATTTGCAAATAATCGCACTTGAGAATCTGAATTCAATTTCAAATCCATATTTAAAATATTAATGATAATGATATATATAACGGCGAATCAGTTCATCATCTCTTATTATTGAAGTCAGACTTTCTAATTTCTTAAATACTTTCGGGGCAGGGGCACCAGGTAACTTGAGAATTGGACCAAGTAAATCGTTATAATTATAAAAATTTCTAAAAGCAGTTGACTCTCGTCATTTTGAAAGAATCTAAAGATTTATTATTAATTTACATATTTCACGAAATAATATTCTTGATATGGTTGACATGGTGATGGTGATGCTGTAATTATTATTATGATTATCTGGACCAATAATTTGTGATGAATATATTGAAATAAAATAAACTAAATTATCAATTCCAAATTTATGAGCGAATAATGGATAATCGAAAGCAGCTTGAGGTGGTGAAGATGATAAATCAAATCCATTTTGAGAAAGTAAAGTTCTAGCTTGAGTATCCATATATAATGCTTTCTTCCTCAACTTCTCATCGTCCATACAACATTCTTGATCAAAAAGTAATTCCCAAAGTATATGTATAGTAATTTTACACCAGATTCGATTAACTAATAATGATGAATATAAATATTGAGTTGATCGAATATTATTTAAAATCATAATAATCAATAATTCTGTCGAAATTTTGTTGCCATTTTTTGCCCAATAAATAAGGAGAAAAAATTTTTTAAAAAATAACGTATCACATTTATATAATATTTATAGTTCAGCGTGTAATTGCTTTGATGTAATGATTATCAAATTAATAATCTAAAATACACAACATAAGCGACGCGAAATTAGTATTGTAAACCTATTTTAGCAAATTAAATTTCATAATTATTATTATGTATTTCTCGATATCTAATTGATATCTAATTAAATACCTAATTAATTTATTATTATTAATTAAGAGATAGAGAGAAAACAGAATGAGGATTATTTAACTATTATTTTTTTTTTAAAAAAAGTATAAAATAAATACGATAAAAAAAAATAACAAATTTCTTTTCTACTTGATTTGTTATAATAAAAACCTAATTTGTTGTTAATGCCGTTGGGATTGTACTTCCTAAATATCAAATGCTAATGTTTTTCTTCATATTAGCTTTCCATCCAAAATATATAATATCACAAATCATTTTGATAAAGGGGATAATGTTAATATCAAAAAAATTTTTGTGATGTAAATTAATGTTGACGAAACGAAAATAAAAATAATTATGGTAATTATTGTCATCCAAAGTGTTTTGATAGCAATTTATATATTACACATGATTTTTTACTTTACATATATATGTTAGGCAACTTAAGTCACCTCCATCAGTTGTACTGATTTCTGATGATACAGAAGTAAATAATGACTGGATATATTAGTTAAATAATATATTAATGAACAGCATCAGGCTCCGTGCTACCATTTTCTTGGTGAAAATCACTTCTCCGATTTCAACAAAAATCGCGCAGGATTCGTGTATATTCAAAAGACTTATTAAAAATAATCGATAATTGTTTATTGGTAAAAATCGAATTAACTTTCAATCATCACCCCCGTTGATATCAAAATCTTCTTATGCTTGGAAAAAAATAAGAACCATCATCAGCACCAAAAACAACGGAAATAGCTAAATCAATTTTAACTAACTCAACAAAAAATAGAAAATGTAAATCAATTGTCTCAAAATTATCAAATGTATCGACTTGCATGATTTTGGATATAGGAATTAAGCTCAAACCGAGAATCAGCAAATTCTATCTGACGAGACATTTTTTTTTGTTTGAGAATTTTTATTTTTAGCATAATAAGAAAAAAAATTTTATTTATCAATAAATTAAAATAATTAATTTGACAAATATTTCAAATATTTTATATTTGATGAAATATTATTGCTTAGTGTGATCATCTTTTCTATATGTAGTCTTTATACTTACAAAAGTGACTGAAAACGATCACAGGAGATCACCTTGCTTATTTGATTAAAAAGGCTTTATATTTGCAAAAATATATATTTTATCTTTAGCATAATATTTGTTACATTTTTAATTTTGAAATCAAGTTATTTTATTATATGCGTGATTTTATTGATTTTATTATAATAATTATAATAAATATATTTTCGTAGAGCAAAAGTCACTTGATTGTAAATTCCATTACAAATTTTATTGGTTAAATTTCCTCAATTTTATTGGTCAAAATGATCGTTAATCATGTGGTATTTGCTTGTTGATATTCAAAAACAAAGATTTTTTTTGCACTAATTTGAAGAGCGATAATTAATAAGTAACCCGAAGATATAATTATAATCATATCAGACATTGCTGAACGTTTTTATTTTAAATACACTTATTTAAAAAATCAAATGTTATTATTATGTAAATAAATAATTATTAATAAAAGAAAAAGGTTCGTGAGAAAAAAATTATAATTCTTATTTTTTACGATTCACAAGAAAATAACGTTATATCATAAGATTATAAATGGAAAAATCAAAATCAAAAATGACCTAACATAACAAGGAATTATTTTTATAAAAGGAAACTGTTTATATACACAAACTATTTTATTTACCAATTTCGGGGGATGGCTAAAGCGGAGTTAACCCTTTTTGATACATTTATGTATCAATATTATAATTTATGCATTATGTAGATCAATATATAGTTTAACGGACCCACCCCTTTTTCGCTTATTGTACCTGTAATATAATTATTATTTTTTTTTAAAAAAAAAGAAAATCATTTTTCTGTTTCTTAGACAAAAAAAATGGCAACTAAAATTCCCGTAGAAATATTAATTAAAATTTTAAATAATAATACTCATTCAGCTCAAGATTTATATTCATTGTTATTAGTTAATCGATTCTGGTGTAAAGTTATTATACCTATACTTTGGGAATTACCCTTAGGTCAAGAATGTTGTATAAATGATAAGAAGTTGGCGAAGAAAGCATTATGTATTCGAACTTATATATCATGTTTGGATACTAAATCTAGAGCTGTACTTACTCAAAATGAATTTGATTTATCATTATCACCACCTCAAGCCACCTTTGATTATCCATCATTCGCTCATAAATTAATAATTAATAATTTAGTTTACTTTATTTTCACATATTCACAACAATTAATTGACCCAGATCAAGATAATAATATTGACAAATCGAGAATATTATTTGGTCGAATATTTAAATTAATAGTAGATCGTTGTTCATTTGTGGATTATTTTAAATTGGCTGGAGTTCCTGAAAATTTTTCTAAAAATTTTGGTAATTACGATGATTTAATTGGTTTAATTTTCAGGATACGTGGTTCCATAAAAGCATTTAGGAAATTAAAAAGTTTTACTTCAATGATAAAAAAGAATAAAAATATTTTTCCATTATACGAATCATTGAACTTAATTTGTGATAATATTTCAAATATGGATTTGACTTTGACCTCGCTGTCTCAAATGGCTTTATTAGAAAAACTTATTAGAGTTCAAAAAAATTTAGAAAATCTATCAATTACTAATAGTATAATTACTCCATCATTTTGGTCTTCTATTAGTAAAAAAGAAACATTAAAGAGTCTTAGGTTAAAAAAGATAAATTTTTTTTATATCAGGGGAGAATCATTAGGAAAATTTAGTTCACTTCAAGAACTTTATATGGAAGAATGTTTTAAAGGAGGGGATTGTGCATTATTGGATTCATCATTTACTCAATTAAGTAGTTTTCATTTGAGACAGAAATATTATAGGTACCCTCAAGAATTTATTATAAAAATTTTCGAAACATCCAATACAAAATTAAGAAAAATTTATTTGGATTTGAAGTCATATACAACAACACTTTTAGCAAGTTTAAATCGTTGCACAAATATCATCAAATTAACTTTACATAATTCGTGTGCTGAACATGTGATAGCAATATTTAATAATGATTTTAATGAATTAAGAAGATTTTCATTTGATTTTTTGGGATATGAATCTGAGGCTGAATCAAGGAGATTTGAAATTGGCAAAATATTTTTTGCCGATAAATTATTATGTCAGATGGCTGAAAATGTACCAAAATCACTTGAAACTATTATAATTAAAATGGAATATGATAACCCATGGATATTTAGCGCTGATAGTTTAAGAAAATTTTTTGAAGGTTGGTGTTGTAAAGGAGGAGAAGTAAATAAAAAGCTTAGGAGATTCCGTATAAAACGATCATTGACATCGAATAATTTATCATCACCATTCGACTTGTCAGCAATAAGTAATGATCATTTTAAAGTTATTGAAGAATATGGAATTCGATTTGACATAAAAGAATAAACCAAATTCCAAATAATTTTCAAAAAATTATTTCCAATTAGAAATAATTGCCTATTTCCGTTATCATATTTTTTATTTTGTTTTGATTATATCAACAAATGTGATTATTTCTTTATAAGTTACTATTTTATCCGATATAAAAAAATATTCCCACAGAAATATTAATTATAATTTTAAATAATCTTATTCTCAAGATTTATTTTCATCATTATTAGCTAATTGAATCTGGTATAAAGTTGTATACCTATACTTGGAATTAACTTCGAATCAAGAATATTTTGTATTAAAGAATTCAAAATGTATTCGAATATATATATCATGTATGAATCAAACTAGAACTTTTATTATTCATATACTCATAAATTGAGAATTGATATTTTATTTTTATATATTCACAGAAACATTTTATTTTTTAAAATATATATTTAAAACATTCAATAGTAATATATAATTATAATTATATCTTCGGGTCAATATTAATTAATATTCAATTCATTTTACAAATATTAAAAGAAAATATTAGCCGAAATAATTATTTTTAATATATAAATAAATAAATTTTTTTATTAAAAAAAATTCCAAAAAAAAAGAATGAAGACATTTGTTTTCTCGTTTTGAATTCAATCTCCAGTATCCAGAATTAGAGAATATGACGCAATTCTTAGAATTTTTGATAATTTCGAGATACTTGATTCCTTTTTCTATTTTTGATGAATTAGTTAAAATTGATTTGGTGGTGTTTGTGAGAATGATTCTTGGCGAACCCTACGTAATTTCGGGACAAGGTGATTTCAACCAAGAAAATAATATAATTTAAATGTCTTGGAGCCAGGTTTCTGCTCATTAATATGTTCTTTAACTATTATATTCGGAGTAAACCTATCATTATTTACTTCCGTATTACCAGTTAATACAACTGATTTTATAAAGATTCAATCAACAATTTCAGATGCAATAGCCAATATATGTCTTTTTTAAATAAAAAATAATGTATAAATACATAAATCTATCACAACGCTTGATTTCAATAATTACTTTTATTTTCATTTCATCATTACCTGTCTTCATCACAAAAAATCTTCCTTGAATATTAATATTATCTCCTTTCAAATCGATCCAATATTCCGAGTAATATCTTTTGGATAAAAAGCTGTAATATGAAGAAAAACATTGGCATTTTGATATTTAGGAAAACCAATTTTAACGCATTAACATCAAAATTAGGTTTGCCGGAGATTTCATTATTTGATCAATATAACACATCAAATAATATCAGATACAAAAAATTTTTAACTTCCATATAAGGATCTTTTTATAAAAAAAATTAATAAGCTCACATCAGAAGACATCGAAACCTTTTGCTAGATCAATCAACTAAATGAGATTACGTATACGAAATATATCATTAATTAATTATTAATTCAATAATTACTTATTCAATTATTAATTCAATAATTATTTATTCAATTATTTAATCAATTAAAAAAAAATGAAAATTCGTTATCAACCATCCATTTTCATAAGAAAAAATTTTTTCTCACACGAAAGAAAAAGAAAGAAATTACAAAAATAAATATTTATCATTTTTATTATCTCATATTTTTTTTTATTAAAAAAAATAATATTGAAAATAAACCTTATTCTAAGAGGAAGGAATTTCCTCCACTTTCTCTCTCTATCACCAATTAATTATATTAAAATTAATATCTAATTAAATATCTAATTATTAAATATTCTTCTTTTACTTAAATTATTTAGAAGTGAAATAATCAATGGTTGTTCAGTTGTATCAGAAAGCAATGCCTTATTTTTAGTAAAATAAAAATTCACATAATTTATCCTATTTTTATATATGTACATAAAGTTTTTTTTTTATAATTATGAGGCATTATTATTAATTAGTATTTTTACGTGCAAAAAAAAATAAAAATATACATAGTAGTAGAAACAAAACTTACGATAATACTATCTTTTACTTTCTGATATTCCTATGAATTTATATGGTATATTTAAATATATTACATTGAAATCTACTATTATCAAATTATAATTCAGCTATCCATCCTTTTATCGTTTTCTCATTATTTGTTTCTAACTCAATTCCAATTCCAATTCTTATTCTATTCTTATTCGATCTTTATTCAGTTTATATATATTTTGAAAATATCTAATCAATCATAATTTTTTATCTTTCTTTTACGTTATCTTTTACGTATGTCATCGTTATACGATTTGATATTATCATGATTACTACATGCCGCATATGTCATTTACTATTCCTTTTTTCACCTATCATTATTTAAAGCGATAAAGGTCTTTTCGGTTTTCTTGATTTTTTCTATTTAAAATCTATTTTTTTTTAAAAAAAAATTTTTAATTTATTTATTTTATATTTATATTTTTAAATTTATTTGAATTATAATTTATTTAATTATTTATTTATTTCCTAACGTATTTATTCACGTTTAACAATTAATCTTGATAACTTTTTTTTGTCATTAATTCAATCTTTTTTTCAGGATTAAAAATATTAGAAAAGATAGATAGAAATATTAAGTAGAAAAAATCCGAAAAAAAAATATTCATAGATATATTAAGTTGTAGAGTAGGCTAGGAAGCAGTTAGTACAAGATAGTTATTTTTACTGAATGTGTTAATGAAAGCAGTCAGGCAGGAAGAGGAGATTGATGTGTCTGTCCAATAAATGGAAAAAAATTGTCAGGAAAGTTATTATGTAATAAATAAGAACTGAATAAAAAAATAATTGTAACTAAATAGTTCTGACTAATAATGAATCAATAGTAAAAAAAATATTTATTTATAAGGTCATTTCATTAGATTATTCATTTTTAAAGAAGTCATCAAAGATTCATCTTAGAAATTAAACTTATAATGATGTGGAATTTCAAAATAAAAATATGATTTTGGTTTCAATATAAATGATATAAATAATATAAATAATCATATATTATATAAAATATTGCCAAATCTCTCCTTGTCATGAAGTGCCAATTCCTTAAATCATAGTAGAATTAGTTTCAACATTAAAATTAAATATACTAAAATTGTTTGTACAATGGTAATTCTGATAATAATCAAATGTTAAACATTAAACTTTACCAGAGTTAAAAAGAAAAGTTAGTCCATATTCCATAATTTTTATCACACATAAAAGAATGAGGTTTGTGTTGCGGGGTGAGATATATATATTTTTTATTTTTGTGGAAGTTTGTACAATTACAATATAAACAGTTTTCTTTCATAAAAAATAATTTCTTGTTCATACTACAAACATAAAAAGAAAAACAGAATATAGAATAGCATAAATATGAAGAAGAATTACCATTAAGAAGATGGTTATTTTATTTTATTTATTGCCAGTAATATTAATAAAGAGAGAAGTTGTTTATAAATTATTATTTTAGATTTATTAATTATAAGAATCATAAAATTGGCCCAGATAATAATGGTAAAGATTTTAATAACAACGCAACAACAATGGTGACAGTTGAATTAACTTAAAAAAAGAATTCAAGATGCGAATTGGTAATGTCTCTAAAGAACAAGACATCGGGATGAAGATTATACTGATAAAACAAAATGAATCAAAGAATAATATAACATAGTAAACTATAACATAGTAAATTAAAACATAGTTAATTTAAATAAACATTTCCTATTCTGATTATGTGACATTTTATTAATGTTAGCCATTACAATGTGAATATAAACCAAAGCTTTTCTTATTAGTTTATTATGATTCAAACTTCCATACAAAAAAAATTTCAGCGATGTTAAAAAACAAAAGTGAATAAAATAAAAGAATATATTTAGAAATTATAATAATAACTAAGATAAATCAAAAAAAAAAAGAGATGTAGATTAAAAGAATTATATCATGACAACCCACAAACTATTTACACTTACAGAGGAAAAAATTAATGACAACTCAACATTAAAGCGAAAGATCTCAAATTCTAGAAAGTCATTTGGAAAAATGCAAAATCCCGAAAATGTTAGATATGCACATTAGTAGAATGAATTTTAGAAAAATCATTTAGTGAAGATTTAAATTGAATTAAATGTTGTTAATAGAAAATAATACTTTAATTGACATACATAATCAAAAAACTCTAATCCATAGTTTTAATAAAAGAAAAGAAAAGATAAGCAAGTTCTGAGGAGAAATTAAATAATTTCTGAAATTTTAAATTAAATTAATTAAATTTAAAATGTTTATTTACTTATTGATATGTTATAGCAAAATTACACGACAGATGTACAAGATAAAATCTTGAGGCAGACAAGGTCACCAATCGCTCTCTATTCACTGGCTGTGACAGAGCACAAGTAAAATAACTAACAATAAATTATTTCAAGCATTTTGAGACCAAGAATTAAAATAGTTATTTTCCATTTCTTTCCATTTAATTATAATTTAGCAATTTCAACAAAATAATTTAGCAATATTTTTTTCATCTTTTTTTAAAAAATTTTCTTTTCATTCATCTATTTATTTTAGACTCTTTCTTGGATAATTCCACGAATATAGAGATATTGTTTTCTTTTTAGCTCAGAGGAATATACAATTCTAGCATATTGTGATTTATTATGTATCTTCCAGAATACAAAAAGGCAGTATTCTGCAAGCAAGTGATACATTTCTTTAAGATTATGAAAAGTAAAGAAAAATATAGATTATAATGGAACTGAAATTGAACAATATGATATGAATTGAGATGGGTGAAATTACATAATACTGAATTAATACATTTTATCTGAATCAAATAAATGAATTCATTCGTTTGGAAATAGATTTCATTCATTACAAATTCTTTTAATTAGAATAACCTTAAGTATAATTATCATAATATATAAAAACCTATTATCATTTAATGTAATTGTATACCTAATAAAGAAATTTTTGTTCATTACTTTAAAATTTCTATGAACAAGATTTATATGAATATTAAATAGAAATAGAATTCTAAACAATTACACCATGGAAACTCTGATGTTGTTTCAAGAATAAGATGAGAAAACAAGCATTATAAGCTATACATGGTGGATGCTTCAAATTCACATATAGTTTTAAAGTCTATGTACCAATCTTTATTTGACTTCACTTTTCGCTTCACTTCCATATTTATTATGCTTCCTTTCTCCTATACCACATCTTTATTAGGAAAAAATTAGTAATTAGAAAGAAAAAAAATTAGAAATAATCAATTACAAATAATAATTAAATTTTAATTTTGATTCAAATAAAGAAAAATTATTCAACCATCAAGACAAAATAATAGTACAAGATTATTTTTGAACATTGGTGACTGGAAAATAAAATTAGAAAACATTAGAATGATGCAGCAAATGTTTCATATTGTCATTATCCAAATGAATTTTAATTATTCAAAAACTTGGGTATTTCTAAGATTTGATTTAATTTAACCATGGCAAAATAAATTAGCACAAGTTTTTCATTAATTTAGCATGTATGCATTAATTTTATCCTTTACATCAAAAAAAGTAGTTACCCTTATATTTTACTTAAATTATTAAAAAATATTGGAAGATCAAAAGATTTAATCCAAGAGAGGAAGATTTGTAATGCCAATTTAGAAAAGCTCTCTTTGAACAACTTAGCACATTAAAGTAACTTGATAATGAGCACAATACTTGAATTAATTGTCTTTTGGTCACTGGCAAAATAAAACTAGTTGATTATTAGGTGGATTGTGAAAAAAAATCAAGAATATCAAATAATCTTTTCAATTATTTAAAAATAGGATTTTTGGTCACTGAAATTCTAATCTCAATTGAGATAATCAGTTAACTTTTTTTAATAATAAAAAAACAAAAAAGAGATAAATATAATAAGAATTTAAAAAATAGCTCAGAGAATGTCAGAAAATGAAATATTTATTTTTGTTTTATATAAAGATATATAGATTAAGTTGTTAAAATTCTAATCTAAAATTAAGTTACATTAATTAACTTGGCAAGACATTTCACTTTTACAATTGAGAAATTTTCACACTATACTGGATTCAAGTGTAGTGTAAAGTATCTTTTTTTTACCAATTAACACTGCATCAATTACTCAAACAAAATGAAAAAAAATATCATGTATGTGGAGCAGAATATTTTTTGACATTTTTAAAAAAAAGAATTTAGAAGTCTTTCTTTTTCATTAAATAGTTTTTGACTGACGTGAAAATTAAGTCAGTATTATTAGACAATTATGACAATAATTTATAAATCAGATAAATCAAAAAAAAATAACAATATATAATCAATAAGGTGAAAATTTTATTATTGATTTTATACAGAATTCAGCAGGCAGTTTCAAAAAAAAAAATAAAGTTTTTTTTCACAAATCAAAAATCTATTTATTCAAATGGATGGAAATGGATTGAATAATTCCCAAATTGTAGAATAGGTAGAATAGGATAATGTCTAAACCTATTCTTTTAAAATATCTTATGGAAAAGAATACATATAGTTTGTATTTCCAGTTTCAAATTCATTAATGAATAATTATTATTCTTTATATAAAAATTACAAGATTCTTTGGTATAATATCCTATTTTTAAGAAAATTTTGATAAAAATGAATCTGGATACTAAATTTATCATTAATTATTTTCAATTTTATTATTTGGTATAATAATAATTTCAGCACCATTTAACAATTAAATGTTAGATCAGAGGAAATTGGTAATATTATAGATATGTTGTTTAATAAAAAATTTTTACAGAATTCACAAATACTTTTAACTGCACAAATATCATAAAAATTATTATTTTTTGAAATTATTTGGTTGTAAATTTGGAATCACCTTTGCAATAATCAACATATCTTATCTTTAAAAAATTTCAATATTGATATTTTGTTGTAGCAATTTTAATTCTTTTTTTTTTTAATTCAACTTGTATTTAATAACTCTGATCAAATAAATAATTTCAAAATTTCAGAACCATCAAGTGCAAAAATTCTATAAAGTCAGTTTTCAGGCAAATTATTGAAAGAAAAAGACTTTGATGTTTATCATTTTAATTTTAAAGACCTAAAGTATTGCTAAAATCTTAAATTAATAAATGATAATAATGAAAAGATTTAGATTTATTAATCATTTAAGTATAGTTATATTTGAATTTATTATCAAATGGCTTAATTGACAATTTGTGATTAAATAAAAATGATATGAAAATGATATTTGGGGATATGTTAATTAGAAAATTATTAATATAATATTAAAATATTTATTTCCATGAACAATAATAAAGAGTCATCTAAATTTTGATATTGGAGTTTTCTTATATACAAGTCATTTTATTTAAAATCCAAAATACAGTCATTATTTTCTTGTGTAAAAATTGGGGAAAAAAGGAAACAAAGAAAGGAAAAATAAGGAATTTTAAGAAATCTAAAAAGGATTTATTTTTATTTATCTACTTTGCGGTTACCCAGTTAACTAGCTTTAAAATAAAAAAATTAAAGCTAACCATATGTCCCGTCAAGTAAGCTAATCATGCCAATGAACGGGGTTTTGGAACCATAATCCAGGCACACTTCGATTTTCTTAGCGCTATTGCCATCTATGATAGTGGAGTAGTTATAGGTATTAGACATGGACCAAGACTGATAATTCATGCTGATGCTGATCCTTTCAACCTGAAACGGTTGTTGTTGGTAATCATAGANTCAAATGGCTTAATTGACAATTTGTGATTAAATAAAAATGATATGAAAATGATATTTGGGGATATGTTAATTAGAAAATTATTAATATAATATTAAAATATTTATTTCCATGAACAATAATAAAGAGTCATCTAAATTTTGATATTGGAGTTTTCTTATATACAAGTCATTTTATTTAAAATCCAAAATACAGTCATTATTTTCTTGTGTAAAAATTGGGGAAAAAAGGAAACAAAGAAAGGAAAAATAAGGAATTTTAAGAAATCTAAAAAGGATTTATTTTTATTTATCTACTTTGCGGTTACCCAGTTAACTAGCTTTAAAATAAAAAAATTAAAGCTAACCATATGTCCCGTCAAGTAAGCTAATCATGCCAATGAACGGGGTTTTGGAACCATAATCCAGGCACACTTCGATTTTCTTAGCGCTATTGCCATCTATGATAGTGGAGTAGTTATAGGTATTAGACATGGACCAAGACTGATAATTCATGCTGATGCTGATCCTTTCAACCTGAAACGGTTGTTGTTGGTAATCATAGACAACGACCGAAAGCGTTCCTTCTGCAGCGTGAATAGTGTATTGGAAAGATTTGCAGACAATGCCGTCCTTGTCACGGTCTTCAAGCTTTTTGATTTCATCGTCATCCATGCAAATGGCGAATGTGGTGAAAGCATTAACAGCGGATCTACCTCGAAAATCCATGCAGGTATGTTTGTCAGGACAAGTTGTGATGGATACCATAGTATCATCTTCGTTACGTAGAACCGAGCAGGTTGCTTCAATCGTTTTTGCGTCGAGGCAGCGGGAAGACATCAAATCGGGATAAACAGGATTTGGGCATTGGGGAAGCCCCGGGACTCCGCTTAAGAAACGTCGATTCAAAGTGAGATTACCGTATCCCATGTTACGGATTTCGACGGCTTTGATGATTTCGATAGTCTCAGCGACTGGCGCTCCGATAACAACGGTTGTGATCCCAACCAAAAGAAGGGTTGGTACGAGGAAAAGTCGAGAAAGCATGAAAATAAAAACACAAGTGTTAGTTTTTTTTTTTGTTCTTGAGGAAGGATTGAAGGGTTTGATGAATATGTTGATGTTTGTCGGGATGGGATGTTTATTTATAAGTTTTGACAAACAGAATTCGGTTTCTTATTACTAATTTATTTTGATACAAAGAAAAATCCTGTGATATTTTTTTTTTCAGGTTGACTGCATTAGTATTACTTATTCACATTTCGCTTTAACAAATTGACTAATAATAAAAAAACAATAATAAAAAAAATAAATAAATAAAATTAATTAAGTTGGAATATCCATTGATTTCGGGTTGTTTTTTAATAATAAAAAATCCTGTTATATATCAACCGCACTACGATTACTTATACACATTGCCAAGTCAGAATTCGTTTTCTTTACCAAATTTGCAAATAAAAAATAAAATAAAATAAATAAATAAATTTTCCATTCAATCGAAATTTACGTCTTGATTTTTCGTGTTGTTTTTTTAAAAAAAAAAAATCCTGTGATATTATTACTTATTACCAAATAAAAAAAACAATAATAAAAATAAAATTAATTAATCAATTAATTTGCAAATAAAAAATAAAATAAAATAAATAAATTTACGTCTTGATTTTTCGTGTTGATTTTTTTTAAAAAAAAATCCTGTGATATTTTTTTTCAGGTTAGCTACATATTATTACTTATTACCAAATAAAAAAAACAATAATAAAAATAAAATTAATTAATCAATTAAATTGTTTTTTATAAAAAAAATCTAGTGATCCGCTTTACCAAATTGGTACTAATTTATTAAATAAAATAAATAATTAAATTAATTAACTCCGTTGATGATTTTCACAGCACATTCGCATGAAATTTTTAGGATATAACCTGTCTGCTTTTGACCACGCAAACAGGATATAACCTAACCCTATTGTTCCACGCAGAAACGGAAAAAATGACGGCTAACAAAATAATAATTGTCGATCTGCGTGGGGCCACTGGGGCAAAATTTTTTTTAATTTTTTTTTAATTCAAGGGTCCATAATTATAATGTCAAGTCAAGCCTAAAAGTTATGAAGGCACTTTGAGGTATGATCAATTTGTTCCTTTGACAATTTTGTAAAAGCCCTTTTAAAAACAAGCTTCGAAAACATGGTCATTTCGTTATTTGATTAAATACTCTCGCTGAATTTTTAATTAATCCAATTATATAAAATATGTAATATAATGTATAAAATAAAATTTCTTTTTATTTTCACAATAATTAAAATAAAAAAAATAACATAAAAATTCTATATTGATCATTTAATTAGCTATAATATTAATACTGAATGGTAAATAATAAGTTCACTCATATAAACTTTTACCTAGGCACAATTAGCCGAGATTGATTGTACAACGTCAGTGCATAACCTACTCAAAACTTGAATCAAGAATAAGATGTTTTTATATTGTGAATCAATATCAATATTTTAATATTATTTACGCATATTTTCCAATCACCAATAAAAATCAAAGTCAATTTAAATAATAATTCTTATATCTACTATTAACTCACGGTAATTTTGGATTATATGTTTATTTATAAATAATATTAATTTATTAATTTATATTAACTTTAAATGAAATAAAAAATGGCTACTCAAAAAATTAAATGGAATGCTAAATTAAAAGGAGTTTGGTGTCTATCATTCAGTTTTACGGACACTAATATTCATAAAACAATTACTAAGTGAGAAAAATATCGAAAAGATATTATTGAAAAATGATTCATCTCTCAAAGAAAATGAAATAAAATTTTTATTTAATGAATTACTAAAAGCACATGATGCAGTAAGAATTAATAATAATTCTGATTGTCAGAATTGGCACCAGTCAACTCAATGTTGTGAATTTTGTATCCGTAAATATTCGACGATGAAAAATCAAAAAATATTTAGTGATAGATCGCTTTCAAGAAAAAATAATCCAATGCTTCTAACAATTCTAACTTGATTTTCATTTCTCTGTATTAGTTTTTTTTTAAAGAAATAATTTATAATAATGGAAAGTTAAATTAACTATTAATAAATACATCGCTTGTAATGTATAATGATAATAATATTGCTAAGTGTTAAAAAATTTGTGAAACAAATAAAATAAATTTTTATTTTGCCATTTATTTTGCTCGTAAAAAATCAGTATCAGTCGTGGTTAAGGAAGTCAGTATTGACCTATCATGACGTTACCTTTTCAAGTTTCACAACTCAATACTTTAACCAAGAGATAGCTTATAATTTAATTGGTTTATCTTATGATATTGTATCTAAATGGAAAACTTTTTACGAAAATTTTATTATTTCATGGAAAAAACAAATCCATAAAAAGTATATAATGATTATTCTTAGCTAAATACATGTTTTTCGAAAGCATTTCTTTTACTATTTTAACTTTATTCTTTGTTTTTTTTTACACGAACGAACATATTTTAAGATAGTTTTGTTAGTTATTGAATTTTGTACCATATATTTTTAAATGGCTTTGTTTAATAAAAAAAATATTATTCAAATATTTGAATTATTTCACAGTAAAATATACTACATATTGGAATATCAAATAAATTGCATATTAAATTGAACTGCGTGTATGTTTCTGTATTAATCATCGAGATATGAAAAAGAAAACAGGGCATTCGCATGAAATTATTAGGTTATAACCTGTCTGCTTTGACAAAAGCAGACAGGTTATAACCTACCACGCAGAAATTGGAGCAGACGATCATTTTGTAAATCACATGCTACAGGGCTTATCCTCTATATAATGAGATAAGCTCATAACTTATCCTCTATATAATGAGATAAGCTCACAGCTTATCCTCTATATAATAAGATAAGCTCACGGCTTATCCTTTATAATGAGATAAGCTCATAGCTTATCCACTATATATTGAGATAAGCTCACGGCTTATCCTCTATATAATGAGATAAGCTCACGGCTTATCTTCTATATAATGTGATAAGCTCACAGCTTATTCTCTATATAATGTAATAAGCTCACGGCTTATCCTCTATATAATGTGATAAGCTCACAGCTTATCCTCTATATAATGAGATAAGCTCACGGCTTATCCTCTATATAATGAGATAAGCTCACGGCTTATCCTCTATATAATGTGATAAGCTCACAGCTTATCCTCTATATAATGAGATAAGCTCACGGCTTATCCACTATATAATGAGATAAGCTTACGACTTATCCTCTATATAATAAGATAAGTTTACAGCTTATCCTCTATATAATGAGATAAGCTCACAGCTTATCCTCTATATAATGAGATAAGCTCATAACTTATCCTCTATATAATGAGATAAGCTCACGGCTTATCCTCTATATAATGAGATAAGCTCACGGCTTATCCTCTATATAATGAGATAAGCTCACAGCTTATCCTCTAGATAATGAGATAAGCTCACGGCTTATCCTCTATATAATGAGATAAGCTCACAGCTTATCCTCTAGATAATGAGATAAGCTCATGACTTATCCTTTATATAATGAGATAAGCTCACGGATTATCTTCTACATTATGAGATAAGCTTACAGCTTATCTTCTATATAATGAGATAAGCTCACGGCTTATCCTTTAGATAATGAGATAAGCTCACAGCTTATCCTTTATATAATGAGATAAGCTTACAGCTTATCCTCTAGATAATGAGATAAGCTTACAGCTTATCCTCTATATAATGAGATAAGCTTACAGCTTATCCTCTAGATAATGAGATAAGCTTACAGCTTATCCTCTATATAATGAGATAAGCTCACGGCTTATCCTCTATATAATGAGATAAGCTCACGGCTTATTCTCTATATAATGAGATAAGCTCACAGCTTATCCTCTATATAATGAGATAAGCTCAC
>PQFF01000064.1:311880-350388 GCA_003547095.1 Diversispora epigaea | reverse complement strand
TAAGCTTATCTCATTATATAGAGGATAAGCTGTAAGCTTATCTTATAATATAGAGGATAAGTTGTGTCTTAATTTTTTAAATCGGCCTAATTTATACTGTTAATGCAGGCCGTCTGCGTCACAGGATATAACCTGTCTGCTTTTGTCCACGCAGACAGGTTATATCCTAAAAAATCATGCGAATGTGGTGAAAGAAAATGATGCACCTTCCTATTTAGAATTTCCGAATGATTCCTTCATCTATATCGATCGAATTGATGTACATGCGCAGAAAAAGCAAGAAAACGAAAGATCCTTACCTAAAAATAAAGAATCTCAAACTACCAGCCAAAACCAAAATCCACCTTACTCAAACCTGTCACTGTCCAGGTGCGAGTCAAGAAACTAAAAACTAAAAATAAAAAGAATAAATGATTAGTATTAATATTCATAAAAATGTATATATACGAACAAAAGAAAAAATAAAGCTTTCTTACCTAAAAAAATATATCTTGACACAAACCAAAAATAATAAAAAGGAAGATTAATATAAAAAAAGAAGAAAAAGTTAGTATAAAAAAAGAAGAAAGGTTAATATAGAAAGAAAAGAAAGGTTAGTCAAAAAAGAAAATCGAATCGAACCAATCCATCTTGCCACACCACCCATAGATAGACAAGAAATCTAACTATTAAAAATTATCTGTAAAAAGAAAAATAATAATTAGTATTCTATGATGTATACAAACCAATAAAGAAGTAAAAATTTTCTACCCTAAGAAAATCTAAACTAAAGAAAAACTATCCTGTGAAACGAAGAATGATTAGTATTAGTATTTATTGATGACAAAAAAGTCAATATAAAAAATAAAACTTTTACTTACCTAAAAAAATATAAATTAAAGAAATCTATTCTAATAAATTCTAACTAAAGAAATCTAATTAAACTATCAAAAAAATAAAATTAGTATCTACCAATCATGAGCACGCATATATACATCAATTCCATCAACTTCCTCGATTCATCCATTCTATTAATCATCAATGCCAGTACCAATGAAATTCAATCTAAAATGGATAGATGAATGCAAGAATAGATTATTATAAATATTTGCAAAACATAAATAAAATTAAGTAAATAAATATCAAAATGCCAGGGAAAATTATTTCGGAAGCATTCATCATTCTACAAGAAAGATACATGCTCCAAAAAGGAAATGATGGAATTGATACAAAACAAAAGTAGTTAATAAATTTATTCGCTGAAAATTTGAAAAAAAAGGGACAAGCAATTACTAGCTCACTTACATAATAAAAATTATCCGCTTTGTTGACAAGCTAAAAACAAACAAACAAAGAAAAATAAAAATATAATTAAAATTATAATGCATGCATTATTTTTTTGAAAACAATCCAACAAATAAATTTATATCAAAATGAGTTGATGTATATTTCTATTTTTCTATTAATACATAATTGTATCGAAAATAAAGTTAATAATACCAATGATCAATAATAATCATTAAGAAAAAATTAATATAAAAAGGAAACGCACCTTCCTATCCCTTCCACAATTCTTCTTATTTTGATCAAATCAATGCACATGCGTAAAAAGTAAGAAATTAAACAATATAAAAAATTCTTACCCAAAAATTAAAAAACTCAAACCACCAATCAAAAACCAAAACCTACCGGACTCAACCCTGTCACTGCCCAGGCGCGAGTCAAGAAACCAAAAACCAAAAATAAAGAGAATGAATGATTAATATTAATATTAATATTAATATACTGTATAATGCACAAAAAAAAAATAAAGATTTCTTACAGCGCACAAACCAAAAATAATAAAAAAGAAAGAATGATTAGTATAAAAAAAAGAAGAAAGGTTAGTATAAAAAAGAAAATCGAACCAATCCACCTAGCCCAAACCATGTACGCCGCCCATAGATGAATCAAGAAATCCAATTATTAAAAAACTATCTGCAAAACGAAATAATAATAATTAGTATTTCGGTATGGCATAAACAAAGAAGAAATAAAAATTTTCTGACTCTAAAAAAATCTAAACCAAAGAAAAACTAGCCTGTGGAATAAAGAATGATTATTATTAATATTCGTCATTGTTTACAAATAAAACAGAAATGAAAGAAAAAATAAAAATTAAATTTACTCACCTAAAAATCTATCTAAAGAAGTCTATCCTTAAAGTCTAAACTAATAAATCTAAAACTTTTTGTAAAATAAAAAGTTTATGATTGGTATCTTTCCTTGATTAATTGCACACACGCATCTGCATTGATTCGACTTCTTTGGTTCATCAATTCTATCAATTCTATCCATCGCCTACAAAATGAAATTCAATCTAGGATAGATAAATGAATACGGGAATAGATTGTTATTAATAATTCAAAAAATTAAAAGATAAAATGTTACAAAACAAATAAAATAAATACAAGACAAATTATTTTGGAATCGAAAAGAATTCTACAAGCTACAAAAAGAAATGATTCTACCAAAGGAATCGATGCAAACCAAAATTAATAGTAAAAATAAAAGTTAGTAGAATACTTGCTGAAAGCAAAAAAAAATATAAGCTAGACATGACTTAAGTGGTAGATTAAGCAACAAAACAAGAAAATAAACCTCACTGAAAAACACTCTTTGACTTTTGAATTATAATGAGATTATTCACTTCTTGCGTAATCTTTTCAGTCCCAAAAACAGAGTTAATTTCTAATAATTCTCTATTTACTTTTCTTGGATGAACAATTACTGAGATATTTTCATGTTCTTTAAAATTTTGTCTGTCAACAAAAAGCTTTTGAAAAAAATGAGTAAAAAATAAGGGGTTGAAAGACGAAAAAAATTTTTTACTGAATGAACAATAACTCCAGATGAGCACAGAAATTTTTTGCAGATCCACAAAAATGACATCATCATATTGATATATTATAATATTGATAATTGAGATATTATATTGAATATTCTAAATAATCATTATCCTTCCCCATATCGAAAAAAAAATTGGTTCATATTATGAAGCAATTTATTTGTTTCAATAGAAAGAATTCTATATATTTAGACCCAAGAAGATTATTTAAATAGGAAATTAATAATAATATTTATTACGAAAATTGCGTATCAGATAGACTTTAAAATGTTAATCACTCATTTAAATCATAATACAGTAACCTTTTTATTTCTTCCGTCCGTTACAAAATTACCTTCAAAACTTTTCTTAAACTAACAGCATTAAATTTCCCATTCTAATTTTAATAGTTTCAGTGATTCTCAGTCATTTGAAATAATGATTCATTAGCATCATATTAAATATCGCTGTTACTTGTTTAGCAGGACTTAAATTATGAAAGCAAATTTATATAATATTAAATTGCTAAAAATGTAAATCTAGACAAATATCGTAAACTTGTATTGGCTGTTTTGAAAATTTTTATAATAAATTCTTTAGGATACCTATAAAACAAAAAACTACTTAATTGAATTGAGTTAATGGCGACGCCAAGGATAAACAATCTGAATTATATAATTCCATACAATCTTCAATATTTTAAATTTAACATCTGTGACATTATAAAGTTGTGATTGAGAAGTTCCAAATTCAACGCTTGCATCAGAGGTAATGATTTCGGTAAGATTTTTAATAATTTGAAAAATATCTAATCGAGAATTTCCATTGTGCTTCCAGCAATCCATCAAAAATATAACACAGCATTAATAATTTATTATGTAAACAATATAAATGTAAATAAAATGATTTTAATCAGATTATTTAAATATATACCAGTATATACTTCCTTGTATTTATGAGGTGTTTCGTATATAGCCAATTCATTTTTTATTTGAAAATTAATAAACTCATAAATGAATTTAAATTATTTATTTTAAGTCAAGTTTGTCGAGATACATACCTGAAACATTAATTTTAAATTAATTAAATTATATTTAATAGTATTAACTTTTTAAACGTGCAAGGTTTATATCGAGAAATTAGTACAAGACTCAAGATATATATATTTAATAATACAGTTTATACGCTAGAATTATTATTATATTTTAGAATGATCTCTATTATACAATTGTTCTTATAATAAACTAATCTTTTCATTACTCATTCTTTGATTATTCTTTGATATCCTTTAATTATGCGTGATTTTCAATCATCTAATATGAAAGTAATAGTTTTAATTTTTAACTAATTAAACTAACTAGGAGGGGAGTATAACAAAATAATAAATCTCCGGAGTCCGAGGAAAAGAATATCTCATAGTCCAAAACTATTCTTCGGTATAACGATGGTGCATAGGCATTTAAATAAAAACTTGATTACATTCTTTTTATCTCAAACCTTTCGAAAATTACAAAAAGAAATTTAAATTTTTTTTTTAAAAAAAAAATGAAATTAAATTTTTAGAAAAGTTGTCTCAAGACTTTTCAGAACTTCAATAATAACATTGTATTCTTATTTATCTTTAAGAAGTTGATAAAGCGCAAAATAAAAAAAAAACTACACAGCCCACTCAACTGTCTTACGTTATCACTCCTCTTACTTTAGTAAAGAATTACTAATCCAAATATTTCTGCTCCAATATTCGAAATTATTCTCAAGTAAACTTTTATATAATTTAATTGTTGTGCATTAATAGAGTAAAGCTTATACGATATTTGTTAAATCAAAAAATTTTAATAATTTTATATAATATAGATATATCTACGGCGGAATTATTAATTTTTTTTTTTTTAAACCAACGGAGCCTCACTCCAAGACGTTTATTAAATGAGGTAAAAATATACATATTTTTAGAACAAATAAATACATAGAGGAGACGGCGGAATTATTAATAGAAAATATGGATAACAAAATGCTGTTTAAATTGAAGATTGCTGCTAATGAGTTGGAGCTTGAGGAATTATCTCAGAAATTAAAAATTATCTTATCGGATCAGTTAAAGATTCACTTCAACTTCATTTTTGCTTATTCAATTTTTAAAAATGACAAATTTAAAAATTTAGAAAAGGTTTGTAATGATATTATTGTAAAGTATCCAAATATTATTTTTGAATTTGAAGGATTGACGAAGAGAACCGTTCTGCTTTAGTGTCAATTTTAAAACGTGACGACCTAAAGATGAAAGAATGGAAAATTTGAAATAATTTATTTAATTGAGAAACTGCACAGAATCCTACCTTACACGGGAAATTGGAAAAATGGTCTGACAAAAACTTTTTGACCTTAAAAAAAACATAGTTTACTACTTATTCGTTACTTTCACATTTCAAATTCAGATGTTTTGAATGAAATTAAACCATATTAGAAAATTCTTGATAAAAAGTTATGGAATGATTTGAAACAACATTTTATATTTCAGATCAACCAGTTGGATCCGTTATCCTTCCACCAAGATTCTTTATAAAACAAGAATTGCCGTCAAGAGTAAATAAATTATATTCAAACAATAATACCAGCAAGAGTAAACGAATTATTTTTAACTATAGTCAGTGACGAACATGCACCAATAAATTCATCATGGATTAATAATTGACCAATTGGTTATTCTTTAAGAATCAATCCACATAAATATCAATTACTACTTCGAGAAGTAAAAATAGATTTTCTCCAAGAACTTTTTGGATATTTGCGACGGATTAGCTATAAAATTGTGGTCACAAAGTTGAAGGAACAAACGAAATTATTGGTGGATTTAATCCTTTAACTTGGGGTAAAACAAAAAAAGGGCATATGAAAACAAATAAAATTTTTATGTTTTCATTTAAAGATTGTAATATCCAAAACTCAATTCTTAGTAGAGTTAAAAATGAACGTGAGATGGCATTCTCCCGAAAAAGATAATTTTGGTCCATATTTTGGATATGATGAGATAATTGTATAAATGCATCAGATTTTACTCATGATAAGCAAAATCAATGTTGTAACTCTTATAATTATGAAAAATCTATTAGAAATATTCTACTGTAGATTATGAAGTATTTAAAGTTGTTAAAAAACCTAATTACATTTGTTCTGAATTTATTGGGTTTAAATGTGTGAAGTTTATATCAAGAAAATAGTATAAGACTTTAAAATAATTATTAGAAGAAATATGTATTTTTCTATTAAAAAATATTACTTTTAATTAAATATTTGTTTATTGAATGTCCTGGTCAGATATTTTTTTCACTAATTAATTTATCAATAAAAATTATTTTTTGGCTATATGTATTAATACATTGAAGCCTTTCCTATTCTATTTATAATTATAAAATTTGAGTTATATTAAAAAACAAATATTTTATTAGGACAATTATTTAAAAAATAAGTTGCATACACTCACTACAAGGTGGAAAATTTGAATTCTCAAAAATAATATAAACTAGACAAAATTTGATAAATTTCATGTATTTATAACTTAGAAATGGCCAATAAATTAAGAAATTTGAGTTAAATAAATCAAAAAACTTCTTAATATATTGCAATCCAAACAAATTTAATTTAACGATTATCAAAATTAAGATTATCAATATGAAAATTTTTACAGTCAGAAGGTAGAAGTTTACTTGTAAAGTGTGCTTCAGAATGAGTATTTTCAGCTGAAGATAAATCTTCATCTTCACTTAAATTGTGCATTTTTTGTTCTGCATTTAAAAACATAAGTGAATCTGCTGATTTCTTATCATACAGTAAATCAAGAATCCATTTTTCTGATATATTTAAAATCATTTCAGCACTTGGACGTTTGAATGGGTCTTTGTTCCAACACGATTCCATTAAATCTATATAGGTGTACCTTTGTTGATTTTTAGTCGAAGTCCATTGAAAATATCAGCAGCTAATTCCGCATTATATGCTATCATTAGATTCCCAGGATGAATATCACGATGGATAAATCCTTTACCATGAATGACTTCTAATCCACTAATAAAAGAATTCAATAACCATAATCGTTCAATCCAAGGTAATGATTTATTTTGATTAAGAAAATCTCTTAAATTTCCATTTTTCATATGTCGTAAAACTATTGCATATTCTTTTGTCATTGAATCTTGGGTTATACCCAAAATTGGTAAAACATATTTATTACGACATTGGAAATTTGCAATTAACTATGGTTATAAAAATCAAAATTAATATAAATAATAATATATATTATGAAAAAATATTGATAAATTGATGTACCTCATTTAAAAATTCCGAACTAATCTCTTGTGAATTTTTAAGTTTCTTCAAGGCAACTTGATTTGATTTATAAAATTCAAATACCTCTTCAGGCATATCTATCCATTCTGCTTTCCAAATACTGCCAAACCCTCCTTCAGCTAAATATTCTATGTTTTTCAATTTACTATAATCTATCCACCTCCAAATTTCCCATTCAGTTGCATTTTCATCTGATTGAGTCATTTGGATAATTTTGTCAACATGCCAATTACCACTAGTCCATTTCGGTATTTCATTAAGTTTACAATCTGAGCATGGATTATTTATTTGATTTAAATTTTCACAATTAATGCATTGATGTTCTAATTTATTCTTATTTTTTTTAACATATGAAATCTCATTTCGATAGAGATATTCAACTGAACCTTGTCCAAATTTTTCTCCTCCTTCAGCTGATTTCAGGCACCACTGAAATGCTTTCCCTTCATCTTTTATAGTTCCAATCCCATTGTAATAACAAGTTGCAAGATTGTATTGCCCTAGATTATTTCCCCCTTCAGCTAATTTCAGGTACAACTGGAATGCTTTCTCTTCATCTTTTATAGTTCCATCCCCATTTCTATAACATAAGGCAAGATTGTATTGTCCTTCAATACATCCCCCTTCAGCTGATTTCAGGTACCACTTGAATGCTTTCCCTTTATCTTTTATGGTTCCAATCCCATTATCATAATAATATCCAAGATTATTCTGTCCATTAATATTTCCACCTTCAGCTGATTTCAGGTACCACTGGAATGCCTTCCCTTCATCTTTTATGGTTCCAATCCCATTTCTATAATAGAAGGCAAGATTGTATTGTCCTTCAATACATCCCCCTTCAGCTGATTTCAGGTACCACTCGAATGCTTTCCCTTCATCTTTTATGGTTCCAATCCCATTATCATAATAATAGCCAAGATTAAATTGAGCATCACTGCCTCCCCCTTCAGCTAATTTCAGGTACCACTGGAATGCTTTCTCTTCATCTTTTATGGTTCCAATCCCATCACCATAACATAAAGCAAGATTGTATTGTCCACTAATATTTCCCCCTTCAGCTGATTTCAGGTACCACTGGAATGCTTTCTCTTCATCTTTTACGGTTCCAATCCCATTATAATGACAATATCCAAGATTGAATTGTCCTAGATTATTTCCTCCTTCAGCTGATTTCAGGTACCATTGGAATGCTTTCTCTTCATCTTTTATGGTTCCAATCCCATTGCGATAACAATTTCCAAGATTAAATTGAGCATCACTGTCTCCCCCTTCAGCTAATTTCAGGTACCACCGGAATGCTTTCCCTTCATCTTTTATGGTTCCATCCCCATTTCTATAACATAAAGCAAGATTGTATTGTCCACTAATATTTCCCCCTTCAGCTGATTTCAGGTACCACTGGAATGCTTTCCCTTCATTTTTTACGGTTCCAATCCCATTATCATAACAATATCCAACAATATTCTGTCCTTTAATATTTCCCCCTTCAGCTGATTTCAGGTACCACTGGAATGCTTTCTCTTCATCTTTCATGGTTCCAATCCCATCCTCATAACATAAAGCAAGATTGTATTGTCCTTCAATACATCCCCCTTCAGCTGATTTCAGGTACCATGAGAATGCTTTCCCTTCATCTTTCATGGTTCCAATCCCATTGCGATAGCAATATCCAAGAATAGATTGTGCCTCACTGTCTCCCCTTTCAGCTGATTTCAAGTAATGATGGAATTCTTCCTCTTCAATATTTCTAGTTTCATTTTCATTGGAATATATATTTTTCATTTATGTAGCGATTTGTCATTGATTAAAGTTGCAAAAAAACTTATTGGATTTAAAAGTTTTATTTTTTCTGTAAAAGTTTGAAGTAGAATTGGAATGTATATTATATAAAAAGGTTATAAGAGAAAACTCAAGGGCTAAATGAACAATTTTATATGTTTTATTATTTGCAGTAAATGCATATAAAAATATGAAAATTTGAAGTTGAAAGTTCATATATTGTACGATTCGACAATTTGAATTTGGTCCAGTTTTAGAAATAATTAATAATAGCTGCATGGAATTATAAAGATGACATGTTACCCGATCTTCATAATACATCATTGAATATTTCAAAATTAGAATTTCTTCGCATACAATAACTGATGATCATAAACTTTATGCAACTCAATGTATGGTTACAGATGTAATTTTAAAAAAAATCAGTTTCCTAAGAACACGTGATTTACTGTTTTCGATATTTCTATGAAGTGATTGCAAAATATAAATTAAAAATTCAAGCCAATAAAACGAGTCTGACAGAGAACTCTTGTTGATTATTTAAATAAAGACTTTTGATGATTTATATATATATATATTTAAATGACAAGGTCATTTGGTTATTTATAACTTGCAAAATGACACTAATGCCGCATTCACATTTACTACCACTTCTTTGACTATTAACTTTATTTTTCGTGATGGTAATATAGCTTTGAATATTTATACAATGAATATTTTAATAATAAATCCATGTGAAGGAAATCTCAATAAGTGAATAGTTTATAGAAATAAAATAATTCTTGTAATATATTTTCCATTAAGTATCAGAAAATATTACAATATCACATATATTTTAGGATTTGCAATTATATGAATCAATAAATCACTTGATGCCTCTTCGGAAATAAGATTGTTTTTACTGTTTGTAAATTTGTTTAATTCCATATAGTTGCCTGAGAGAAGTTATATGAATATTCTTGACTTTATTATGACAAGATAATTAAACTTGTGCAAAGACTAATTTACTCTACCAGTAATTGGCCCTAAATAATTTTTCTACAATTCCAGACTATTTTGGAAGTTCTTCAATATTGCGACTTTCTATTTATTACAAACATTGCTTCTGAAAAAAATTCTATCAAGAAAAATCAATTGTTATTATATGCGCATAAATATTTTATTTATAATTAACATATATTTTTTGAAAACTTAATTTATGAATGCATTGTAATACACAGATTATTTATTTTAATTAATTTCTCATAATTAAAAAAAAAATGTAGAAATTCAACTGTAATTTGAAAAATTCTTTGGTAATAAAAATAACTATAGTTAATAGATTAACTAAATAATTATTTTTGCCTTTAAACGAATTTTTTTGGCACAATTTATGAACAAATTTTGTATTTTTTTTAATTTATTATTAATTAATTTCGCAATAATTTAATAAATTGAATGAATTTTATCATCATTTCATTTTTATTTTTGGGTTATAAAATTATAAATTTATTAATATGAAAGCAAATATGTACAAAAAATAAAATTAAAATAAAATAAAATATATACAAGAAGGGATATTTATGTAGATTTGATATAAAAAAAAATAAAAAATAAAATTTAAAAAGATATTTATATGTGTAGAAAAAGAAAATTTAAATGATATTTATATTTCGGTCTTTATATGTAAATTTAATAAATAAAAAAAAAATTTTAAAAAATAATGCAAAAAGAAATTTTAAAAAGATATTTATAAGCAAAAAAGAAAATTTTTAAAAAAAATGAAATATATACAAAAAGAAGATTTCAAAAGATATTTACAAGAAAGTAAATATATACAAAAAAAAATAAAAATTTAAAAAAATAAAATATTTACAAAAAGAAAGCAAAAAAGAAAATTTTTAAAAAAATAATATATATACAAAAAAGAAATTTTTTAAAAAATAATATATATACAGTATTCTTAAATTTAATATTATAACAAATTCAATCAAACACATTAGTTTTTTGAAAAATGGATAGTTTGCTTCAAAACTGTTCATAGAGAATTTTCCTTCTCCTACTTAGCTTAAAGAGTAAGATTTAATTAGCATAAAGTTTACGTTATTTATAATTTTATTAACAATCATGTCTAAGATTATATTCATCATTATTGGTTGAGTAAATTACTTTGGGAATTAACTTTGTTGAAGAATGTAGGGTGGATGACAAGAAGTAGAAAAGGAAAGTATTATATAATAGAACTTATATATCATGCATAGTCACTCAAGCTAAAACTTTACTTATTCAAAATGGAATCATTTACTCGTAAATTTATAATTCATATTTAATTTTGGTTCCATGTATTTGCAACAAATTATTGGCTCAGATCAATGATGATGTTGATGATGAAGAAGGTGATGATTATGATGGTGAAGATGATAATGAAATAAATTGACATTGTGATTTTGAGAGATAAATGAATTTATAAATCATTGTACATTTTTACACTGACGAGAGTTCCCGACCATTATTTGTCTTCAAATTTATATTACCAAAATTGGAATTATTGTTAATGGGTTATAATTAGTCAAAAGAACTTAAGATTCTTCTAGGGGCTTGCATTTTAGATTATTAGAGATTGCACAAATCAGATTGTTTATTCTTGGCTTCATTGTTTACTCAATTATCCTTACAAAAATTCTTTTTCAATTTAAAAAATATTTGATTGCTTTCTTTTATATCCCAAATCATTGTACAAAGATTACCAAATTAACTTCACATAATTTAGATCCTGAGCGATTAATAAAAATATTTGATGATAATTTTAATAAATTAAGAATTTCATTTGACTGTAGAGATGGATTTGATGCTAATGAATTATTATGGAAAATGGTCACGAATATATCTATTAAAATTCGAATGGATTGTTATGATCCGCAAACAAAATATTTTGAAAGGGCAAAGGAGGAAAGATTATTGTAATATGTATATACAGAAGTGAAAAGTGAAGAATATATGATAATTCAAATAATATTTGATTTATTCATTTATAAAATATCGTGTCGAAGTCTTATCATGTGTTTCATTGTACTAATTATTATTTTATACTAATCAAATGTTTATTAAAATATCGTATTGATTTAATTGTTAAAATTAGAATCAACATTAAATAAAGTTAATTATGTGTTTGTCACTTCTGAAGAATTCAAGTCTAAAAATATTAAGGATGTTAAAATTTTTTGACATAAATAACACTAAGGACAATTGGTGAATTTTTATTTAAATATGGATTAATTTGTACATTTAGAAAATTCAATTTTAAGAATTATCACGTGGCTTTATTCGACCCAATTAAAATTTTAAATAATCATTTTGAAATTACCTTTGTACAGTTAATAAGAAGTTGAAAAATAAAGAATTTTGTATTCAAAATTATATACCATATATCGATACTCAAGCGAGAAGTTTACTTAAATTGAGATTTATTTATCATCAAGCCATTTTTGATTATCCATCGTTCGCTCATAAATTCAGAATTAATAATTTAGTTGATTTTATTTCCATATATTATAAAGATAAAAACAGCAATGATGATGATGATGACTAAGTCTCCAGCACCTAATTGAGAATATTATTTCATGAGATATGCAAGTCAATAATAACTCGCTGTAATGGTTTTCACAAATTTTAATAGTGATTTTTTACTTGGGTATCATTAATCAAAAAGAAACATTAAAGGGAATTCATTTAATGCTAGTAAGATTTCATGATTTTTAGGAGGGAATCATTATCAATTGGACAATTTATTTCACTTCTAGAACTTTATAAATTTTTCTGGATTGGATAGATCGGATTGTTTATCCTTGGCTTTATTATTTACTCAATTAAGTATTTTACATTTCAATAATTTGATATATTTGTCTAGATTTATATCCCACAATTCTATCCAATATATTTTCGGCAATTGTAAATTATTGTTCAAGATTACCAAATTAATTTTATCGAATTTAGTCCCGAACAAGTAATAGTAATAATTAATAACAATTTTAATGAATTAAAAATATTTTTATTTGATTGTGGAGAAGCATTTGATGCTAAAAAATTATTAACCCAATTGTCACTTAAAACTATGAAATTAGAATGGGATATTTAGTTCTGATAGTTTAAGAAACTTTTTTGAGGATGGTACTATAAAAAAGAGGAGAAAATAAAAAGTTATCGTAAAACGCGCAGAACAAGCGCGACGATTGATGAATATTTTAGAGTTACTAAAAAATATGGAGTTCAATTCTATCTGGAAAAATAATATTTTAAATATAAAACCAGATCAAAAAATATATTTAGTTATAGCATGTTAGGTTATATGCTTCATTGTATCATTTAGCTGTTATTATTTTGTTACTTTAATATTGAAATAAAATATTATGTACTAAAAATTAACGGTATATTTAATTTATGCAATTTTTAATAATTTTTTTAATAAAAAAAATTTATTAAGTTTGATTTTACTATTTTATGACTTAAATTTTTAAATTTATTTCAACATTATTTTTCAATTAATTTAAGATTCCGGGGATATAATGAATCTGTTTTCTGGTTTGGTAATACTCCTCAAGGAAAATCATAGGCAAGTCTTTTATTGTTTCTGCTGGCCAGATTTGTTTTGCTATTAGCTATTAAATTTTTGATTGGAAATAGCTCTATATTAACAAACTTGGCCCAATGCATAAAATTTGCTTTTGCAGGTTTGTTTCTTTTTAAGTTTTACTTCTATTTCAAATTTTTTTATAAAGCCCAAAGTCTTTAATAATCAATGATTTCACAATAAAATTTTCTACATTCTAATCNAAAGTTATCGTAAAACGCGCAGAACAAGCGCGACGATTGATGAATATTTTAGAGTTACTAAAAAATATGGAGTTCAATTCTATCTGGAAAAATAATATTTTAAATATAAAACCAGATCAAAAAATATATTTAGTTATAGCATGTTAGGTTATATGCTTCATTGTATCATTTAGCTGTTATTATTTTGTTACTTTAATATTGAAATAAAATATTATGTACTAAAAATTAACGGTATATTTAATTTATGCAATTTTTAATAATTTTTTTAATAAAAAAAATTTATTAAGTTTGATTTTACTATTTTATGACTTAAATTTTTAAATTTATTTCAACATTATTTTTCAATTAATTTAAGATTCCGGGGATATAATGAATCTGTTTTCTGGTTTGGTAATACTCCTCAAGGAAAATCATAGGCAAGTCTTTTATTGTTTCTGCTGGCCAGATTTGTTTTGCTATTAGCTATTAAATTTTTGATTGGAAATAGCTCTATATTAACAAACTTGGCCCAATGCATAAAATTTGCTTTTGCAGGTTTGTTTCTTTTTAAGTTTTACTTCTATTTCAAATTTTTTTATAAAGCCCAAAGTCTTTAATAATCAATGATTTCACAATAAAATTTTCTACATTCTAATCATTAAACCAAAGTTCTAATCAATTATAATTTGTAATTTTTAATTTTTATTTATTTATTTATTTTCATTTTTGATTTTTTTCTTATTTAATGTAATTAAATCAATTATTATTAAATGCGTTTAAATGTTTAGTACTTCTAAATTGTAAATAGACAATGGCAAACTTAAAAATTCAAGCTCTTGCCCCTGAATTCTTACTTTTTTTATGTTTATTTTACTACCCCGGTTCCAATTTCGGTTTTATTGCATTGAATATTACTTGCCTTGAAATAGATTCTTTAAATATTCCTACCTAGGATTAGAACTGTGATCTTTAAATTATTTATTTATGATCTAACATATCTTTGTGATATCTTAGTAATTTTTTATGTTAATTATCTTATTACGGATTTGTGATTGGATTCGGTTGATTTCATAAATTATATATATATAAATTTTAATTAAATTTTTAATGCTTTCATTTCTTCCCTAGGATAAATTCTATATTAAAAAGAAATATGATATCTATCAATCAATGTATAAATAATAATTAATGTTCATTTTAAATATTTAATTGGTATTTAATGGGTATTTATTCTTTATGGGGAGATAATTTTGATTGGTATAATACAAATGTAAAAAAAAATATAAAATTCTAATTAAAAGAAAATATATCAATTGACAGCTTCACATTTAAACTTTGCAAGTTTTGAAATTTCATAAACAGATAAGTCACCAAATTCATCTCGTTCGGGTGACTCAACTCTCCCAATTGAGGTTCCACTTCTGTACTTCATCTACTGCTTCTCTCGCCTCATTTTTCATTTCTTACTCCATCTCTTTACTTTTTCCCTTCACTTTCCAATTTGATAAATACTCCTCTTCTTTATCTTCTTTCATTTTTACTCCTGCTCGCCTATTCTCCTTTTCTCGTGTCTCCCCTTCTCTCGTCTAAGAATCTTCTTCTTGTCTTTAATATTAATTTTTATATAATAAATTTAACTTGACTTGATTAATATTTAATTATTTGTGCCTTAAAAAATTTACCTGAACTTGAACAGTTAATAATAAATAAATTTAACATTATTTCAAGTGAGATCATAAAGGTTTTTTATAATTTACATTTGATAATCTTCTCTTCACATGTATTATATCAAAATTTTTTTATTTTCTTATTTCCTTTTTATTCGTTTTTATTACATGGAATGTAACAAATAGATCAATCGATTTTTTTGTATCACATAAGATTGTGCAATTGCAATAATAACAATTAATGCATAAAAATAATAATGAAAAAAAAATATTTAGTGTTAAAATCAAACTTGGAAATTTTAGAACTATTCTAATTGATATCTGGTATGTTCAAGAATATTTTAAATTTCAATTATTAATCGTATATTATATTTAAATGTTACTTAATGCTTTATATAATATTATTAAAATTGTTGATATGAAAATATAATAGTTTTGAGTTTTATTTAATATTTAAACTAGAATACAAGGTTTAGTTTTATAAAATATAAATATATATATATACCCTTCTTAATTAAGCTTTTCTAACAACTTTAAATACTTCGTAATCGACAATTGAAAAGTTCATTGATGATGATATATTTCTTTCATAATGTGTGCCCTGATTGTGACAGAAACCGACACTATCTAAAGTGAAATTAGATTGACCACTTCGCATATGAAAATCATCACCTCCAAAATATGGACCAAATACATCTTGTTGACTTTTACATATGTTACAGATTGCATTATTGGGATCTTTTACCCTGCTCAGAATTGAATTTTGAATATTTCCATTTTTTAATGAGAAAATAAAACTGTCATTTGTTACTATCCATTGATGACCAATATTGCTATTATCCCATGCTAAAGGATTATACCCTCCAATAATTTCGTCAGTTCCTTTAACTTTTGCTACCACAACTGTACTAGCGTGACCGTGACAAATATCCCAAAATTTTTGTGGTGCAAATCCATCTTGAGTTCCACGTAGGATCAATTCAAATTTATATGGAATATTTGTTAAAGTATATACAGTTGTCTTACGATCAATCCATGTAGAAATTTCTGCAACATGATCCTTAGAAACGATGGTCGAAAAAAATTCTTCTGGTTTATTTGTACGCGGAGGCAAATCTGTAACCAAAACTGATCTTGAAGGTAAAATAATTGATTTAACTGGTCGTTCAGGAGCTAAGAAATGTTGATTAATATCTTCCCAAAGTTGTTTATCAATAATTTTTTTGTAAGGTTTAATTTTATCTAAGACTTCATAAGTTGAAAGGTGAAAATAACGAATAAATGGTAGACATTGTCGTAAAGTCGTTTTTAATGTAAAAAAATTTTCCTTGGACCATTCTTCAAGGTTTGTAGGGAGAGTAGAATTTTGAGAAATTCCCCACTTGATGACATAATCCCAAATTTCGACTTCCTTCATTTGCAAATCATCTCGCTTGAGAAGTGACACCAGTGCAGATTCTTGAAGAGAAGTAAAATCAGAACTATCAAAAATAAGATTTGGATACTTTACAATAATATCGTTACAATAATTTTCTAATTTTTTAAAGTTTCGTCTATCAAAAATAGTACGATAGACTAGAGAAAAATGTGTTTTTAACCATGAAGCTTTAGTATCAATTAGAAGAGTTTCTAATTTGTTGGTTAATTCCTCAAGTTTACATTCATTCGCAACCAACATTAAATCAAAAATAAATCTAGTTTCGACATTCTCCAAATTCACAATCCCACCATAAATATATCTACGTAAATAAATAATAATTAATAAATAAATTTATAAATGTCAATAATAATTTTTTTTCATAATTTACTTACTTAAGAATAACATCAAAAATTTGAGCAGAAATGCTTGACTTGGTAATTATTTTAACATTATTCCCATTTGGCTGAATGTTTTCTAATTCCATACGAAAATAAGACGATCGATATTTCAATACGCTAGAATGCGCCGTAAAAGATTTTTTCGAATTTTCAACTTTAATAATCACATTGTGATCATCCTTGTCATTAAGAAGTTCAATAAAATTTTCAGATAACTTGTCAAAAAATTTCAATGTCATTTTTTTCTTTTTACAAATTATTATTGAGTCGAAAAAAGAAAAGGTTCCTTTTCAAACTAAATTCGGTGTATTTGTAGGACAAAAAATTAATTTATGCAAATATATTGAATAATTAAAATCATATGATCAACGCCATACATTAATTTTTTTTAAAAAAAGAAACTTCTTTCTACCTTCCAAATTATGGGAGTTTGTCTTTTGTCGCATGGGGTAATTTATTGGTCAATCCGTAAAAATTCGGAGTTAGTTCAGGGCAGAATTTGCCACACCTGTCGAATATCTATTTTATTATTTCTTAGCATGTGAAAACTCTATTTGTCACCTTTTTCTGTCACCCAAAAACCTGATGCAGGTGCGACAAAAAACAAAACCTTAAAATATATAACCTTAAAATTAAATTTGGAAATTATCGAATCGCCTTAGAAAGCTCTTGTTGATGTCCGCCTGAAAGAATAATAATCGTATCTGATATAATCTATTATTAAATTGTTAATGCTTAATGCTTTATTTAAAAATATTAAAAAATAAATGAGATTTTATTCGAATTATATTGCAAATGGCTTTATCACATGATGATTTTCAATGAAGTAAAAAAAGTATTTAAATTCGAAATAATAATGTGAGAATTATTAATAGGTAAACTAATGATAAAAATTTACATTAATAAAGAAAAAAGACCAAGAATGTATCGGATTTTTATATTGATTTAATGGAATGCTGATCCTACTTATTAATATAAATATATTAAGTTTTGGTGGTTAGAGATGAAAGACTTGATGAATTTAGTAGCAATTTTAAAATAATAATGGTGGTGATAATATAGAAAATATAGTAACAATGGCATCATCCAGGAGCTATTTACCAAAGTAGATTTATGTTTTTTATTCATTTAAAATCACAAATTCATTTATTATGTAAATTTAATAAATTTAGTGAGTTGTGCTTATGATATTTAATTGAAATAAAAATTAATCTAAAAATTGAATTCTTTAAATATAAATATGTACAAAACCCTTTCTTCTAATTTCCTTTGATAAATACTTATTAAAAATAAATTTGGTATTTGTTCAAAATATTAAAGAATTTTAATAGAAATAATTAAAGAAATTCGATCTCAATTTTTTATATCTTCTCAAATTAAAAAAATTTCATCTTCCAAATTGAGAAAGCAATGTTACTTTGCCAAATGTACAAAAATTCTATCAATATTTTGTTCACATTATTTGTTTCGATGTCAACTTAAAAAATAGTTTGTTCACAAAATATTAATTTCATTTAAAAAATTTATGATAGTTTGTTTGATATAATTGTGATATTTGATGTAGAATTAATTTTATTAAAAAAAATAAGAATCGTATCTTATTATTTTCGTGATTCCATTCATCAATTCTAAGAAAGAAGTCAAATATTTTATTACGAAATCCCAAACATGAAAATAATAAAGATCTTATTATGGAAACCATCATCAATTCAGGTTAGAATATGGCAAATACAAAATGAACATGGAAAATACAAAAGAGTCTTCCTTACTAACCCAAGATATAAGAAAATATGTACTACTAAAAATATAATAAATTAATTAATATTTTCTTAATTTTATAAACTAGAAAGCTAATAAAATGCCCTGATCCCGAACTCTTGTTTTATTACATAAGTTATTTGGAAAAAAAGAATTGTAATAATGAGATGCGCACATTGTTATTTCACAATACTGTGGCAAAGCAAATTGGTAATCAATCAAAGTGTCACGAAGGATGATAAATTATGGTACCAATATGAACGTTCAGGTGAGGTAACCTATCATCCTAATCCTAGATGATAATTTGCGTAGCCATCTGAAATGCTACGCTGAAGGATGAAGTAAAGAAGATGAAGGATGACACACAGATGAAGGATAAAGGATGAAAGATCACACACAAAGCTGAAAGATAAAGTACAGAAGATGAAGGGTGAAATGCAAACAAAAGAGAAAGTATAAATACAATTGTTGTTGAGAGTTAAAAAGTGCAAGAGTAAGATTTCGATAGTAGTTTAGAAGTTTATAATTTTAGATAGAAAGATAAACTTCCTTCAGGAACAGTAAAATAGACACGATAAATTGCAATATTTCTGTCATTGAATGATACTTTACTTTTAACATTTATATTTTATATTTAATAAACTTATCCTTTGTATTGTAATATTGTGAAATATCATTAAATATTGTTTGATACTGCGCCATTGCTTTTACTCCACCTTACTCACTGTGCCTTCAAATTTGAGTGTTACTGTTATATTGTTAATTATAAATTTATTATCTGTTTTGAGATAGGCAAGATTAGAACTCTTGTACTTGTCCAAAATTAAAGAATATAAATTATTGTGATTTCAAGATGAATTTTTAGATAAATATGTATACATGCATCAAAATATTTATATTCTTGATTTTGTCAAATAGAATTTTTGATTAATTATTAATTTTTAGCATTTATTTATTTGATCCATTCATGCATGAATTTCTCAAATTAATAGTATTTTAGTGAATATTAATGTGAAAATCTAAAGTTTTGAAGGCTGATACTGTACTGAATATTTAAAAACAGAATATATGCAGAAAATTTCATTTAAGTTTTGAAATTTGATGAATATTAAATTAATTTTGTAATTTAAAATTATGAAGAGATACCATTAAACATCAATGAATATTTAGTATATCTAAATAAATATTAGATAGTTTCAAAGTTTATTATTAATAAATAACTTTTAAATTATTTGTTAGAGGGATGATTTATATTAAATATTATCTCCCATTTAAATTATTTAGATTTAATTTNCTTCAAATTTGAGTGTTACTGTTATATTGTTAATTATAAATTTATTATCTGTTTTGAGATAGGCAAGATTAGAACTCTTGTACTTGTCCAAAATTAAAGAATATAAATTATTGTGATTTCAAGATGAATTTTTAGATAAATATGTATACATGCATCAAAATATTTATATTCTTGATTTTGTCAAATAGAATTTTTGATTAATTATTAATTTTTAGCATTTATTTATTTGATCCATTCATGCATGAATTTCTCAAATTAATAGTATTTTAGTGAATATTAATGTGAAAATCTAAAGTTTTGAAGGCTGATACTGTACTGAATATTTAAAAACAGAATATATGCAGAAAATTTCATTTAAGTTTTGAAATTTGATGAATATTAAATTAATTTTGTAATTTAAAATTATGAAGAGATACCATTAAACATCAATGAATATTTAGTATATCTAAATAAATATTAGATAGTTTCAAAGTTTATTATTAATAAATAACTTTTAAATTATTTGTTAGAGGGATGATTTATATTAAATATTATCTCCCATTTAAATTATTTAGATTTAATTTTGCTTATTATTAATTATTTCAATTTTATACATTATACTGCTAAATATTCAACAGTGTTAAATATATTAGCGCAATAATCAATGATTTTACAGTTGTGTCAGAAAGTAATGCCATATTTTTTATCAAAACAAAAATCTACATAATTTATATCTAATACTTAGTTGGCCTCCTTTTATATCCAATACTGTTTCAATTCTTTGTGGAATTGAGCTCACAACCTTCCTAAGAATTGATTCATTAAATTTTGATCACTCTTCATCTATAGTTTTTGGAAAATTTTTGTTTCTGAATATAATTTGGTAATGGTGCTTTTTTATAATTATTATTTAATAAACTTGATATACAAAAAAAATATTAAAAAAAAACTTTATAATAATTATTTCATTGGCTAAAAACAAAAATTTGTGACTTAACATGCTTAAGATTATTTATATTACATAATTAATTACTTTAAAAATCAACCAGGGCCATATATTGACAATAATAACAATATTTTGTCAATTTCAAACACAAAACCTATAAAAATATTTATATTAAATATTTTTTATAGTTAAAAGTTATTTGATTAAATTCAAAATTAATTAAAGAAACTATTTAATGAGTGAATAATTTTTAAATGAAAAGTATAATTTTGAATCATGCACAATAAATCATATTTATATTTTTATAAATTAAATTTATTATTTAAGAAATACTTGGAAAAGAAAATATAAATAATTTAAAAATTATTTAAATAATAAAAATAATAAAATGATAGAAATAATAAAAATAATAAAAATAATAAAAAACAATAAAAATATTCGATAATAAGGATCATAAAATAGTAAAATTTAAAAATAAAATAAAATATTAAAAATAATAATAAAAATAATTATCGCGGTTTTCAAATTAGTGCGATCATGTAAAAAAATCAGTTAATATAATTTATTTGTATTCGAATACCAATAAACAAATATCACATGATTAATGATCATTTTAACCAATAGAAATTTGTAATGTGACGAAACGACTGATCTCATGTGATCGATGATCATTTTTTAACCAATAAAAATTTGTCACGTAATTCGAAAATCACGTGACTTCCGCTCGACAAAAAATCAAATATCTATATTATTTCTTTATTAAACCCAATAACTTGATATAAAATAATACAATATCGAATCATATCTATTAAACAGTTATCTCTTCTTGCCAAAAATATATTTATTATAATTATTATAATAAAATAAAATCAATAAAATCATATATGTAATAAAATAACTTGATTTCAAAGATTTATTTATTAAAAATATAACAAATATTATGTTAAAAATAAAAAAATATATATATATTTGTAAATATAAAGGTTATAGAAAGCCTTTTTAATCAAATAAGTAAATGTATTTGCAAGGTAATCAATAGTAATCGTTTTTAGTCATTTTGTAATCAGTTTTAGTCGTTTTGTTATCGGTTTTTAGTCATTTTGTAATCAGTATAAAGACTATATACAAAGGCATTAAAAAAAGATCAAAATGCAATAAATAGATGTGCAGATGACTCATCTATCATTAATATTTGTTTAATCTGTAAATAATATGTAATACAAATACTTTTATATATATCATATGGTTTTGTATTCGGTATTCGATTTTTATAAAAATCGATTTACATCACATGATCGCACTAATTTGAAAATCGCGATAAAATAATAAAAATAATAAAAATAATAAAACTAATAAATAAAGGGTTTAAGCTTGTATAATATTATAATTTATTTATATTTTTTAAACTAAAATTATTTTTTTATTGAAAAATTATAATGTGTGTTGATTAGCAATTGAAGATGCTCTGGAATATATATGATTTGAGTATTACCAAATCTCTTTTATTATAATAATCAAATTCTCTTCAAATGATTCTTTCTTGAATCTCATAAAAATAATTGTTCATTATTTTCTGATCTTTAAACTTAAAAATTAATTTTTATTTTATACAAGATTTCAGTTTAATGATTAATATATATTCATATTAGTTGTAAAATTACTCTGAATTTTTATATTTGTATTTAATTATTTAATTATTTCATTATTTAATACTGAATATATTGTAAAATTTAAATCATTAATATCTGCCAATAATTGATAATTGTAAGGTTAAAATAATATTTCATAAATTTATTTTGCAAATATTTGTATTAATAATTTTCAGATATGCTTGTTTTTTACAAACACATGAAAAATTATCAATTTTTGAATGCATTGTGTACAATATATTAATATTTATGTTGCCAGCAAAGTAGTAAAAACATAATATCATAAATTAGAAATGTTAATGATACAATATATTTATTTATTTTATAAAAAATACAATTATGCAAAATAATAATAACTAGAATTCTCAAAAATAATATAAACTAGAAGAATGTTATAAATTTTCATATAATTTATAACTTTGAAATGGCCAATGAATAAAGAAATTTTAGTTAAATTAATTGAAAAACTTGTATATTACAATCCAAACAAATTAAACTTAACGACCATCAAAATTAAGATTATCTATATGAAGATTATTAAAATCAGAAGGTAAAAGTTTACTTGTAATGTATGCTTCAGAATGAGTAGTTTCTGAAGATAAATATTCATCTTCATCTTCACCTAAATTATGTATCTTTTGTTCTGCATTTAAAAACATAAGTGAATCTGCTGATTTTTCATCATATAGCAAATCATCAATCCATTCTTCTGATGTATCATAAATTGTTTCAGCACTTGGACGTTTGGATGGATCTTTATTCCAACACAATTCCATTAAATCTATATAACATTGAGGTGTATTTTTATTGATTTTTAGTCGAAGTCCATTGAAAATATCAGCAGCTAATTCTGAATTATATGCCCTGTTAGCAAATGGTCTTTTTCCTGTTGAAATAACCCACATAATAATTCCAACACTGTAAATATCTGAAGCTTGTGAATATTGATATTTATTCAATACCTCAGGTGCAATATATGGCAATACACCATATGTTCCAGATGATGAGGTTTCATTTACTAATCTACATAGTCCTAAATCTCCTAATCTTATGAATTTATATTTTGGATTATTATGTATTTCAGTTACCATTAGATTCCCAGGATGAATATCACGATGAATAAATCCTTTACTATGAATGACTTTTAATCCTCTAATAAAAGAATTCAATAACCATAATCGCTCAATCCAAGGTAATGATTTATTTTGATCAAGAAAATCTCTTAAATTTCCATTTTTCATATGTCGTAAAACTATTGCATATTCTTTTGTTGTTGAATCTTGGGTTATACCCAAAATTGGTAAAACATATTTATCACGACATTGGAAATTTGCAGTTAACTATAGTTACAAAAATTAAAATTAATATAAATAATATTATATATTATATGAAAACATATTGATGTATTTATTATTTACCTCTTTTAAAAATTCTGAACTAATTTCTTGTGAATTTTTAAGTTTTTTCAGGACAACATGATTTGATTTATAAAATTCAAATACCTCTTCAGGCATATCTATCCATTCTGCTTTCCAAATACTGCCAAATCCTCCTTCAGCTAAATATTCTATGTTTTTCAATTTACTATAATCTATCCATCTCCAAATTTCCCATTCATTTGCATTTTCATCTAATTGAGTCATTTGAATGATATTGTCAACATTATAATTACCACTAGTCCATTTAGGCATTTTAATAAGTTTACAATCTAAACATGTATTATTTACTTGATTTGAATCTTCACAATTAATGCATTGATGTTCTAATTTATTCTGATTTTTTTTAACTTGCGAAATCTCATTTCGATAGAAATATTCAACTGAACTTTGTCCAAATTTTTCACCTTGTTCAGCTGATTTCAGTAACCACTGGAATGCTTTCCCTTCATCTTTTATGGTTCCAATTCCATTGGCATAAAGATGTCCAAGTTTTAGTTGTCCTACACTGCATCCCCCTTCAGCTGATTTCAGATACCACTGGAATGCTTTCCCTTCATCTTTTATGGTTCCAATCCCATTATCATAACATAAGGCAAGATTAACTTGTGCATTACTGTCACCTCCTTCAGCTGATTTCAGGTACCACTGGAATGCTTTCTCTTCATCTTTTATGGTTCCAATCCCAATGTGATAACATATGGCAAGATTGTATTGTCCTTCAATATTTCCCCCTTCAGCTGATTTCAGGTACCACTGAAATGTTTTCTCTTCATCTTTTATGGTTCCAATCCCATTGTGATAACAATTTCCAAGATTAAATTGAGCATTACTGTTTTCACCTTCAGCTGATTTCAGGTACCACTGGAATGCTTTCCCTTCATCTTTTATGGTTCCAATCCCATTATCATAACAGATGGCAAGATTGTATTGTCCTAGATTATTTCCCCCTTCAGCTGATTTCAGGTACCACCGGAATGCTTTCTCTTCATCTTTTATGGTTCCAATCCCATAGCGATAACAATTTCCAAGATTATTTTGTCCTTTGTGGTTTTTACCTTCAGCTGATTTCAGGTACCACTGGAATGCTTTCCCTTCATCTTTTATGGTTCTAATCCCATTCTCATAACAAGTTCCAAGATAAAATTGAATATCACTGTCACCACCTTCAGCTGATTTCAGGTACCACTGGAATGCTTTCCCTTTATCTTTTATGGTTCCAATCCCATTATCATAACATAAGGCAAGATTAAATTGTGCATTACTGCCACCCCCTTCAGCTGATTTCAGGTACCACTGGAATGCTTTCCCTTCATCTTTTATGGTTCCAATCCCATTATCATAACATAAGGCAAGATTAAATTGTGCATTACTGTTACCCCCTTCAGCTGATTTCAGGTACAACTGGAATGCTTTCACTTCATCTTTTATGGTTCCAATCCCATTGTGATAACAATTTCCGAGATTTAATTGAGCATCACTGTCTCCACCTTCAGCTAATTTCAGGTACCACTGAAATGCTTTTCCTTCATCTTTTATGGATCCAATCCCATTAATATAACAGAAGGCAAGATTGTATTGTCCTAGATTATTTCCTCCTTTAGCTGATTTCAGGTACCACTGGAATGCTTTCTCTTCATCTTTAATGGTTCCAATCCCATTGAGATAACAATTTCCAAGATTATTTTGTCCTTTGTGGTTTTCACCTTCAGCTGATTTCAGGTACCACTGGAATGCTTTCTCTTCATCTTTTATGGTTCCAATCCCATTTTTGTAACAATATCCAAGATTGTATTGTCCTTTAATACTTCCCCCTTCAGCTGATTTCAGATACCACTGGAATGCTTTCTCTTCATCTTTTATGGACCCAATCCCATTGCGATAACAAGTTCCAAGCTTATTTTGTCCGATGTGGTTTCCACCTTCAGCTGATTTCAGGTACCACTGGAATGCTTTCCCTTCATCTTTTATGGTTCCAATTCCATTGCGATAACAATAACCAAGATTATTTTGTCCTAGATTATTTCCCCCTTCGGCTGACTTCAGGTACAACTGGAATGCTTTCCCTTCATCTTTCATGGTTCCAATCCCATACTGATAGCAATATCCGAGATTAGATTGTGCATCACTGTCTCCCCTTTCAGCTGATTTCAAGTGCTGACGGAATTCTTCCTCTTTAATATTCATAGTTTCATTTTCATTGGAATATATATTTTCCATTTTTCAATAATTTGTTCAGTAGAATATATATTTAAAAGCGAAGAATTAATTATATAAAAGAAAACAGCAAGGTTAAATGATTAATTTTTTATGTTTTATTATTTGCGATAAATGCATATGCATATAAGAATATGAAATTTTAAAGTTGAATTTATAATCATTTCATTTCTAAAACTGGAATTATAAAGGTGCACATGTTAAACCGATCTTCATAATGCATTGAATAGAATTTCTAAAATTGGAATTATAAAGGTGCACATGTTAAACCGATCTTCATAATGCATTGAATAGAATTTCTTAACTTACAAAAAAATTCCGTTTCCGAATAACACGTTATTTACTATTTTCAATTATTATTAAGCTAATAAAAAATTTAAGTACAGTACAGTATTCGTACAGTACACGTACAATTTAGTACATCATCATGTGAACAAATTAACCAATTAAAATTACTTATATCATATGATTCGTCAATCAGGTGAAACATTAACCAATTAAAATCCATGATTCAGATTTGTACTAAAGTACTAATTTCAAAGTCTTCAAGTACAAGTACTGTACTTAGTACAGTATAGTACAAATTCTCAACCCTGATTATATTATTAAATGATTTAACTACAGAACTATTATGTGTAGCCTTCGAAAACAAAGACTAGGCGAAACCACATTCTACCTATTCTTGTTTGCATTTCTCACCTTATCTTTGATTTTTCATCACTAATTATTGAAGTTACACCTTATTCAGTTTTTATAAAATTAAAATTAAATAACTAACCGTCACTACTGATACTCCGTTTATATTTTTCTAGGATTAGAATGATTGAACTATCTAGAATCCAAATGATCGTGTAGGTCGGTAGGTTGGAAATTTTTTGTTGAATTAAAGAAAATGTCCATAAGTTTATACTCCTCTTTATTATGTATAATATGATATTTAATAATTTACCTCATTTCAATGTAATAACTAAATTAATAAATATCTACATTTTATAATAAATTAAAAATTAGAATAAATGTGAAATTAAAGCTGGAAAAATAAATAAAAATATAAATTTGGAAAATAGATAGAATAGGTAAAGCGGAAAGAACATAATTCTTAATTTTAATATTTTTTTATCACTTGTTTTTATTCTTTTGTAATATAACAATAATCTTTCATGGCTCCTATTTACGGAGACGTACCGAATAAATTTATGAATTTCATGTCACATAAATTAATACTATTCTTAAATTATTCTCAAGAAATAATTATTTGATTAAAATATATTCATATTAAAATTAATTTTATTAAAAAATATTAATGAAATACAAAACAAAAAAAAATGAAAAAATATAAAGCTTTTAATAAAGCATCAAATACTAAATAAAATAAATAAAATAAAAAATTTAACAACAAACAGCTAAAATATATCGATACTGACAATCAGAACCAACCAAAATTACCAAAATTTATTAAAAATAAGAAAAAATGCAAACTTATTTATCAATTGAAATTTCTGTTCCGTGATAACTATTATAAATATTATTAAATTCTCTCATGCTATGGTTATAGTTTCTGTTGTTCCTGGTGAAGTTCTAAATATAAAAATTACTTAAAATTATTTTTTATTTTAACTAACTTTAACGTTATTGATTTAATTAATTAAACGACAAAATCAATATGACATTTTAATAAATTGCCATAAAATAATAAAATCATAAAAAGTTAATTACTTACTAAAAATTTTAACGAAATAACAAATATTACATAAAACAAATAACTCAACTTGCAAATGCTATAATATTTTTCTAATTCGTATTATATTTAAAATATTACTTGAAATATTACTTGTAATATTATTCTTCTATATTAAATTGAACTCCATATTCTTCAATAACTTTAAAATGTTCATCACTTAATCTAAATAGTCGCGCTTGTTCTGTTCGTTTTACAATTATCTTTTTATTTCCTATTCTTCTTTTACGACACCACCCTTCAATGAATTTTCTTAAACTATCAGCACTAAATCTCCCCATTCTAATTTTAATTGTTTCAAGTGATTCTGGCACATTCTCAGCCATTTGACATAATAATTCATTAGCATCAAATCTTTTTCCACAACCAAATGAAAAACTTCTTAATTCATTAAAATTATTATTAATTATTGCTATTGCTTGTTCAGGGAGCACATTATTTAAAGTTAATTTTGTAACCTTTGTACAATGATTTAAAATTGCTGAAAATATATCGAATGTAATTGCGGAAAATAAATTTAGACAAATATTTTTTAAATTTGTATTGGCTGTTTCGAGAATTTTTATAATAAATTCTTGAGACCCACTCGAATGAAAACAATGAAAAATACTTAATTGAGTAAATGATGAAGCCAAAGATAAACAATCCGATTTATTCAATTCATTACAATTTTCAATATAAAGCTCTTGAAGTGAAATAAATTGTCCAATTGGTGATGATTTACACTCAAATTGATGAAAATTTACTGAATATAAACGAAGACTCTTTAATGTTTCTTTTTGACTAATAATAGCCAATAATAGTGAATTACAATTTAGACTTTGACTAGCGACAATTGATAGATTTTCTAAACGTTTTTGAACGCTAATAAGTTTTATTAAAAATTGCTCTCGAGAATATGAGTCCAATTCTAAATCCATATTTAAAATATTATCACAAATTAATTTAAATGATTCGTATAATTGTCCAATCAGATAATCATCCCTTATTGTCGAAGTAAAACTTTCTAATTTCTTAAATACTTCCGGCGCACCAGGTAACTCCAGAATTGAACCAATTAAGTTTCTATAATTAAGAAAATCATAGATAAAATATCTGGAAACTTTTGCCAATTTAAAAAAATCCAGAAATGAACGATTTATCATTAATTTACATATCTCATGAAATAATATTCTCTTATTATCATCTTTATAAGCACCAATAAATTGTTGTGTATATATGGAAATAAAATAAACTAAATTATTAATTATAAATTTATGAGTGAATGATGGATAATCAAAAGTAGCTTGAGGTGGTGATGATGATAAATCTAATCCATTTTGAATAAGTAAAGTTCTAGCTTTAGTATCCAAACATGATATATAAGTTCGAATACATAATGCTTTCTTCCACAACGACTTATAATCTGTATCATATTCCTGACCGAAAGGTAATTCCCAAAGTATAGGTATAGTAACTTTACACCAGATTCGATTAACTAATGACGATGAATATAAATCTTGAGTTAATTGTACATTGTTTAAAATCATAATCAATAATTCTGTGGAAATTTTAGTCGCCATTTTTTTTTCCCAAGAAATAAATAATAGATTTTGTAAAAATCACATTTATATATAATATTTATGATCAGTGTGTAACCGCTCTGATGTTGCAATAATCAACATGGTAACAGAAATTGGTAAATATTTATTAAATATTATTGTTTCACATCAAATTGAATTCAATGACTTTAAAATGTTCACTCCTAATTAGACAAATAATCTTAAATTTAAATTGTCCGGGTGTAACGTAGGGCCTTTTACTTTTACGACGTTTTATTAGTTTGAATATCAGGATATTGTCACTAAATGTAAATTATGCTGCATAAAGGCATCATACTTTTTTCTGCGGAATCACAACTGTTCCGGTTTCTAATCTATTTATTATTTATTAATATCAAAAAAAACCAAGGCTTGTTTTTTTAAGGAAATTTCTAAAGGAAATGTTGATAAACAAGATATTTTACTATAAATCAAAATAATCTAAAATAAAAATGTTATTATTTTTAGAACAAAGTAAGCGGATTTTTATTTATAATTTATAATAGATATAGATAACAAGAGTTCAGGATTAGGAAAACTTTATTAGCTTGAATTTTTGGTTTTCAAACATTTTAATTTTCCGGAGCATAGCGTAGGACATTAGATGTCTAGAATTAGTGCTGATTTTAATGATAAGAATTTTTGTCACGATAGGTGATTCTTGTACCATCATGTGGGATATTTAATTCAATAATGAATCCAAAAAAATAAAAAATAAAAAAAAATAGTTTGCTTCGGCTCACCAAGGGTTATCCCATGATTTTTGAATAACTGCAGTTCTATATTTGGATCTGGTTTGTTTATTGAATTATATTTCACCTAGATGTTTTGATTAATAAGATACTGTTTCTTGGAATAATAATCATTTGTTTTATTCTTGTATGAGAATTCAAATAATTAAATTTGTAAATTTATTTCTATTATTACAGGTATCTTTAAAATGGCAAAAAAGATTCTCTTTAATAATAAATAATAAATTTGTACATTATACATGGATTTTCATAAAATAAACAAAATTTTTTCATAAATTATATAATAGGTAAATTCTATTCCAAATTTTTTTTTTTTTTGAAAAATTTGAATTAGGATTTCAATTTTATGTCAAGAAAAGTTCCAGTTATCTAGTTAATTCTTTAATAAAATTTTTTATTAGAATTTAACTGAATAAGTAAATCCATTTATTATAGTTATTTTTATTTCTAATTCTTTTTTAAATTCTTTTTTTTAAAAAAAATTACTTAATAAAAATCAGTATTCAATTATCACGAAATTAATTAATAAATTATATTTTTGTAAAATGAACAAAATTGTTTTTTTTTGAAAAATTCGAATTATTGATTTTTAATTTTCATGTCAAAAAAATCCAGTTGATTCCTCGCAATAAAATTTTTTATTAGGAATATATATTTAAGTAAAAATAATAAAATATTTTTCAGTACACCCATTTATTATATGTTCATTACATTTTCAAAATTATATTATCACAGGAGTGCAGAGTATTTCGAACAATTTCTCAAATCAGTCTCACAGTTTGCATCACACAAACAAATAATAATACGCTCTATCTGCTAGTAGGTCAAGCAATCAATCGATCTAAACTTGCCTATCTCGAAACAGATAATAAATATATAATAAATAATAATAATAATCAAATAATAATCAAATTAATCATGAAGGCACAGTGAGTAAGGTGGAGTAAAAGTAGTAACGCAGTATCAAACAATATTTAATAATATTTTGCAATATTACGACACAAAGTATAAGTTTATTAAAATATAAAATATAAAGTTTTAAAAGTAAAGTATCATTTAACAACAGAAATATTACAGCGTGACATATCTTTCCTGTTCCTGAATGAAGTTTACTTTTCTATTTAATATTTAATAAAGTATTTCGAATTATTCTGAATTATGTCTAATTAATTAATTGTTATATTCTAACTGAGTTTTTCACTCACTAACTGAAACTTACTTCCGACAACAGTCGTATTTATACTTTCTCTTTTGTTTACACTTCATCTTTGTACTTCATACTTCATCCTTTGTGCGTCATCCTTCATCCTCGCACGATATCCTTCATCCTCGTACGATATCCTTCATCCTTGTACAGCATTTCTCATCCTTCATCCTCGTACAAGGATGACAATCACCTGAAAGTTCATCTAGTGTCACAAAAAGGTTATCCCCCGTGACATTTCACCTGATTACCAATTTACTTCGCCACAATATGATCTATCATTAGATGTTCGAGAACCATTTTCTAAAGCATTTAAAGTATTTAAGATATTAAAGTTAAAAAAATTAATAATTAAAAAATTAATGAAATTATAATATGACCATGCATGTCAAAAAATATAGTAATAAAACAAGAGTCCAAGGTCAGGGCATTTTATTAGCTTTTTTGATTTACACGATTTAGGAATATAAATATTTAATGATTGATTCCTATTAATTAATTGATTAATTATTATTTTTAGTAGTACATAGTTTCTTAGATAAATGAGATAGTATTTAATTCATTATATTCTTACCAGGAACGGATTTTATGGTAAAATCTTTATTTTTTTTAATACTACTCCACTTATCTGAATTGATGATGGATTCCATTATAAGATCTTTATTTTTTTAATAAAATTAATTTTATAGCAAATTTTACAATTACATTAAACAAACTATTGTAAAAAAAAATCCGTGCAGAAAGTATTAATTTCATTTAAAAATCTAAGTTGATATTGGAATAAATTATTATTATAATCTTAAAAAAATGTGTGGAACAAAATATAGATTGAATTTTTTTTACAGTGATGAAATCAAATGTACAATATAATTCATGTTTATTTAGCTTCAATATAATATCACTACCAGGATTGGACAAGTAAATACTTAATTTTATTAGAACCAAAATCAATGATTTACTTATAAAAAAAATTCATTAAATATAATCCCAAATCACAAAAATGGATAAAATTGTTAAAGAAACAAATGGTATAATAGAATGGGAAAACTTCCAAAAATTAAAATACTCAAAGCAAATTCTAATATATCAATTTAATTGTTATAAATAGGCACATGGCAACCAGGTGATTGGAAATTATTTCACGTGCAAATTCTGTCCTCCGGCGAGCAAAAGTTTCATTTTTGATAGATCACGAGTTATTTTTTTGATATACTTTGATGTACCTCGAATTTTGATTATTTTTTTGATATATTTCGATGGTACCCCATTTTTTGGTTATTTTTTTGATACTTTTAATAAGTATTAATAGGTATAACAAAATCAGTTCTTTAATTTTACGCGACGTGTTTCAAAATTTCTTTACGCGTTTGAACAAATTTTAATAAAAATGTCTATATTTGAAAATCAAATAATTTATAATAATGATAATACAGTTTCAGTTCCCTTCGGACGCGCTGCTGAGTGGTATATTTTACAACATCCACTTCTAAAAAATACACGTTTAAAATCACAAAGTTGTTTAAATACTCCACAATTAATTAAAGAACAAATAATTAAGCATTGTCGTGTTGAAGGTGCTGTTGATTTTTTAGTATGGGAGTGTATTGGAAAAAAAAAATCAACAAATCGTATTGATGATATTATAGAACTTACAACTAAAGGTGAAGAATATATTAAAGAAATTCAAGTTGGTATTAAAAAGGATAAATTATGTTGGTCTTGGATTATGTATTGTGCTGGAGATGGAAATACTTGTCAACATTTATGCGGTGGAATTGGTGAATGCATATCTAGTTGCTCAAATTATAATCTAGTTAATAACTTACGAAATGGAAATGATATGCATTGTTGCTCTGTTCGTGTCCATTCATTTTCGCGATTATCAAATCTTAATACAAACCATCCACTTTATATAAAAATAAAAGGATGCCATCGTCCTTCCAACCTATTAAATACTGAAAATCGACAAGTTACACGGATCAATCTAACATGGCAAATTCGAGATAAAATTACTATTAGTCGTCGTGCAGATCATCAAACAACAAAAGAAATAAAAGGAAAATTATTAATTTCATTAAATGGTGCAACAGAAGAAGAATTAAATAATGCATTAGTAAATAATAGAGAAATTTGTGACGATAAAAAATTAAAAAGATTTATTGTCCGTGAAGATCGAAGATTAAAAGAAAATACTGGATCATGGACAATTCTTCATTATTTAATTGAAGAAGTTTTAAAACCTAAAGGATATATTTTATATTACCAACAAGCAGATTTATCTCAACCTGAAGATTCTGCGGAACATTATTATCAATTAACTGTGTCTGATGAATTTTGGTTACGAAATGGTAGAGATTTTGGACAATTTTGTATTAGAATTGATGGAAAATATGATCTTAATATTGATCGTGCACCTATTTTAACTATGATTGTGGAAAATAATGCACAATATGGAACTCCGTTGGCATTTGGTACATAATATTTTTTAATTATTTAATATATTTATTTTAATGTTTTTAATTGTTTGAAATAAAATTTCAAACTCTTAAACTTAATTTAATTTAATTAATAAATTGTTAACTAATTTGAATTTAATATTTCGCTGATATTAATTTGTTTATTTTATTTAATATATAACAGGTTTAAGTAATAAAGAAAATAATTGGTCAATACGTTTAGCAGTCAGTAAATGCAATTAAACAAAATATACCATGTAATAATTCCGATTGTAACCATCCATGGCATTATGAAAATCTTTCAAATAATAAAGGATTTAAAAGAATCCGAGATTGTAACAATCAAATATGGAATCCATATATAATGATTGATAAACATAGACCTTCAAAACTTGGAGTAGAAGGATTAGTACGTGAAACTATTCTTTGTTGGTTTCACATTATGCAAACATTTGGTAACAATTTAAAAGAATGGAATATTCCACAATCATTTAGGTAATAATTTTTTATTTTATTTTTATTTATTAAATATATTATATAATTTTTAAAAATATAATTTTAAATTTTAATTTAGATATCCAATTGCATTGGGTTTTAAATTAATAGCCCGATGTCGAACTGAAGAGGCATCATTTGAAATGGCTAACAATTATAAAATTTTTATTAACTCTCTTCCGCTTACACAAGAACAAAAACATTCACTTATTAATGATTTAGATAATAATTGGATGTGTAATGAATGGCGATTACAATTTATTGATGCAGATCATCTCCCTGATGCACCTAATTCAAATCCGATGACTACAAATAATTACACAGAAAGAATGAATCGTATGATTGAATCTAAATTATCGGGAAAACAAACAGTAGTTACATTTATTGAAAGACTTTATGGATTAAAATTACTATGCGAAAATTTAAATAAACAAGGAACAGGTCAAATAACTTATGAAGCTGGGCTTGTTACATTTTTTAATGCAAAGTCTATTGAACAAGTAAGTTATTAAAAAATTGTATATCAATATTTTTAATGTAAATTTACTATAAATAACATATATTTTTATTATTGCAAAATGAACCTTTTAAGATAAAATCTGATATGAAGAGACGTTTAAATCAAGGAAGATTATATTTTCTTTTAGGATTTGTTGAACAATCTAATTATCCTAATTATTACTATGTTAAAAAGTATCACCAATCAAAAATTTTAATGGATTTTTTTTATAACGAAGAATCTATAGAATTAGAAAAGGATAATGTTGATTATCTTCGACCAATGATGGAACAACTTACTAAAAATTATAATGTAAAATTGCGAGATGGATTTTATATTNCTATTTAATATTTAATAAAGTATTTCGAATTATTCTGAATTATGTCTAATTAATTAATTGTTATATTCTAACTGAGTTTTTCACTCACTAACTGAAACTTACTTCCGACAACAGTCGTATTTATACTTTCTCTTTTGTTTACACTTCATCTTTGTACTTCATACTTCATCCTTTGTGCGTCATCCTTCATCCTCGCACGATATCCTTCATCCTCGTACGATATCCTTCATCCTTGTACAGCATTTCTCATCCTTCATCCTCGTACAAGGATGACAATCACCTGAAAGTTCATCTAGTGTCACAAAAAGGTTATCCCCCGTGACATTTCACCTGATTACCAATTTACTTCGCCACAATATGATCTATCATTAGATGTTCGAGAACCATTTTCTAAAGCATTTAAAGTATTTAAGATATTAAAGTTAAAAAAATTAATAATTAAAAAATTAATGAAATTATAATATGACCATGCATGTCAAAAAAATATAGTAATAAAACAAGAGTCCAAGGTCAGGGCATTTTATTAGCTTTTTTGATTTACACGATTTAGGAATATAAATATTTAATGATTGATTCCTATTAATTAATTGATTAATTATTATTTTTAGTAGTACATAGTTTCTTAGATAAATGAGATAGTATTTAATTCATTATATTCTTACCAGGAACGGATTTTATGGTAAAATCTTTATTTTTTTTAATACTACTCCACTTATCTGAATTGATGATGGATTCCATTATAAGATCTTTATTTTTTTAATAAAATTAATTTTATAACAAATTTTACAATTACATTAAACAAACTATTGTAAAAAAAAATCCGTGCAGAAAGTATTAATTTCATTTAAAAATCTAAGTTGATATTGGAATAAATTATTATTATAATCTTAAAAAAATGTGTGGAACAAAATATAGATTGAATTTTTTTTACAGTGATGAAATCAAATGTACAATATAATTCATGTTTATTTAGCTTCAATATAATATCACTACCAGGATTGGACAAGTAAATACTTAATTTTATTAGAACCAAAATCAATGATTTACTTATAAAAAAAATTCATTAAATATAATCCCAAATCACAAAAATGGATAAAATTGTTAAAGAAACAAATGGTATAATAGAATGGGAAAACTTCCAAAAATTAAAATACTCAAAGCAAATTCTAATATATCAATTTAATTGTTATAAATAGGCACATGGCAACCAGGTGATTGGAAATTATTTCACGTGCAAATTCTGTCCTCCGGTGAGCAAAAGTTTCATTTTTGATAGATCACGAGTTATTTTTTTGATATACTTTGATGTACCTCGAATTTTGATTATTTTTTTTGATATATTTCGATGGTACCCCATTTTTTGGTTATTTTTTTGATACTTTTAATAAGTATTAATAGGTATAACAAAATCAGTTCTTTAATTTTACGCGACGTGTTTCAAAATTTCTTTACGCGTTTGAACAAATTTTAATAAAAATGTCTATATTTGAAAATCAAATAATTTATAATAATGATAATACAGTTTCAGTTCCCTTTGGACGCGCTGCTGAGTGGTATATTTTACAACATCCACTTTTAAAAAATACACGTTTAAAATCACAAAGTTGTTTAAATACTCCACAATTAATTAAAGAACAAATAATTAAGCTTTGTCGTGTTGAAGGTGCTGTTGATTTTTTAGAATGGGAGTGTATTGGAAAAAAAAAATCAACAAATCGTATTGATGATATTATAGAACTTACAACTAAAGGTGAAGAATATATTAAAGAAATTCAAGTTGGTATTAAAAAGGATAAATTATGTTGGTCTTGGATTATGTATTGTGCTGGAGATGGAAATACTTGTCAACATTTATGCGGTGGAATTGGTGAATGCATATCTAGTTGCTCAAATTATAATCTAGTTAATAACTTACGAAATGGAAATGATATGCATTGTTGCTCTGTTCGTGTACATTCATTTTCGCGATTATCAAATCTTAATACAAGCCATCCACTTTATATAAAAATAGAAGGATGCCATCGTCCTTCCAACCTATTAAATACTGAAAATCGACAAGTTACACGGATCAATCTAACACGGCAAATTCGAGATAAAATTACTATTAGTCGTCGTGCAGATCATCAAACAACAAAAGAAATAAAAGGAAAATTATTAATTTCATTAAATGGTGCAACAGAAGAAGAATTAAATAATGCATTATTAAATAATAGAGAAATTTGTGACAATAAAAAATTAAAAAGATTTATTGTCCGTGAAGATCGAAGATTAAAAGAAAATACTGGTTCATGGACAATTCTTCATTATTTAATTGAAGAAGTTTTAAAACCTAAAGGATATATTTTATATTACCAACAACCAGATTTATCTCAACCTGAAGATTCTGCGGAACATTATTATCAATTAACTGTGTCTGATGAATTTTGGTTACGAAATGGTAGAGATTTTGGACAATTTTGTATTGGAATTGATGGAAAATATGATCTTAATATTGATCGTGCACCTATTTTAACTATGATTGTGGAAAATAATGCACAATATGGAACTCCGTTGGCATTTGGTACATAATATTTTTTAATTATTTAATATATTTATTTTAATTTTTTTTAACAATAATATTTATTATTTAATATATTTATTTTAATGTTTTTAATTGTTTGAAATAAAATTTCAAACTCTTAAACTTAATTTAATTTAATTAATAAATTGTTAACTAATTTTAATTTAATATTTCGCTGATATTAATTTGTTTATTTTATTTAATATATAACAGGTTTAAGTAATAAAGAAAATAATTGGTCAATACGTTTAGCAGTAAATGCAGTTAAACAAAATATACCATGTAATAATTCCGATTGTAACCATCCATGGCATTATGAAAATCTTTCAAATAATAAAGGATTTAAAAGAATCCGAGATTG
>PQFF01000064.1:233517-297583 GCA_003547095.1 Diversispora epigaea | reverse complement strand
TCATAATTGAAAAGTTACTACCTTTATATTAACATATATCATTTAAATGATAAAACCAAAACAATATAACAGAAAAACAAAGATAAACATGCTTTTAATATTTCTGGCAGTCAAAGTTAAAGTTATCGAGAGTTTTAGACGTGACGAAGAAATTTATTTTTGTTTGTTAATCACGTTGCACACCAGGTCAGGCTACATCAATCAGCTGATCTTATTAACATAATCATTCATATTGAGGGTGTACGAACTCCACATGAGATGTGCACGGGATTTCGAAATGTTGCGAAGGTCACGGGAGATGACATTAAGATGACAGTGTAACCGGATAAGTGTGTTACCATCTAGATGACAGATTATTCATCTTTGTACGAAGTATTTCATCCTCGTGTGTCATCTTTAAAAATAGAAAAGAACGTGTTTAGACGCGACAACACAGGATGAAGGAAAATAAGTTCGAAAGTGTATAAAATAGACTGGTAATTTAGGATGTGAAAAGGATCGGCTCATTTTTACAATTTTATGATTTTGATTTCTTTTGACATATTCCGAATAATTACGAAAATCTCTTACTTAATTTGTAATAATAAAAATAATAATCTTTTGGTATGCATTTTATAATAAAAATAAATAATAAAGATAGAAACATATTGTTTTGATTTAGCAGCAGAGATAAGACACGCCAAAGCAGTGATATATTTTTGTTGTTACATCTTTGCAATAAGTTTAAAAGTTTCGATATACCCCGTAATAATTTGATACATTTTTAATATTTTATTTCGTGATAACGGTAATATTGGTGAGAAACAGTTAACAGCCCGTAATACCTCTATTACTAATTTTGTAATTTCTTGAATAAAGTTACTGAATAAAGTCTGAAGCTAAGATTCGGAAGTTTGCGTAGTGAGCTGTAAAAAGATACTTTTACTCCACTTACTCACGTACCTTCAGATCGCACCTGTGTGTACTGTGTTAAGAGTTTATTTTATATATCTATTCGTTGCGAGTAGGCAAGTGATTGCTTGATCCTACTGGCGGATAGTGGGCGTTACGAAATATTGCGTACAAGAGTACGTTGAGTTAGTACGAAAAGGGGTGTGACGAGAGTTCAATTTAGTGGGACTGATTGACGTAACTTTACTCCTTGTTCTGGGCAGACCGCCACAGATTTTTGGTGCCTCTTGTGAGGTTTGGCATAAAGTATTCTTCAGAAAAGTAGTGTTTCACAGATTTACAAGAATTTTGACAAATATAGTTAGAGTTTATATTGTTTGAGATATCCCCTTTAAAAATCCAAAAGATTATTCCCGCCAAAAGAAAGCGTAACAATACGAAATATTTCTAAAAACGACAGAAACTTCTGTCCCCAACAAAATTTTGAGCACAAAACAGTCGTCAACATAATAAAGTTCTTACAAATCAAACAATCAACAATGAAGACAACTGTCTTGAAATTCGTGTAACAAGGCAAGGTACAAGAATTTGCTCTCATACGAATTCCTATGAAACAATAGCTGTCGTGACGAATAAAAGAGTAACTAGAGGAATGAGCCACAGTACCGAGGAAAGCGGAACCAATGTTTTGATAAAAGGACTACAAGACGCTTTTCGTATTAGAAATGACGCAAAGATGCCGACATTTGGGGGAAGAAATCGAGACCCTATGGAGTAGCTGGAAGAATTCAACAGATCTGCTAGGATAAATCAGTATACTAACGAATATAAACTTCAAGTCGTCGCTGGATACTTACAAGGTGCAGCGGGACTATACTTGCTCGCAAAATTATTTGTCGCTGGATACTTACAAGGTGCAGCGGGACTATACTTGCTCGCAAAATTATTTTGGAGCCCCGAAATTGCAATTTTGGGGAAAAAAGTCAAAATAGTTTTTCATAGAGGACGAAATTATTTTACTTAAAACCCAAAATTTTTTGACCACCCAGATTTATTCTTTGATTAAAGATACACATAACTGGGTATTTTTTTTATTTCCATATATAGAATAGATTCTGCATAAATCTCAAAAAGTCGAAATACCTCAAAAATCCAAAATCAATTTTGGGAACATGTATAAGCGGGACTATGGTTCAGCGAAATACAAGAAGGACAAAATCCCATTACGCATTAGAGCGACAGAAACCGAGTATTGTTCGAAGCCTCATTTTTAGCCACTTTTAAGACCACTGCATTGATAAATCAATGGAGGTTCGAATTATCAATGAAAATATAGAAAGTGAACGAAACAGTGGAGCAGTACGCTAATAACGTCAAGAAACTGATCAGACGCATTGGTGACGAAAACAGATGGAGCGAGGACGAAAAGGTCTGGCAGTTTCTAAAAGGATTACGAAAGGATATTGCCTACCAAGTGCGACCCTTATCCTGTCCCAAGAAAATCCTTCTCTAGAAGCAGCAATCAGAATTGCGAAACAATTTGAAGAGAATGCGCAGACATACCCTGAAGCCACGGTCGGGTATGGCGCTACTACCTACGTAAACCCCCAGGGATTCATCAGTAAATTTTTTTAAACGTAAGCCTTCGAAGTCCTTCACTCCGATATATACGTGTTGCCCAAATCCCAAATAATTTGGGATTTGGGATGCCAAAATGCACAAATTACTAGTATTTGGGATTTGGGATTTGGGATTTCGGCAAAAAATACTAATTATAATTTGGGATTTGGGATGCCAAAATGCACAAATTACTAGTATTTGGGATTTGGGATTTGGGATTTCGGCAAAAAATACTAATTATAATTTGGGATTTGGAATTTGGGATTTCGGCATTTGGAATTTCGGCATTTGGATTTTGAATTTGGGCGGCAGGTATACTCTGATAACCTTCGAATATCTCCAACATAAACGTAATATTTACGAATGTTATTGGTACCGAAAACCTTCATTTTTATTACATCAGGAAACTTTTCGGGGCGTAAATTTACAGAAAATTTACGGGACCTACAGAAATTTACGCCTAAAAAAATCAATTTTTTTGACTTTGATCACTATTTATAAGACAGGGAGCGATTTTTTACTAAGATATTCCTATGACAGATCGAAAGATCTGGTTCTTAGCTACAAGATGATATATGTTTCATTTTTGTAACATCAATATTCGCGAAGATATTCACGTTTAAAGTTTCACATTTGTGAAAAAATTTCTGCGTAAATTTTCCGAAAATTTTCGTAATTCTGCCGGAAATTTCTATGACGTCACGTGAATTTCCGGCAGAATTACGGAAATTTTCGAAAAATTTACGCGGAAATTTTTTCACAGATGTGAAACTTTAAACGTGAATATCTTCGCGAATATTGATGTTACAAAAATGAAACATATATCATCTTGTAGCTAAGAACCAGATCTTTCGATCTGTCATAGGAATATCTTAGTAAAAAATCGCTCCCTGTCTTATAAATAGTGATCAAAGTCAAAAAAATTGATTTTTTTAGGCGTAAATTTCTGTAGGTCCCGTAAATTTTCTGTAAATTTACGCCCCGAAAAGTTTCCTGATGTAATAAAACGTAATACTCTGGAGGTTATTGATATCGATAACCTTCAATAACCTTCACTTTATCATAATAAATGTAATATTTGCGAAGGTTATTGGTCCGATAACCTTCAATAACCTTTGAAAACAAAATTATTACAATAACCTCCGACATAAAAAATTTCCTGATGTTTGCGCCAAGTCGCGACCAAGACAGAAATAGAGAAGACGTAATAGAGCGCATTGTACAAAAGGCACTTGCGCCAATCGTCGAAAAATTACAGAGAATTACGGAAAGGGATGAGAGACCTACGCATACATCCTACAGAAGGCCGAACTACAACAACGATATTAGAGGTCAGAACACATGGAACCGTTGTTGACCGTGATTTACCTTCCAAATAAAGGACGGAAACAGACAACTATTAGCAGGGATTAATTTGTATAAGACACACAGCACTATACTTAATTTACTAAAGCTGAAGGATTTATACTATTATTAAAGTATAATTGGGAAGGAATTAAGGTATTGCGGAATTAAGGCGAAAGAGGCAGGGGTGAGATTTTATAAAGGTAAACACTAAGTTTACTAACAATTCACTAAGAATTCAAGCCCAGAACACTAAGCAAGACTAAATTTATACCAGATAATGAGTTCACACAGTAGGTTATCTATTATTAAAACAAATACCGAGATCACTAAGCAGGGTATTTAAAAGAATTTCACTAAGAAATTATAAACTAACTATTAAGATCACAAAGCAGAATAATAGTTTATAATAAAGAATAATACTCAGATCACACAGCAAAGTATTATTATAAAGGTTTTTACAAAGGATTAAATAATAATTCATCAAGAAATATATTATTTAATCAAACTATAAGAAGTTTATTATTGAGTTAATGGACCTTTCTAACCAACTAACTGAGGATTGAGAGAACAGAAATTCAATCCTTTATATATATAATAGATTAGCTATTGATTACGCTGTACTCTACGCTATTAATTACGCTATCTATTACGCTGTACTATACACTATTGATCTACAGTTGTAATACATATTTTGTTATACTAATTTTTAAATGATTTACATTAATATTTATAAATATAGAAATAATATAATAATAGTTAATAAATACTAATAAATAAATGATAATAAATAATAAATAATAAATATTGATTAAATAATAAAATATAATAATATAATAGTTAAAATAAAATAATAAACTACTACAGCTAACACCGTAACAATAATGCCAATGACCCGTTTCGCTGCTTTTTCTGCGGACAAGCGGGACACATAGCGAGAATGTGCCCTACAAAGCAGGGAAACCCGGGAAATCCCGCTACACTTCCACCTCGAGAACCAGCCAGAGCGGTTCAGCCCCAAGCCAGTGTCATGACGAATCAATCTGTAAACCAAATACCGTTAAATGGCGCAAATGGCAACACATTCGTGACCCAACAAGAAGAAGTCAAGCAGCCCGCTGCTACCACATGGGAAACAGCACGGCATTTAAACTATTAAGCACACCTCCGGAGGGTGAGAGTGCGAGTGAAACAAATCTCTTATTAAAGACCGGCACAAATAATACGAATGTAGCGGAAGGATCCGCAAATAAACAAACAGCCCAGCCTATTGCTAAGAGGTTACGCTCAGGAAAGGGTAAAGAAATATCCGAAGGATCACGACAAAAGAAGAAAAGAAAAGCACCTTCTCCACAACAACCATACATAACACAAGCTACCCCACCATATTCCATTGTCTCTGACCTACTGAACACGAGAGCTAACATTACTTTAGGACAGATCATGGCAATGCCACCTTTCCGAAATGATGTACGGAAAGCTTTGACACCCAAACGTACAAAATTAGCGAAAGTCGCCAACCATACAAAAATAGAGGGAAATACACCTATGATGTGCAAGGCCCAGGTTGCAGGATGGAAGGTCGAAGTAATACTTGATAGCGGCTCTTCCATCAGTATTGTCTCAAAGAGTTTCATGGAGTCATTGGGACGAAAAGTAGAGAAGTCTTCTGAAAGAAGGATTACAGGTATACATGGCGAAAAACGCTCTAGTTTGGGAATTGTAACCCAAGTTCCTGTAAGAATAGNAACAAACAGCCCAGCCTATTGCTAAGAGGTTACGCTCAGGAAAGGGTAAAGAAATATCCGAAGGATCACGACAAAAGAAGAAAAGAAAAGCACCTTCTCCACAACAACCATACATAACACAAGCTACCCCACCATATTCCATTGTCTCTGACCTACTGAACACGAGAGCTAACATTACTTTAGGACAGATCATGGCAATGCCACCTTTCCGAAATGATGTACGGAAAGCTTTGACACCCAAACGTACAAAATTAGCGAAAGTCGCCAACCATACAAAAATAGAGGGAAATACACCTATGATGTGCAAGGCCCAGGTTGCAGGATGGAAGGTCGAAGTAATACTTGATAGCGGCTCTTCCATCAGTATTGTCTCAAAGAGTTTCATGGAGTCATTGGGACGAAAAGTAGAGAAGTCTTCTGAAAGAAGGATTACAGGTATACATGGCGAAAAACGCTCTAGTTTGGGAATTGTAACCCAAGTTCCTGTAAGAATAGGAAGTATAACTGTAGCAGTAGACATGGAAGTTATCGACGCATCCGGATACTCTCTAGTACTTGGCACTGACTGGCTGAGAAGAGCGGGTGCAATTATTGATTATCAACATTGCAGGTTAACGTTAAAAGACGGAAAAGGAGCGATTAGTATCCCTTGTCGGAATACCAATAAAGTGTCGCCGGATAGCGATGATGAAAGTGATAGCGAAAGTGATGAGGAAAACAATGAGAGCAGTGAAGACTCAGACGAGGAAACCGCTGACAACGAGGCAAACTTTGTAGGCCTCTCATACAATCTGCCTCAGCAAGGGACCAGTATGAGATATAAGATCACCTCCGAAGGAATACGTACAAATTCGGAGTGTACCACTTGGGAGACCTATGATTATCTAACGTACTGTTTCGACGTTGTCAGAAAGAAGAAGAAGCGTAAACAAGGACAACGAAGTGTTACGGGACCAAAATCATCCTGCTGGTGTGAAAAATATCTTGAAACCAGGGAGGACAAATGCGAGACATGCAAAGAACAATTACGAGAGTGGGAAGCTATTTCAATACTACTGCAAAATGAAATACAAGACATACGCTGTAACCTGACGCAAGGAGGAGCAGAGATGCTCGAGGAAAACCAGTACAAACCTTTAATTGCGAAGATTATCGGAGAATTCCCGAATTTAGCAGCAAGTGACCTCTCTCAGTTAGGAAAGACCGGCGTCTACCAGCATACAATAGATGTAGGAACTGCGAAGCCTATTAAGTTGCACCCCTACCGAACTTCACCCCGACACCTGAATTTCTTGAAGGAGGAAATAGAGCGCATGTTGACGAACGGATTAATCAAAAAGTCATTTAGCCCTTGGTCTGCACCCACAATAGTGGTTAGCAAGAAGAATGGGAAGTTCAGACTTTGCATCGATTACAGAAAGCTGAACACTGTTACGAAACCTGACGCCTACCCAGTCCCTCAAATAGCTGATATGCTAGACGCTTTAGGACATTCCGCTTTCTTTTCTACCTTGGACCTAGCATCAGGGTTTTGGCAAGTGGAAGTAGCAGCGAAGGATTGCGAAAAGACCGCTTTCACTACCCCATTTGGAATATACGAGTTCCTAGTAATGCCGTTTGGACTTATCAACGCTCCTGCAACGTTCCAAAGAGTGATGGATAGAGTTTTCCACGAAGTTGCGTGGAAGTTCGTACTTGTGTATATAGACGATATTATCATCTACTCGAAAACTCGCAAAGAACATGAAGAACATTTAAGAGTTGTTTTTACCCTTTTAAGGAACACAGGTTTAAAGATAAATCTGGAGAAGTGCGACTTCTTCCGAACGAGACTAGCATTTTTAGGCCACATCATAACAATCAAAGGGATAGCTCCCGATCTGGCAAAGATCGAGAAAGTGAAGAGTTACCCTGTCCCAAGAGACAAAACGAATGTCCAAGCCTTCCTGGGACTTGCGTCCTATTATAGAAGATTTGTGAGAGAATTTTCTACTGTCGCGAAACCGTTACATAACCTTACGAAAAGGGACGTCGTGTTTGAATGGAAGCATGAACACCAATCCGCGTTCGACTTGCTGAAGGGTCGTCTAACTTCGACACCTATAATGACGTACCCTGATTTCATGAAACAATTTATACTCGCTACCGATGCATCTGACTGTGGTATTGGAGCTGTGCTCTCACAGAAGGATACGAAGAATCACGAACACCCCGTTGCTTATGCTAGCCGACTGCTGTCCAGTACCGAACAAAACTATACTGTCGTTGAAAGAGAGTGCCTCGCTGCCATTTGGGCTGTACGACATTTCAGGCATTATTTGCATGGCCCCAAGTTTGATTTGTACACTGACAACCTAGCTCTCACATGGTTGAAGAACCGTCCGCAACCGAAAGGAAGGATTGCCCGCTAGATCTTTGAACTATCTGAGTACGATTACGAAATAATTCATAAACAAGGGTGTCTTAACNAATGTCCAAGCCTTCCTGGGACTTGCGTCCTATTATAGAAGATTTGTGAGAGAATTTTCTACTGTCGCGAAACCGTTACATAACCTTACGAAAAGGGACGTCGTGTTTGAATGGAAGCATGAACACCAATCCGCGTTCGACTTGCTGAAGGGTCGTCTAACTTCGACACCTATAATGACGTACCCTGATTTCATGAAACAATTTATACTCGCTACCGATGCATCTGACTGTGGTATTGGAGCTGTGCTCTCACAGAAGGATACGAAGAATCACGAACACCCCGTTGCTTATGCTAGCCGACTGCTGTCCAGTACCGAACAAAACTATACTGTCGTTGAAAGAGAGTGCCTCGCTGCCATTTGGGCTGTACGACATTTCAGGCATTATTTGCATGGCCCCAAGTTTGATTTGTACACTGACAACCTAGCTCTCACATGGTTGAAGAACCGTCCGCAACCGAAAGGAAGGATTGCCCGCTAGATCTTTGAACTATCTGAGTACGATTACGAAATAATTCATAAACAAGGGTGTCTTAACACCAATGCAGACACTTTATCCTGGATCCAGTACTAAAATTAATAGAAGAAACCCGGAAACTCAGATAAATAGAAGAGGACTTACAAAACCTTTCGAAAATGGATATGGAAATTTACAATCAAATAACCGAGTACTTAATCAATCACACTTTTCTCCCAAACTGGACAAGCGAGCAACAACGACAATTACGACAGCAGGCGAATCATTATATCGTGCAAAACAATTTATTATTCAAACGTAATAAGGATGATAGCTCATTACGGGTAATACTAAAAAGCGACGTAACAAAATTGCTACATAATATGCATAGTGTGCCAAATGCGGGACATTTCGGCATAAAAGCTACAATCGATAAAACAAGAAAGCGATATTTCTGGCCCACCATGGGCGTGCCAACGACAGAATAAACCTACGAGAACTGAAGAAATGCGACCCATTAAAGTAGGGCAAGCGTTCGACCGACTAGGAATAGACATCGTGGGACCCTTGAAACTGACGTCCACAAAGAAAAGATACATTATAGTAGCTACGGACTATTTCACAAAATGGCCGGAAGCCAGAGCAATAGAAAAGGCAGATACGATGACCGTCGCATGGTTCCTATACGATGAAATAATATGCCGTCACGGATGTCCGCGAGAGATACTGTCAGATAGAGGAGCAGTATTCGTCAGCCAAGTAGTAGCGAACCTAGTAGAGATAATGGGATCCCATCATAGACTTACGTCTGCCTACCACCCTCAGAGCAATGGCCTGACAGAGCGGTACAATCAGATCTTATATAAGGCTCTGGAAAAGTGCGTACAAGAAACAGCATATGATTGGGATGTGTTAATACCTCTGGCACTTTTCGCATATCGGACCATTAGAAATAGGACGACAAAGTACGAACCCTTTTACCTACTCTATGGTTGCGCACCTACATTGCCTATAGAACTCGACATAGTAACGTGGCCAGCCACAGAAATTAACGAAAGACAGTATGAGGACCTAATCAATAGAAGAATTAGTGAGATGGTAGGAGTATTTGCAGACAACAAGATCAAGGCGTTCAAGAACATAAAAGATGCCCAAGCACGACAAAAGAAGGCTTACGATAAAAGAACCCGTATTATGACATACAGAAACAACGATATGGTACTAGAATATCGATCAGATTTACAAAATGTTCATGGCGACAAGTTTTGGAACAAATGGACAGGACCTTATTTCATTCATCAAGTTTTGGGAAATGGATCATACATATTGAGGACTAGCAACGGAGAAATATTGAACCACCGACCTGTACACAGAAATTGCCTAAGGTCTTACAAACAAAGGGGTTTTATCTCACGTGAGATAACAGAGAACAATAGTCGTGCATGAAAGACAAGGATAAAATGCGACATTTCCCGAAACACGACTAAGAACATTTAATATGACCCACTATACGTGTTGCCCAAATTCCAAATAATTTGGGATTTGGGACGCCAAAATGCACAAATTACTAGTATTTGGGATTTGGGATTTGGGATTTCGGCATTTGGGATTTTGGCATTTGAATTTCGAATTTGGGTGGCAGGTATATGACCCACCTACAAATCTCCGAAAGCTTTTGTGAACGAGTCAACAGATTACGTGAAGAGTTACTAGAACTATCGAGAGGCGCGCAGCTTATACTAGATGATACAGGGGCATATCTGGTAACGGAAGGTTACGCAATAAACCTGGGAGGACCCACGAGTGATGAAGTAGTGCAGCGAGAGAACGACATGTTACTCCCATATGTCTTGGATACAATAACCGTACCCGAAGAAGTACACGATCTTACGGAAGCAGTGTTTGATCACGACATAGCCGGGCTGCTCTCTGTAGCTACAGATCCAGGTAATCCTAACGGACAATGGGTAAACGCTTATAGAAGGCTCGGAGAGTATATTTCTACTTTTCAAGAAATCTGTACGGCTACGTCGATAAAACACGAGTTGCNATTTGGGATTTGGGATTTGGGATTTCGGCAAAAAATACTAATTATAATTTGGGATTTGGGATTTGGGATTTCGGCAAAAAATACTAATTATAATTTGGGATTTGGGATTTGGGATTTCGGCATTTGGGATTTTGGCATTTGAATTTCGAATTTGGGTGGCAGGTATATGACCCACCTACAAATCTCCGAAAGCTTTTGTGAACGAGTCAACAGATTACGTGAAGAGTTACTAGAACTATCGAGAGGCGCGCAGCTTATACTAGATGATACAGGGGCATATCTGGTAACGGAAGGTTACGCAATAAACCTGGGAGGACCCACGAGTGATGAAGTAGTGCAGCGAGAGAACGACATGTTACTCCCATATGTCTTGGATACAATAACCGTACCCGAAGAAGTACACGATCTTACGGAAGCAGTGTTTGATCACGACATAGCCGGGCTGCTCTCTGTAGCTACAGATCCAGGTAATCCTAACGGACAATGGGTAAACGCTTATAGAAGGCTCGGAGAGTATATTTCTACTTTTCAAGAAATCTGTACGGCTACGTCGATAAAACACGAGTTGCAAGGGTATTCCCATCAGAACGGATCACGGACATACCAGATAGCGCAAAGGTTAAGATCTCTCGCACAAGCAGTCGGAATGCTGCGACCAAAGAATCTCCAACTGGTCACACCTGACTGGATCTACAAGCTTCCGAAACAGGAGTACAAAAGATTACTGAAAATATGCGGCGAAATGCATCTGCAGTTAATGAGCGATTTATGTGGAATGAGTGTGGGGTCGCAGGAGCTCCCCCTTGAAGGAGGAAATGTTTGAGGGTGCACGAATTCCACATGAGATGTGCACGGGATTTCGAAATGTTGCGAAGGTCACGAGAGATGACATTGAGATGACAGTGTAACCGGATGAGTGTGTTACCATCTAGATGACAGATTATTCATCTTTGTGCGAAGTATTTCATTCTTGTGTGTCATCTTTAAAAATAGAAAAGAACGTGTTTAGACGCGACAACACAGGATGAAGGAAAATAAGTTCGAAAGTGTATAAAATAGACTAGTAATTTAGGATGTGAAAAGGATCGGCTCATTTTTACAATTTTATGATTTTAATTTCTTTTGGCATATTCCGAATAATTACGAAAATCTCTTACTTAATTTGTAATAATAAAAATAATAATCTTTTGGTACGCATTTTATAATAAAAATAAATAATAAAGATAGAAATATATTGTTTTGATTTAGCAGCAGAGATAAGACACGCCAAAGCAGTGATATATTTTTGTTGTTACATCTTTGCAATAAGTTTAAAAGTTTCGATATACCCCGTAATAATTTGATACGTTTTTAATATTTTATTTCGTGATAACGGTAATATTGGTGAGAAACGGTTAACAGCCCGTAATACCTCTATTACTAATTTTGTAATTTCTTGAATAAAGTTACTGAATAAAGTCTGAAGCTAAGATTCGGAAGTTTGCGTAGTGAGCTGTAAAAAGATACTTTTACTCCACTTACTCACGTACCTTCAGATCGCACCTGTGTGTACTGTGTTAAGAGTTTATTTTATATGTCTATTCGTTGCGAGTAGGCAAGTGACTGCTTGATCCTACTGGCGGATAGTGGGCGTTATGAAATATTGCGTACAAGAGTACGTTGAGTTAGTACGAAAAGGGGTGTGACGAGAGTTCGATTTAGTGGGACTGATTGACGTAACTTTACTCNATTTTTATAATAAAAATAAATAATAAAGATAGAAACATATTGTTTTGATTTAGCAGCAGAGATAAGACACGCCAAAGCAGTGATATATTTTTGTTGTTACATCTTTGCAATAAGTTTAAAAGTTTCGATATACCCCGTAATAATTTGATACGTTTTTAATATTTTATTTCGTGATAACGGTAATATTGGTGAGAAACGGTTAACAGCCCGTAATACCTCTATTACTAATTTTGTAATTTCTTGAATAAAGTTACTGAATAAAGTCTGAAGCTAAGATTCGGAAGTTTGCGTAGTGAGCTGTAAAAAGATACTTTTACTCCACTTACTCACGTACCTTCAGATCGCACCTGTGTGTACTGTGTTAAGAGTTTATTTTATATGTCTATTCGTTGCGAGTAGGCAAGTGACTGCTTGATCCTACTGGCGGATAGTGGGCGTTATGAAATATTGCGTACAAGAGTACGTTGAGTTAGTACGAAAAGGGGTGTGACGAGAGTTCGATTTAGTGGGACTGATTGACGTAACTTTACTCCTTGTTCTGGGCAGACCGCCACAATACATTTAATTTTAAGGATTATCACGTGGCTTTATTTGACCAGATTCGATTCAATAATGAGTTAAACAAATGATCATTATTTAAAATTTTAATTGAGTGTAAAGTCACTATACCCATACTTTGGAAATTACCTTTGTACAGTTAATAAGAAGTTGAAAAATAAAGAATTTTGTATTCAAACTTAAATACCATATATGAATACTCAAGCGAGAAGTTTACTTAAATTGGAATTTATTTATCATCGTTAACACCTCAAACCATTTTTGATTTTCCATCGTTCGCTCATAAATTCAGAATTAATAATTTAGTTGATTTTATTTCCATATATTATAAAGATAAAAACAACAATGATGATGATGATGACTAAATCGCCAGCACAGAATTGAAAATATTATTTCATGAGATATACAAGTCAATAATAACTCGCTATAATGGTTTTCACAAATTTTAATAGTGATTTTTTACTTGGGTATCATTAATCAAAAAGAAACATTAAAGGGAATTCATTTAATGCTAGTGAGATTTCATGATTTTTAGGAGGGAATCATTATCAATTGGACAATTTATTTCACTTCTAGAACTTTATAAATTTTTCTGGATTGGATAGATCGGATTGTTTATCCTTGGCTTTATTATTTACTCAATTAAGTATTTTACATTTCAATAATTTGATATATTTGTCTAGATTTATATCCCACAATTCTATCCAATATATTTTTGGCAATTGTAAATTATTGTTCAAGATTACCAAATTAATTTTATTGAATTTAGTCCTGAACAAGTAATAGTAATACTCAATAACAATTTTAATGAATTAAAAATATTTTTATTTGATTGTGGAGAAGCATTTGATGCCAAAAAATTATTAACCCAATTGTCACTTAAAACTATGAAATTAGAATGGAATATTTACATCAGGAAACTTTTCAGGGCGTAAATTTACAGAAAATTTACGGGACCTACAGAAATTTATGCCTAAAAAAATCAATTTTTTTGACTTTGACCACTATTTGTAAGACAGAGAGAGATTTTTTACTAAGATATTTTTATGACAGATCGAAAGATCTGGTTCTTAGCTACAAGATGATATGTGTTTCATTTCTGTAACATTAATATTCGCGAAGATATTCACGTTTTAAGTTTCACATTTGTGAAAAAATTTCTGCGTAAATTTTCCGAAAATTTTCGTAATTCTGCCGGAAATTTCTATGACGTCACGTGAATTTCCGGCAGAATTACGGAAATTTTCGGAAAATTTACACAGAAATTTTTTCACAAATGTGAAACTTTAAACGTGAATATCTTCGCGAATATTGATGTTACAGAAATAAAACACATATCATTTTGTAGCTAAGAACCAGATCTTTTGATCTGTTATAGGAATATCTTAGTAAAAAATCGCTCCCTGTCTTATAAATAGTGATTAAAGTCAAAAAAATTGATTTTTTTAGGCGTAAATTTCTGTAGGTTCCGTAAATTTTCTGTAAATTTACGTCCCGAAAAGTTTCCTGATGTAGTTCTGATAGTTTAAGAAACTTTTTTGAGGGTGGTACTATAAAAAAGAGGAGAAAATAAAAAGTTATCGTAAAACGCACAGAACAAGCGTGACCATTGATGAATATTTTAGGGTTACTAAAAAATATGGAGTTCAATTCTATCTGGAAAAATAATATTTTAAATATAATACCAGATCAAAAAATATATTTAGTTATAGCATGTTAGGTTATATGCTTCATCGTATCATTTAGCTGTTATTATTTTGTTACTTTAATATTGAAATAAAATATTATGTCTAAAAATTAACGGTATATTTAATTTATGCAATTTTTAATAATTTTTTTAATAAAAAAAATTTATTAAGTTTGATTTTACTATTTATAATAGATAATAAATAGTTTGGAGATTTTTTGATGAAAATCGCTCCTTTTTGGGAAAAAAGGAAATGATCTTCAAGTTTTTGCAAAAAAAACAAACGAAAAATTCAATTTTTATTTTTTGTATTTTTCACTTTTGATAAATAAAAAGTATGGATTCAAGGGGTTCGTAACCATAGTGTCAAACTGCTGCATCAAGGCTAAAAGTTATGAGATGCACTTGTGGATAATCAATTTGTTCCTTTGACAATCATTTTTTTTATTTCATTTTGTTTCTTTGAAAAATTTCTAATAAAAGACAAATAAATTTTTTATTTTTGATAGTGCACATTTTATTGTAAATTTTTAATAATTTATATAAATATAACAAGAGTTCAAGGTTAGGAAAGTTTGAATTTTAAATTAATATTGTATATTTTTCCATTTATTTATGTTTGATGTACTTAATTCATAATACTACTGTTTTATTATTAAGTATTTTGTATAAAGCAATTCCATTAACTATGCCAGATACAAATGTTCCCTTTTGTGAATTTATATATGCTAAAACCTCAAAAGTAGTTGACATTTTTCAAATTCATCAATTTATTTAAAACATTATTTAATCAATCATAAATAAGATGTTTTATGTAATATTATTTATTCAGATGTTTTAATTATTTATGTTAGGTTATCTAATAGTATATCCATTTTTATATTTATTTTTATTACTAAGCATTTTTCAAAATAATAAAAATTGAAATGAAATCATTTCAAATTAATTAAAATAAATAATCTGATATATTTATTACGAAGTATTTTCAAATTTATTAATCAAAATAATAAGAATAAATAAAATTTGTTCATATTTATTCATAACATAGTAATTATAAATAAGATGTTTTATGTAATATTATTTATTCAGATGTTCTGGAATTATTTTTCAAGCCTTGATTTTAATCATTGCATAATTATTAATTTGCGCATTACATTTTTGTAAAATAAACAAAATTTTGTGTGGGTAAGATATATTTCGATTTTTATGTCTAGAAAAGTTATGGTTATCTAATAATACATCCATTTTAAATTTATTTTTTATTACTTTAAACTAGCCATTTATTTTTTTTTGAGTATTCACCACATGAATAAGATTGGAATTGACAATGTTAATTAGTGTTACATTTGTTATATATTAATTAAATATATTATTTAAATTCTTGTCACATCAAAATTATAATTAATTAATAAATTTTTTAAGTATTATTTAATATTTAGTTGGGTATCCTTTATTTTTTATTACTGCATTTACTCTTCCTGGCATACTTTTTACTAATCTAATAAGTTGATTTTCATCAATTTTATTCCATTCTTGTTTATGACTTAAATTTTTAAATTTATTTCAACATTATTTTTCAATTAATTTAAGATTCCGGGGATATAATGAATCTGTTTTCTGGTTTGGTAATACTCCTCAAGGAAAATCATAGGCAAGTCTTTTATTGTTTCTGCTGGCCAGATTTGTTTTGCCATTAGCTATTAAATTTTTGATAGGAAATAGCTCTATATTAACAAACTTGGCCCAATGCATAAAATTTGCTTTTGCAGGTTTGTTTCTTTTTAAGTTTTACTTCTATTTCAAATTTTTTTATAAAGCCCGAAGTCTTTAATAGTTAATGATTTCACAATAAATTTTTCTACATTCTAATCATTAAACCAAAGTTCTAATCAATTATAATTTGTAATTTTTAATTTTTATTTATTTATTTATTTTCTTCATTTTTGATTTTTTTCTTATTTAATGTAATTAAATCAATTATTATTAAATGCGTTTAAATGTTTAGTACTTCTAAATTGTAAATAGATAATGACAAACTAAAAATTCAAGCTCTTGACCCTGAATTCTTACTTTTTTTATGTTTATTTTACTACCCCGGTTCCAATTTCGGTTTTATTACATTGAATAGTACTTGCCTTGAAATAGATTCTTTAAATATTCCTACCTAGGATTAGAACTGTGATCTTTAAATTATTTATTTATGATCTAACATATCTTTGTGATATCTTAGTAATTTTTTATGTTAATTATCTTATTACGGATTTGTGATTGGATTCGGTTGATTACATAAATTATATATACATATATAAATTTTAATTAAATGTTCAATGCTTTCATTTCTTCCCTAGGATAAATTCTATATTAAAAAGAAATATGATATCTATCAATCAATGTATAAATAATAATTAATGTACATTTTAAATATTTAATTGGTATTTAATGGGTATTTATTCTTTATGGGGAGATAATTTTGATTGGTATAATACAAATGTAAAAAAAAATATAAAATTCTAATTAAAAGAAAATATATCAATTAACAGCTTCACATTTAAACTTTGCAAGTTTTGAAATTTCATAAACAGATAAGTCACCAAATTCATCTCGTTCGGGTGACTCAACTCTTCCAATTGAGGTTCCACTTCTGTACTTCATCTGCTGCTTCTCTCGCCTCATTTTTCATTTCTTACTCCATCTCTTTACTTTTTCCCTTCACTTTCCAATTTGATAAATACTCCTCTTCTTTATCTTCTTTCATTTTTACTCCTGCTCGCCTATTCTCCTTTTCTCGTGTCTCCCCTTCTCTCGTCTAAGAATCTTCTTCTTGTCTTTGATATTAATTTTATATAATAAATTTAACTTGACTTGATTAATATTTAATTATTTGTGCCTTAAAAAATTTACCTGAACTTTAACAGTTAATAATAAATAAATTTAACATTATTTCAAGTGAGATCTATAAAGGTTTTTTATAATTTATATTTGATAATCCCCTCTTCACTTGTATTATATCAAAATTTTTTTATTTTCTTATTTCCTTTTTATTCGTTTTATTACATGTAACGTAACAAATAGATCAATCGATTTTTTTGTATCACATAATTTATAAGATTATGCAATAATAAAATTAATGCATAAAAATAATAATGAAAAAAAAAATATTTAGTGTTAAAATCAAACTTGGAAATTTTAGAACTTTTCTAATTGATATCCGGTATGTTCAAGAATATTTTAAGTTTCAATTATTAATCGTATATTATATTTAAATGTTAATGCTTTATATAAAATCAATAAAATTATTAATATGAAAATATAAAAGTTTTGAGTTATTAAAACATGAATACAAGGTTTAGTTTTATAAAATACAAACATATATATATATATTCTTCTTAATTAAGCTTTTCTAACAACTTTAAATACTTCGTAATCGACAATTGAAAAGTTCATTGATGATGATATACTTCTTTCATAATGTTTGCCCCGATTGTGACAGAAACCGACACTATCTAAAGTAAAATTAAATCGATTACTTCCCATATGAAAATCATCACCTCCAAAATATGGACCAAATATATTTTGTTGACTTTTACCTATGTTCAAGATTGCATTATTGGGATCTTTTACCCTGCTCAGAATTGAATTTTGAATATTTCCATTTTTTAATGAGAAAATAAAACTGTCATTTGTTACTATGCATTGATGACTAATATTGCTATTATCCCATGCTAAAGGATTATACCCTCCAATAATCTCATCTGTTCCTTTAACTTTTACTACCACAACTGTACTAGCGTGACCGTGACAAATATCCCAAAATTTTTGTGGTGCAAATCCATCTCTAGTGCCACTTAAGATTAGTTCAAATTTATATGGAATATTTGTTAAAGTATATACAGTTGTCTTACGATCAATCCATGTAGAAATTTCTGCAACATGATCCTTAGAAACGATGGTCGAAAAAAATTCTTCTGGTTTATTTGTACGCGGAGGCAAATCTGTAACCAAAACTGATCTTGAAGGTAAAATAATTGATTTAACTGGTCGTTCAGGAGCTAAGAGATGTTGATTGATATCTTCCCAAAGTTGTTTATCAATAATTTTTTTGTAAGGTTTAATTTTATCTAAGACTTCATAAGTTGAAAGGTGAAAATAACGAATAAATGGTAGACATTGTCGTAAAGTCGTTTTTAATGTAAAAAAATTTTCCTTGGACCATTCTTCAAGGTTTGTAGGGAGAGTAGAATTTTGAGAAATTCCCCACTTGATGACATAATCCCAAATTTCGACTTCCTTCATTTGCAAATCATCTCGCTTGAGAAGTGACACCAGTGCAGATTCTTGAAGAGAAGTAAAATCAGAACTATCAAAAATAAGATTTGGATACTTTACAATAATATCGTTACAATAATTTTCTAATTTTTTAAAGTTTCGTCTATCAAAAATAGTACGATAGACTAGAGAAAAATGTGTTTTTAACCATGAAGCTTTAGTATCAATTAGAAGAGTTTCTAATTTGTTGGTTAATTCCTCAAGTTTACATTCATTCGCAACCAACATTAAATCAAAAATAAATCTAGTTTCGACATTCTCCAAATTCACAATCCCACCATAAATATATCTACGTAAATAAATAATAATTAATAAATAAATTTATAAATGTCAATAATAATTNTGTAAGGTTTAATTTTATCTAAGACTTCATAAGTTGAAAGGTGAAAATAACGAATAAATGGTAGACATTGTCGTAAAGTCGTTTTTAATGTAAAAAAATTTTCCTTGGACCATTCTTCAAGGTTTGTAGGGAGAGTAGAATTTTGAGAAATTCCCCACTTGATGACATAATCCCAAATTTCGACTTCCTTCATTTGCAAATCATCTCGCTTGAGAAGTGACACCAGTGCAGATTCTTGAAGAGAAGTAAAATCAGAACTATCAAAAATAAGATTTGGATACTTTACAATAATATCGTTACAATAATTTTCTAATTTTTTAAAGTTTCGTCTATCAAAAATAGTACGATAGACTAGAGAAAAATGTGTTTTTAACCATGAAGCTTTAGTATCAATTAGAAGAGTTTCTAATTTGTTGGTTAATTCCTCAAGTTTACATTCATTCGCAACCAACATTAAATCAAAAATAAATCTAGTTTCGACATTCTCCAAATTCACAATCCCACCATAAATATATCTACGTAAATAAATAATAATTAATAAATAAATTTATAAATGTCAATAATAATTTTTTTTTCATAATTTACTTACTTAAGAATAACATCAAAAATTTGAGCAGAAATGCTTGACTTGGTAATTATTTTAACATTATTCCCATTTGGCTGAATGTTTTCTAATTCCATACGAAAATAAGACGATCGATATTTCAATACGCTAGAATGCGCCATAAAAGATTTTTTCGAATTTTCAACTTTAATAATCACATTGTGATCATCCTTGTCATTAAGAAGTTCAATAAAATTTTCAGATAACTTGTCAAAAAATTTCAATGTCATTTTTTATTATTGAGTCGAAAAAAGAAAAAGGGTTCCAAAAAAAATTCTTTTATTCGGTGTATTTGTAGGACAAAAAATTAATTTATACAAATACGTTGAATAATTAAAATCATATGATCAACGCCAAACATTAATTTTTATCTAAAAAAAGAAACCTTCCAAATTAAATAAAAACTGATTGAAGGTAATTAATTCATGCATAAAATAATATGTAATAGTAAATATAAAATATATCTTCAAAATTAAATTTGGAAATTATCGAATCGTCTTAGAAAGCTTTTGTTGATGTCTGTCTGAAAGAATAATAATCGTATCTGATATATTATATTATTAAATTGTCAATGCTTAATGCTTTATTTAAAAATATTAAAAATAAATGAATTTAAATTTGGAATAATAATAATAATGAGAATTATTAATAGGTAAATTAATTTATTCTAATGATATATTAAGTTTTGGTGGTTAGAGATGAAAAGTTTAAAAAACTTGATGAATTTAGTAGCAATTTTAATAATAATAATGGCGGTGATAATATAAAAAATATAGTAACAATAACATCATCCAGGGGCTATTTACCAAAGTAGATTTACGTAAATTTAATAAATTTAGTGCGTTGTGCTTATGATATTTAATTTAAATAAAAATTAATCTAAAAATTGAATTCTTTAAATATGCTCAAAACCCTTTCTTCTAATTTCCTTCTTTAGATAAATACTTATCAAAATAATTTTGGTATTTGTTCAAAATGTTAAAGAATTTTAATAGAAATAATTAAAGAAGTTCGATCATAATTTTCATATCTTCTCAAATTAAAAAAAAAATCATTTTCCAAATTAAGAAAACAATGTTACTTTGATAAATGTACAAAAATTCTATCAATATTTTGTTCACATTATTTTTTAAGATAGTAACCATAATTTGCTTCGCTGTCAACTTAAAAAATAGTTTGTTCACAAAGTATTAATTTCATTTAAAAAATTTATGATAGTTTGTTTGATATAATTGCGATATTTGATGTAGAATTAATTTTATTAAAAATAATAAGANAGAGATGAAAAGTTTAAAAAACTTGATGAATTTAGTAGCAATTTTAATAATAATAATGGCGGTGATAATATAAAAAATATAGTAACAATAACATCATCCAGGGGCTATTTACCAAAGTAGATTTACGTAAATTTAATAAATTTAGTGCGTTGTGCTTATGATATTTAATTTAAATAAAAATTAATCTAAAAATTGAATTCTTTAAATATGCTCAAAACCCTTTCTTCTAATTTCCTTCTTTAGATAAATACTTATCAAAATAATTTTGGTATTTGTTCAAAATGTTAAAGAATTTTAATAGAAATAATTAAAGAAGTTCGATCATAATTTTCATATCTTCTCAAATTAAAAAAAAAATCATTTTCCAAATTAAGAAAACAATGTTACTTTGATAAATGTACAAAAATTCTATCAATATTTTGTTCACATTATTTTTTAAGATAGTAACCATAATTTGCTTCGCTGTCAACTTAAAAAATAGTTTGTTCACAAAGTATTAATTTCATTTAAAAAATTTATGATAGTTTGTTTGATATAATTGCGATATTTGATGTAGAATTAATTTTATTAAAAATAATAAGAATCGTATCTTATTATTTTCGTGATTCCATTCATTAATTCTATGAAAGAAATCAAATATTTTATACGAAATCCCAAGTATTAAAATAATAAAGATCTTATTATGGAAACCATTATCAATTCAGGTAAGAACATGGCAAATACAAAAGAGTCTTCCTACTAACCCAAGATATAAGAAAATATGTACTACTTAATAAAATTAATTAATATTTGATAATTTAGGATTCAATTTTTATTAAAAATTTAGTATTTCTTAATTTTATAAACTAGAAAGCTAATAAAACGCCCCTTATCCCGAACTCTTGTTTTATTACATAATTTATTCGGAAAAAAAGAATTGTAGTAGTAATATGCGCATATTGTTATTTCACAATGCCACATAATTTCTTAATAAATTTCGTGTGACATGACTAATTAAATACACAAATACTTTCACCGAATTCCGAGGAAATTACCTTTTACATAATTTTAATCTTATTGCAAATTACTATTCTGGTTTCTCAATTCTAGAATTAGAATTTTACACACATTTTGTGTAATGAGATAAAAATTAATATTATTATAAAATAATATCTCAATTTTAAACGTAATTTATTTCTTTTTTTCAAAAAAAAAATAAATTTTTATAAGCAAACAAAAAAAAATACCTATGTATGCAAATAATGCAATTAAGAATATGATGGGAAAAATTTACAAAATGATTGGACAAGTGGAAATGATAAAATAGATAAATTCATTCAAAATTCTCAACTAAATTCTTATAATGGTTGGCAAGTAATAGAATGTATACCTTATGATAGATTTAAATATGGTAAACAAATAGATAAAGGTGGATTTGGAACAATACATTATGCCCGGTGGATTGATGGACAAATTAAAAAATGGGATATTGAAAATCAACAATGGGACAATAAAAGTGAAGTGGCATTAAAAAAGTTTGATAATTTTGCTAATTTTAACGATGTCTTAAATGAGGTAAATATTTTAATTAATATTTAAATTTAATTTTCAAATTATTATATAACGTTTTAACTATAAATTAAAAATTTTTTATATTATTAGATGGCAATTCACTTAAAAACATGGACTGAAGTTGGTTCAGCTTCAATTCGATTTTATGGAATTACACAAGATCCAGAAACACTCTAATATATGATGGTTTTAGAATATGCAGTAAAAGGAAATCTTCGAGAATATTTAAACATCAATTTTAATGATATTAATATGTTTCAAAAAATAGATTTCTATGATTATTATCTTTAAATTTGAAGAATATTCATGAATTAGATATAGTTCACCAGGACTTCCATCTTTGAAATATTTTATCGGATAATTTTAAAAGATATACGCAGATTTCAGATTTTGGATTAAGTAAACTAATAGGGGCAAATCCAAATAATCCCGAAAAAAAGAATATTGCTCCGGAAGTATTAGTTGGAGAAGAATATACAAAAGCTGCTGATGAATATTCATTTGGAATTATTGCTTACGAAATAGTTACGGGCATTCCTCCATATCCTAATATACCACATGATAAAGATTTGGCTATGAAAATATGCAATGGATTACGACCAAAAATTCCATTTCATTTCTCCCAAATTAATTACAAGAATGATTATGAGGTTGAGGTGTTGGGATGCTAGAGTTACACATAGACCCACTTTTAAAGAATTACATTATGAGTTGCATGAATACTACTGAGATTGTAGTGATTATTTAGAAAAAGGAAAAAATAAAGATTCAGAAATTGTAATTCAAATTAAAAAAGCTGAAGAATTTCCAGCAAATCAAAATCATAACCTCAGGAGTATTTGGAAAAGTATTTCGCACATATTCCATTGGAGAAAAGAATCAACCAATACAACTATAACAACTACAACTCCTCTTAATTATAAAACACATCCAGAAGCTATTTATACCAGTCGACTTCTCAACTATTCAAATCTTCCAAAACCGAAGAATGAAGAAAATTTCGAAAAGGAACTTGAAGAATTAACAAAACCTACTTCTGCTTCAATTGCTGGTAAGTATCCATTATATTATTTATGTTTTTTTTTACAATTAAAAAAAATATTAATGTATTTTTATATTTATTTAGTTGCATCCAAATTACATGTACCCGATTTTTAAATATTTTTAGATATTTTTTTTATCATAGATTATATTAATTTATTTCTATGTCATTTAGTTGATTCTGGCTTCGTTGATTTGAATAAGTCTGATTTTTAAATTTTATTTGACATTATATATTTTCATTTGTATTATTTTTATTATTTGTATTATTTTGTATTTACTTATTAAATTATAAAGCACTATTTATTAGTTTTTTTTTGATATTATAAAATCTCAATACTGGCGTAGAGTACAAATTCAATTAGCTTAGTTTGTTTCGTCTTTATAAAATAAGAATAATATAGATTTCTTACGAAATCAATTAAAAGTGTTAAATTTATAGAATTCAAGCTTTTGAACCAATTCTAGTTTATTTTATTAAATTATGAGACAACAACGAAGAAGAGAGCTATGAAGCAATGATAACAATCATTTTTAATTGTTAAATTAAACGATAAAATCAACATGAAATTTTAATAATAAATTTAAGCCATAAAATAATAAAATCGTATAAAACTATGTCAAAAAATTTTTTCATTAATTTTATTTTTAATATTTCAATATTCTCATATTCAACTTCGGAACTCTTCAAGAACTTTCAAATGTTCATCACTTAATGTAAATCCAAATAGTCGCGCTTGTTCTGAACGTGTTACAACAATCCTTTTATTTCCTCTTCCTCCCTTACAACACCACCCTTCAAAAAATTTTCTTAAACTATCAGCACTAAATATCCCCATTCTAATTTCAATGGTTTCAAGTGATTTTGATTGTATATTCTCTGCCATCTGACATAATAATTCATTAGCATTTCCATTACAATTAAATGAAAATCTTTTTAATTCATTAAAATTCTTAATAAATATTGCTATTGTTTGTTCAATACTTAAATTATATAAAGTTAAATTGGTAATCTTTGTACAATAATTTAGAATTGCTAAAAATGTGTCAAATTGAATTGTGGGATATAATTCTAGATAAATATTTCTTAAATTTATATTGTTCGTTTCGAAAATTTTTATAATAAATTCTTGAGGAGACCTTCCATAATTATGTATAAAATGAAAACTACTCAATTGAGTAAATGATGAAGCCAAAGATAAACAATTCAATTTATGCAATCCGAAACAATCTTCAATATAAAGTTCTTGAAGTGAAATAAATTGTCCAATTGATGATGATTTACTCTCGAAATAAGAAAAATCAATTAAATCGAAACGAAGACTCTTTAATGTTTTTTTTTGACTAATGATTGCCCAAAATATTGAATTATAATTTGAATAATATTTAGCATATATTGATAGATTTTCTAAACGTTTTTTGCACTAATAATTTCTGCTAATAATTTCGCTTGAGAATATGAGAACAAGAACAAATCCATATTTAAAATATTATTACAAATTAATGCTAATGATTCATATTGAGGGTGCACGAATTCCACATGAGATGTGCACGGGATTTCGAAATGTTGCGAAGGTCACGGGAGATGACATTAAGATGACAGTGTAACCGGATGAGTGTGTTACCATCTAGATGACAGATTATTCATCTTTGTACGAAGTATTTCATCCTTGTGTCATCCTTAAAAATAAAAAGAACGTGTTTAGACGCGACAACACAGGATGAAGGAAAATAAGTTCGAAAGTGTATAAAATAGACTGGTAATTTAGGATGTGAAAAGGATCGGCCCATTTTTACAATTTTTATGATTTTAATTTCTTTTGGCATATTCCGAATAATTACGAAAATCTTTTACTTAATTTGTAATAATAAAATAATAATCTTTTGGTACGCATTTTTATAATAAAAATAAATAATAAAGATAGAAACATATTGTTTTGATTTAGCAGCAGAGATAAGACACGCCAAAGCAGTGATATATTTTTGTTGTTACATCTTTGCAATAAGTTTAAAAGTTTCAATATACACCGTAATAATTTGATATGTTTTTAATATTTTTATTTCGTGATAACGGTAATATTGGTGAGAAACGGTTAACAGCCCGTAATACCTCTATTACTAATTTTGTAATTTCTTGAATAAAGTTACTGAATAAAGTCTGAAGCTAAGATTCGGAAGTTTGCGTAGTGAGCTGTAAAAAGATACTTTTACTCCACTTACTCACGTACCTTCAGATCACGCCTGTGTGTGTAGTTGTTTAAAGAATATCTGTAGTACTTGACCGGCGTAATCAGGTTGTAGCCTGACTGGGATAGTACAAGCCTGCGTAATTAGGTAGAGAAACCTAACAGGAACAGACGAAAAGGGGTGTGACGAGAGTTCGATTTAGTGGGACTGATTGACGTAACTTTACTCTTTGTTCTGGGCAGACCGCCACAATATAATGAATGTTCATCACTTAGTTTCGAAGTAAACCTTTCTAATTTCTTAAATACTTTCGGGTAACCGGGTAACCTGAGAATTGAATCAATTAAATCACAATAATTACGAAAATTTTGAGAAAATTCCCCGAGAACTCCCGCCAATTCAAAAGACTTCAAAGACGTACAACAATTTATTATTAATTTAAATATCTCATGAAATAATATTCTCGATTTGGCGGTGGTGATTCTGTCTTTATTATATTTATTGTAATTATCCGAACTAATAATTTGTGGTGAATATTCGGAAATAAAATAAACTAAATTCTTAATTTTGAATTCATGAGTGAATGATGGATAATCAAAAGTGGCCTGAGAGGGTGATGATGATAAATCGAATCCATTTCGAGTAAGTACAGTTCTAGCTAGAGTACCCATGCACGATATATAAGTTCGAATACATAATGNAAAAAGTGACATTGAAATCTTTGAAATCGCGAGGTTCTCTTACACATAAAAATCACAAATACTGTTCATAATTGAAAAGTTACTACCTTTATATTAACATATATCATTTAAATGATAAAACCAAAACAATATAACAGAAAAACAAAGATAAACATGCTTTTAATATTTCTGGCAGTCAAAGTTAAAGTTATCGAGAGTTTTAGACGTGACGAAGAAATTTATTTTTGTTTGTTAATCACGTTGCACACCAGGTCAGGCTACATCAATCAGCTGATCTTATTAACATAATCATTCATATTGAGGGTGTACGAACTCCACATGAGATGTGCACGGGATTTCGAAATGTTGCGAAGGTCACGGGAGATGACATTAAGATGACAGTGTAACCGGATGAGTGTGTTACCATCTAGATGACAGATTATTCATCTTTGTACGAAGTATTTCATCCTTGTGTCATCCTTAAAAATAAAAAGAACGTGTTTAGACGCGACAACACAGGATGAAGGAAAATAAGTTCGAAAGTGTATAAAATAGACTGGTAATTTAGGATGTGAAAAGGATCGGCTCATTTTTCTGAAATTTTTATAATTTTTAATTTTCTTTTGGTACATTTCGAATAATTACGAAAATCTTTCACCTAATTTGTAATAAAATAATAAATAATCTTTTGGTATGCATTTTATAATAAAAATAAATAATAAAGATAGAAACATATTGTTTTGATTTAGCAGCAGAGATAAGACACGCCAAAGCAGTGATATATTTTTGTTGTTACATCTTTGCAATAAGTTTAAAAGTTTCAATATACACCGTAATAATTTGATATGTTTTTAATATTTTTATTTCGTGATAACGGTAATATTGGTGAGAAACGGTTAACAGCCCGTAATACCTCTATTACTAATTTTGTAATTTCTTGAATAAAGTTACTGAATAAAGTCTGAAGCTAAGATTCGGAAGTTTGCGTAGTGAGCTGTAAAAAGATACTTTTACTCCACTTACTCACGTACCTTCAGATCACGCCTGTGTGTGTAGTTGTTTAAAGAATATCTGTAGTACTTGACCGGCGTAATCAGGTTGTAGCCTGACTGGGATAGTACAAGCCTGCGTAATTAGGTAGAGAAACCTAACAGGAACAGACGAAAAGGGGTGTGACGAGAGTTCGATTTAGTGGGACTGATTGACGTAACTTTACTCTTTGTTCTGGGCAGACCGCCACAATATAATGAATGTTCATCACTTAGTTTCGAAGTAAACCTTTCTAATTTCTTAAATACTTTCGGGTAACCGGGTAACCTGAGAATTGAATCAATTAAATCACAATAATTACGAAAATTTTGAGAAAATTCCCCGAGAACTCCCGCCAATTCAAAAGACTTCAAAGACGTACAACAATTTATTATTAATTTAAATATCTCATGAAATAATATTCTCGATTTGGCGGTGGTGATTCTGTCTTTATTATATTTATTGTAATTATCCGAACTAATAATTTGTGGTGAATATTCGGAAATAAAATAAACTAAATTCTTAATTTTGAATTCATGAGTGAATGATGGATAATCAAAAGTGGCCTGAGAGGGTGATGATGATAAATCGAATCCATTTCGAGTAAGTACAGTTCTAGCTAGAGTACCCATGCACGATATATAAGTTCGAATACATAATGATTTCTTTTCCAGCATCTTCTTCAACTTCTTCTTATTATTTGAATGAAATTCTTGACCAAAAGGTAATTCCCAAAGTATAGGTATAGTAAGTTTGCACCAGATCCGATTAACTAATGATGATGAATATAAATCTTGAATTGATTGTACATTATTTAAAATCATAATCAATAATTCTATGGAAATTTTTGTCGCCATTTTTTTTTGTCCAAGAAATAAAAAAAAATAATCGTGTCACATCTACTCCTTATTGTTATAATGGGCGCTTTAGACAGTGGCGGAACCAATTGGTAATCAATCAAAGTGTCACAAAGGATGATAAATTATGGTACTAAGATGAACATTCAGGTGACCTATCATCCTAGTGAGGTGGCACAAAGATGATAAGAGTCACGGGGGATAAAATATCCTTGTGTTCATCCTTCATCCAAGATGACTATTTGTTCATCCTGGTACAAGAACGTGTTTGGGGATAACGAAGGATGAAGGTAAACAAGAAGAAAAATTTATAAAAATAGCTGTGGTTGGGAAGAAGAATGAGAGATTCCCTTCTCGTGAAAACATTTTCTTTATTCATTTTATACTTAAAAATTTTAATAAATTTCTTACAATCTTAATAATAATAATAATAAAAAGTCCTGAATTATAAATAATTTTGTGAATAATTAATAATAATAAATCCCTATAAAAACTACGATATTTAAAATATACTTAAAATATATTTAAAATATATTTCATTAAGTATTTTTTAAGTATTTTTTTAAGTTTTTTTGCCCATCAATCTTTCTTCCACCACGTAAGCTCCTCGAACGAGTTTAGCAGTGAATACAAAATTCTCTCTTTTATCTTGAGAATAAATCTTTGATATTGCATGTGACCAATTGAGAAAATTATTGCATTGTGATTTATCAATCACATAAAAATACAGTAGCTATTTATCGCAATACATCCAAACCCTTCAAATGAAATCCATCCATTTTTCAAGCCAAACCTTTTTGAATATCACAAGATTTTTAAAACTGCAACAGTAATAATTTCATAATTTTTGTAGTTGTAAACCTTTTGATAATAAATGTTAAACAATAACTAAATCTATATGCAGTTTGATAATAATTTATGAAATTTATAACAATGTCTGTAAGTCTAAAAAAAGGTTTAGGTTTTTAAATATAAAAAAGAAAACTCGAGAGAGAGCTGATAAAAGTGTATACAAAAGTATTTATAATAGTTTAACGATGTTTGTTTCTAGTCTGGTAGTTTAAAATGGTTTGAATACCATCTGAGATTATAATCAATTTATTTTTTCTTATTTCTAAATTTTAACCATTTATTTCTCAATATATATAAAATAATAAATTAAAAAAAAAAAANGCAGTGAATACAAAATTCTCTCTTTTATCTTGAGAATAAATCTTTGATATTGCATGTGACCAATTGAGAAAATTATTGCATTGTGATTTATCAATCACATAAAAATACAGTAGCTATTTATCGCAATACATCCAAACCCTTCAAATGAAATCCATCCATTTTTCAAGCCAAACCTTTTTGAATATCACAAGATTTTTAAAACTGCAACAGTAATAATTTCATAATTTTTGTAGTTGTAAACCTTTTGATAATAAATGTTAAACAATAACTAAATCTATATGCAGTTTGATAATAATTTATGAAATTTATAACAATGTCTGTAAGTCTAAAAAAAGGTTTAGGTTTTTAAATATAAAAAAGAAAACTCGAGAGAGAGCTGATAAAAGTGTATACAAAAGTATTTATAATAGTTTAACGATGTTTGTTTCTAGTCTGGTAGTTTAAAATGGTTTGAATACCATCTGAGATTATAATCAATTTATTTTTTCTTATTTCTAAATTTTAACCATTTATTTCTCAATATATATAATATAATAAATTAAAAAAAAAAAAAGAATATAATAAGAATTCCAAGGGAAGGATGAAAAACGAGCAATGTGTTTCCTTAAGTAATTAATTTATTTCATTTTGAGACTATTCAAAAAAAAAAAGATCGAATTTTGATTGAATATTGCATTAATGGACTTATATTATTCTTATTAAGTCGGTGACTTGGAAAATGAATTTCTGCACCTCTTGCAATTTATCACCATATTCAGTTAATTTTTTGTAAAATTATATTATATTTTTGGCAATTAATTTTCGCATTGTTACAATATTTGTTGTGTGCCGTTGAGAAAATTAATTTTTTAAAATTTTCATTTATAAAGATATTAATGATATGGATTAAATAGAATCAATCTTATGATAATTACCTTTAATAATGCTAAAAAAACGTGACACATGCCTGTTTAAAATCATTATTATGGCAATCGATAATAACAAAAGATTATTATTTTTATTGTTTCTTTTTTTGAAAGCTGAACACAAAGCCAAAAAAAATAGGGGGATAAACATCATCATCAAGAGATAAAATATAAACAAAAGGAGTAATAAAAATGGCGACGCTTCACGTGTATTTGATTATAAAAACTGAAGATTTTTATTTTGATCGTGAAAAAAACAAATCATAAATTCTGTAATTGTAATAATTGTAGCATCAAATCTATTTGATATTCATTCATCAATTAAATCTAACGTTAACAAACATACAATTCAATCCATCCATCCATCCATCAATTTCTATGTCTATAATCAATTCTATTTACTCTCAAATATGAAATAATGAGGCATTATTATATAGTATAAACTATAATAATAATAATCTTTCTCAAGAAATATTAAATAATTAATTAAGTTGAATTTATTTATTTTTATTCAGTAAGAGATAAGAATAGATTACATTATTTACGTCCTTATTTACTATTATCAAATTATTGTTCATCTACCCATCCATTACCACGTTTCATTTATTTTTTTCTTTGCCTTTCATATTTATCTACTTTTTTTTTCTCTTTATTTGGTTCTGATTCAATTCCAATTCCAATTCTTATTTGATCCTTATTCAGTTCGTATACATCTCGAATATAAATAATCAATCATAATTCGTTATCTTTTAAACATCATACTTATACGCCTTATTATTATCATGGTTACATGTCATTTATATTTTACCTACTATTCCCTATCATTACTATTTTCACCTATCATTATTTAAAGTGACGAAGGACTTCTCAGTCTTAATTCTTCTCTTTAATTTTTTTTTGATTTTAATTTATTTATTTATTTTATTTCAATAGTTTAATTTTTTTAAAATTTTTAAATTTAAATTATAATTTATTTATTTATTTCAATAGTTTAATTTTTTTAATTTTTTTTGATTTATATTTTATTTAATTAATTAATTATTTCCTAATGTATTTATTCGCGTTCGACAAATGATTTTGACAATTTCCACTTGATTTTTTTCTTGTTGATTAATTCAATCTTTCTCAGGATTAAAAATATTAGAAAAGGTAGATACATATATATATGTTAAGTAGAAAAAAATTCGAAAAGAAAAATTCATAGATACAATAAATAGTAGCAAGTAGTAGTAGTAGCAGAATAGGAAGCAGTTAATTATTTTTACTGAATGTGTTTAACGAAAGCAGTCAGGCAGGAAGAGGAAATTGATGTGTTCAATAAATGGAAAAAAAATTGTCAGGATAGTTATTATATAATCGAGATAGCGTAATAAGAACTGATAATTATGAATCTGGATCAATAGAACAAAAATAATTTATTTACAAGATTATTTCGTCAGATTAGTTATTTTTAAGGAAGTTATTAAAGGAAGTTTCAAAAATTCATCATAGAAATTTATCAAACAAAACTTAAAATTTCAAAATCGAAATATGACTTTGGCTTCAATATAAATAATATAAATTATATAAATAATTACATATTATTTAACCTTCAAATAATATTACCAAATCTCTTCTTGGCATGAAATGTCACTTCTTTAAAGTATAGTCGAAGTAGTTTAACCTTAAAATTAAATAGATATTAAAATTGCGTAATGGTAATTCTGATAATAATCAAGAATTAAATATTAAATCTTACCAGAGTTAAAAAGAAAAGTTAGTCTATATTCCATAATCTTTAACATACATAAGACAATAAGGTTTTGTGTTGTAAGGTGTAGATATACATTTTTTATATCCTTAGGAAGATTATTTTCTTTTAAAAAAATAATTCCTTGTTTATATCACAAAAAAAAAAGAAAAAAGAATATAAATATAGAATAGCATATGAAGTAGAAGAAATAATTATTTGTAACTATTAAGAAGATGGTTCATTTTTATTTCCTTTCTATAATTCTGATTTATCACCAATAATATTAATGAAGCGAAAGGTTGTTTACTAATTATTCTAGAAGATATTAATTATTTGGACTCGTATAAGAATAATAAAATTGGTCTAGAACAAATAATAATAGATTTTAATAACAGCAACAACAATGGCAACAATTAATCCAACTTAAAAAAAGAAACCATAATGCGAATTGGAATTGGTCTTGCAAGAATAAGACATTGGGACAAAGATCATACTGATAAAAAAAGTAAATCCGAATAATATAATGTAGTAAATTAAAAAAATACCACAGAATTAGAATAGGAAGTGTTTATTTAAATTTACGCTGTTACTAAGGTTAGACCAATGATATAATGGAAATATTGAATCAAAGCTTCTCTTATTAATTTATCGTAGTTCAAACTCCCAGAGAAGTTACAAACCAAAATATAAAAAAATATATAGAAATTATAATAATAAAGTAAGATAAATCTAAAAAAAAAAGAGATGAAGATTACAAGAATTATATCATGACAACCCACAGAATATCTCCACTTACAAAAAAGAGAAAATTGATGACAATATTAAAGTCAAAGATCACAAAATTAAACAATAGATCTAAATTTATGGAAAGTTGTTTGACAAAACCGAAATACATATAGTGAAGATTTAAAGAACCTTATATTGAATTAGTTATTGATGGAAAATAATATATTAATTAAATACTTAATGTAAAACTCTGATCTTTTTATTAATAAAAGAAGAAAGACAAGCAAGTTCTGACGAGCAATTAAATAATTCCAGATATATTTTTAATTAAATTATTTAACTATAAATTATTTATTTACTTATTGATATATGACAACAAAGTTACACAACAAACAAAGGATGAAATCTTGAGTCAGGCGAAGTCATCACTCTATAACAGAGCTGTAGACCAAGAAATAATATAGTTAATTCTTATTTCCTTCAAAAACACAATTTAATTATAATTTTAGCACTTTAAACAAAACAATTTGGCAATATTTTTTAAAATTTCCTTTTCAGTCATATATTTATTTTAAACTTGCTCTTGGAGGATTACTTGAAAATAGATAATTTTTTAACTTGAAGAAAAATGTTTTAGATATATTGTGATTTATTATGTATCATACAAAATACAAAAAGGCAGTATTCTGCCAGCAAGTGATACATTTCTTTTATAATATTGATTCGCAACGATAAAGTAAAGAAAAAAATAGAACATTTAGAACTGAAATTTGACAAATGAATATGACATGAATTGGGATGTGATGAAACTGGACGATATTGACCAACATAATTAAACATGACTGAAACCCTATCTTTAGTAGAAAAGGGATCTCAATTTGAGATGCAAATTTTTCCATTCACATAATAAATAATTACAGAATCTGATAAATGAAATCTTTCGTTCAGAGAGATTTTTTTTACAAAACAAATTCTTTTAATTAGAATAATGGGTCATTATAATTCTATCTAATAAAGAAATATGTTATTAGATTTTTCAAAACAAGATTTATTATATACATATTAAGTAGTAGTGTTGTAAGAAATAGCACCATGGCAGCTCTAAAAAATAGCATAGCGATTGTAAGAACATAGCACTATAAGCCACAGGGTAGACTATACATGGCTTTTAATTAATTTAAATAATTAACAGTATGCTTCAAATTCCCAAATAGATTGGGCAGTCTATGTAACCATCTTTATTATGCTTCACTTCACTTCCCCTAATAATGCATCCATATTACTCTTCTATTCTCTAATACCACATCTTTTTTAGAAATAATCAACTAAAAATAATAAATAAATTTTAATTTTGATTCAAGGGAAGAAAATGATTCAACTATCATGACAAAATCATTGTACTAGATTATTTTTGAATATTGGTGACTAGAAAATAAAGCATTAAAATGACTGAACTGCAAATGCAGCAATTGTTTCACCTCATAGACATAGATATATTCAAAAACTTGGGTATTTCTAAGATTTAATTAAATCTAACCTTAGCTAAATAAATTAGACACAAGCTTTCATCAATTTAGCATGCAAGAAAAATATTATGTTTTAATTTCATTATTTGTGTCAAAAAAATAGTTACACTTGCATTGTATTATTCTAAAAATCATTAAAAAATATTGAAAGAACAAAAGATTTAATACAAGAGAATATAACAAGGAAGATTTGGCAGATATCACTAATTTCCAATTTGGAGAAGTCTTTTTTGAACAACTCAAAACATTAAAGTAACTTAACAACGAGCACAATGCTTCAATTAAGTGCTAAGTGGTCACCAGCAAAATAAAATAGTCAATTTTTAGGTGGATTGTAAAAAATAGAATCTAGAATATCAAATAATCTTTTTAATTACTTTAAAAATATTATTTGAAACATCCAAACAATGCCTTTAACTGTTGGTTATTGAAATGATCCCAAAATTCTAATCCCAATTGAGATTATTTAAAATCAATCAGTTAATTTTTTTTAATAATCATAAAACAAATATAATAAAAATTTTAAAAATTCCTATATAATATATATAATATGTCTTTATGAAAGATTACAATATTGACATTGCATTCATGATTAGTATCTGTCATGAGAATTTGGAAAATGATTTTTTCATATAAAGACATGGATCAAGTTATTAAAATTCTAAAATTTAGTTACATTAATCAACTTCATAAGAATATGAAATTTTCACACTAGATTGGATTCAAGTGTAAAGTATCTTTTTTTACCAATTAATACTGTATTAATTATTCAAACAGCAAATGAAAAAGAAAAAAAAGAATCAAGTTTATGGAGCGGAATATTTTTGGAACTTAGAAATGATTCCTTTCTCATTAAATAGATTTTTGAATAATCAAAAAAAATAGCATTGTATATTCAATAAGAGCGTTAATGAAAAATATAAAATTTCAGCCATTTCACTTATTTGAACCCTTACTTGAATTCTCAATTCAAAGCAAGAGATATTATATCATGAAAAATTACTATTATTGTGGAAAACAATGATCAAACAATAACATTAAGCTTAAAGGGGTTAGAATATTAAAACAAGAATCTTCATAATCCCCTCCATAAGCAAGCTAAGAATACCATATAATGATTCGATTGTTGACTCTTCTTTAATTTCTTTCCAGAATTGTTTGCTTTGAGTTTCAATACCATGACGAAAATCAGCATTAAGTGTAAACCTCTTCATCTGAGGAGAAGTCATCGATCCTGATGATCCGGGAATTATCAACATCTTAATAAGCAATGATGATATCATTAAAGCCTACTGTATCAATTGATTTCGAAGTGCTTCTAAAGCAAAATATGCTTTGCTAATTAACTCGGCATGAGTATAAACGACTTCTATGATATTGATCTCAAATCTAGTTGAACGCATTATTGAAAGCATATCCATAACTTACTTGAAAAAATAAATAATTATCTGTGCTAAAAATTGTAGTCGACAAACCTGACTGCAACACTTAAATCATCAATCCAAATGCCTTCATCAAAATTTTCTTCATAATTTTCTTCCAGAAATATTATACACCCTCGATCTATATAATTCATAGTTGATTCGGAAAAAAAATTTAAAAGGATAAAAGAATATTGATAATAATAAGATGATTATTGATTAACTTACATTATCTTATTGTCCAAATTATTTTATTTTATTTTTTAGAGCAAATACCGAGATTATTTTATTTTTGATTTTTTGAAATTACTGAAGCTGTGGTTAAAAATAATAAATAAATATTCTAAGTTCGACGTTTTATCCATAAAATCGAAAACATCGCACGAATTAAAAATTTATTATTTTCATTTATGGCGATGAGCTCTTTATTTTAAAATCAATAAATTGCTTTTACAAAAAACAAAGAGGTGATCGTCAAAAGAACTAATTGATCATACCTGCAAAGTGCATCTCATAACTAACAGTGGACCCATTTACCAAAAAATTCAAAACGAAATCAAAAAAATAATTATTTTTATTTTATTACTCAAATTGAAATACAATGATTTTTTATTTTTCATTTTTCAAAAAAATCAATAATTTTTCCTATTATAGTAATCCGTACGTGTGTCGTGATTTGCGCATTTTTGATTATCAGAGTTAGTTACACACTGAATCAAAAATTTTTTTTTTCTTAGACTAAAAAAAATGGCAACTAAAATTTCCACAGAATTATTGATTATGATTTTAAACAATGTTCAATTAATTCAAGATTTACATTCATCATCATTAGTTAATCGAATCTGGTGTAAAGTTACCATACCTAAACTTTGGGAATTACCTTTTGGTCAAGAATGTTGTGTGGATGATATGAAGTTGAAGAAGAAAGCACTATGTATTCGAACTTATATATCATGTATGGATGATCACACTAGAACTTTACTTACTCAAAATGGATTTGATTTATCATCATCACCACCTCAATCCACTTTTGATTATCCATCATTCACTAATAAATTAATGGTTAATAATATAGTTTATTTTATTTCCATATATTCACAACAAATTATTGGTCCAGATCATGATGATAACAATAACAATAATAATAAGAGCGAAATCACCATCACCAAATCGAGAGTATTATTTCGTGAGATATTAAAGTTAATAATAGGACGTTGTAAATTTGTGAATTCTTTTAAAATAAAGTTCGTGGGAGGTCCCATAAATTATTTTGAAGGTTTCCTAAATAATAGTGATTTAATTGGTTCAATTCTTGAGTTACCCGATGCCCCAAAAGTATTTAACAAATTAGAAAGTTTTACTTTGATGACAAGAAATGATGATATGATTTGTCCATTATATAAATCAATAGCATCAATTTGTGATAATATTTTAAATATGGATTTGGAATTTAATGCATATCTCCAAGTGCAATTATTAACAAAATTTATTAGTGTTCAAAAACGGTTAGAAAATCTATCAATTATTGATAATTGTCTTCATCCACATCCTAACTTAACATTTTGGGCTATCATTAGTCAAAAAGAAACATTAAGGAGTCTTAATTTAAAACAAGTAAGTTTTTTGGGATTAAAGGTGAAGTCATCACCAACAGGACAATTTACTTTGCTTAAAGAACTTTATTTTGAAGATTGTTACGGATTGTTTGAACCGGAATTTGTATTCTTGGCTTCATCATTTACGCAATTAAGTAGTTTTCATTATTTTCATCCGAGTCACTCATGTGTTAGGTATCCTCATGAATTTATTACAAAAATTTTCTTAACAGCCAATACAAATTTAAGAAATATTCGTCTAGATTTATATCCCTCGGTTACATTTGATACATTTCCAACACTTTTAGATTATTGTACAAAGATTACCAAGTTAGCTATACATAATTTGTTTCCTGATCAAGTAATAGAAATATTTAATAATAATTTTAATGAATTAAGAAGCTTTTCATTAGATTGTATTGGAGGAAAAATATTTGATTTTACTGAATTATTTTGCCAAATGGCCGAAAATGTGCCAAAATCACTCGAAATCATTGAAATTAAAATGTTGATATTTAGTGCTGATAGTTTACGAAAATTTTTTGAAGGGTGGTGTTGTAAAGCAGGAGGAGGAAATAAAAAGATTATTGTAAGTATAAAAAGTTATGAACATCTTAAAGTTATTGAAGAATATGGAGTGAAGTTATTGAAGAATATGGAGTTCGATTTGATATAGAAGAATAATATTCAATAATATTTCAGAAAATATTTTAAAAAATATTTTAAATAATATTTTAAATAAAGTTTAAATATATAACGAATCAAAAAATATATTTATCTAACATGATGAGTTATTTGTTTCATTAAATTGTTTATTATTTTTGTTACGTTGAATACAATATTGAAAATATTCAAATACACTAAAAATAATGTTATTTAATATTGAAAATATTAAAATAAATTGATTTTTTCGCCAAAAATTTATTATCTAATAATATTGTTTGATAAGCTTTGATATAGTTTTTATGATTTTATAATTTTATAACTTAACTATTTTTAAATTTATTATTAATTTTACGTTAAAGTCAATTAAAAAATAATAGTTTAATTAATTGACTTTAAAATATTATTTTAATAGTTATGAGTATTTTCTTAATATCATAGTTAAGTAAATTATTTATACTTAGGGGACAACTGTGAAGTGTTTTGTTGCTTCGTTGTTCTCATAATTTATTCAACTAATTTAATAGAATAAACAAAAATTCAGGGTCGGGGGACATTTTACTAACTTAAATTTTTGGTTTACCATTACCATTATATATTTTACTGTTTAGAAGTACTAAATATTTATATGCATTTATTTATAATAATTAACATTAAACAAAAGAANTTAATATTGAAAATATTAAAATAAATTGATTTTTTCGCCAAAAATTTATTATCTAATAATATTGTTTGATAAGCTTTGATATAGTTTTTATGATTTTATAATTTTATAACTTAACTATTTTTAAATTTATTATTAATTTTACGTTAAAGTCAATTAAAAAATAATAGTTTAATTAATTGACTTTAAAATATTATTTTAATAGTTATGAGTATTTTCTTAATATCATAGTTAAGTAAATTATTTATACTTAGGGGACAACTGTGAAGTGTTTTGTTGCTTCGTTGTTCTCATAATTTATTCAACTAATTTAATAGAATAAACAAAAATTCAGGGTCGGGGGACATTTTACTAACTTAAATTTTTGGTTTACCATTACCATTATATATTTTACTGTTTAGAAGTACTAAATATTTATATGCATTTATTTATAATAATTAACATTAAACAAATGAATAAAAAATTGGAAAATAAATAAAAAAAAAAAAAAGTAAAAAAAATTCAAATTAAATCATCCATCTTTCTCATACCTAATTATCAGAATGTAGAAAAATTCATTGCATTTTTTGTGAAATAATTAATGTCGTGTGTAGAATATACATTAATTATATTTTAATTAATATGTGATTGGAATATGCGAATGCGTAGATTAATAAATGTAAATAAATGAAATGTAGGATTTAAATGAATGGAATTATAATAAACGAAGATTACATACCACAATTTGGACCATTTCATCATATATGTATCGTACCTGTCAATAATTTTTAATAATAATTTATGACAAATAATACAAATAATCATTTATTAATTATAAGCATAAATAATAATACGTAGAAATAATAAAATCTATTATATACTAACCAGTAAAACTTCTAAAGACTCGGGTCAGAATCGAAAAGCTATAAGAAAATAAAATAAATCAAAATAAATTTATTATAAATTAAATTATAAAATCAATAAAAATCCATAAATTAAAATAAAATAAATAAATCAAAATAAATTAAATTAAATTAAATTAAATAAAATAAAATAAAATTAATCACCTCTATTGATATTCATTATTCGCTTCTTTAACAAACATTGATAAATGTTTCACTCATGTTTTAACATTATTTTGTCATAGTAGCTTCCTATGGAGAACAGCACGTTTAATAATATAATAATAATTAAATAAATATTTAATAATTAATAATAATAAATGATGATAAAATCAAAACACCTTTGTCACGAGTATTATAACTTAATTCATAACTCATTGAAGCAACATGTGTTATTATAGTATCGATATTTCAACCAAATAAATTACAATAATCTTCTATTTCGACCTAAAATTTAATTCAATTTAAAGTCAAGTATAGTGAATTACATAATAAATTAGATCATCATTATAAATAAACAAGGGAAAAATAGATAATTCAAGCCCCTGACCCTTAACCCTTATTTATTTATTTGTAATGTATATTAGTATATATTAAGTTTTTTTTCTAAAAAAAAAGACGAAAATGGTAAAATGACAAAGATTTGGGGAGTTGTTGTATAATAAAATATTATCTCTGAATTCCTAAAGTAACTAAATTTCGGTCATGCAGTACTCCGTCTTATAATTAAATCCGAGGAAATTAAACTTATAAAAAAATCTTACATCGAAGCATAAATTCTGATATTTATTGATTGATTTTTTTTCAATAAAACATAAAATCCAGCCTTAAATACTATAAACAAAAAAAATGTCGTCTGAAGATATATGCCCAGAATGCAATCAAAATTTCTATAAAACTAGATGGTGCAAACCATGTAGCTCGAAACATTTCCAAAATGATTTTAATAAATGGACAAGTCGAAATGACAAAATAGATAAATTCCTTCTAGATGCTAACTAAATGCTAATTATAATCATGAAGTAATAGAATGGATACCTTATGATAGATTTAAAAATGTTAAACAAATATTCAAAGGTGGATTTGGAACAATACGTTATGCTAGGTGGATTAATGGACATATTGGAAATTGGGATATTGAAAATCAACAATGGAAAAGATATCAAGATGAAAGATATCAAGACAAAGGCGAGGTAAAAGTAGCATTAAAAAAGTTTGATAATTGCGAATTTCAACAATGTCTTAAATGAGGTAAATATTTTAATTATTATTTAACGTTTTAACTATAAATTAAAATCGTTTATATTATTGGACGGCAATTCACTTAAAAACACTTAGTATATTTTTTTTCAATTTCAATTCGATTTTATGGAATTACACAAGATCCAGAAATACACTCATATATGATGGTTTTAGAATATGCAAAAGATGGAAATCTTCGAGAATATTTAAAAATTAATTTTAATAATGTTAATTGGGAGCAAAAATTAGAAAATCTATGGCGTTTGTCTTTAAGGTTGATGAATATTCATAAATTACATATAGTTCACCAAGACTTCCATCCCGGAAATATTTTATCATCCAATTTTAAATATCATGCACAGATTTCAGATTTTGGATTAAGTAAACTAATAGGAGAAAAAAGAATATAGTTGGTGTATTACCATATATTGCTCCAGAGGTATTAAGCGGTGATGAAGAATAAACGAAAGCTGCTGATGTATATTCATTTGGAATTATTGCTTACGAAATATTTACGGGCTTTCCTCCCGATATACCACATGATGAAGATTTGACTATTAAAATATGCAATGGATTACAACCAAAAATTCCATTTCATACTCCTAAATTAATTACAAGAATGATTATGAGATGTTGGGATGCTTGAGTTACATATAGACCCACTTTTAAAGAATTATTTAGAGTTGTGGAAATACTATGTTGATTATTGAGATTATTTAAATGAAGTGAAAAATCAAGATTCAGAAATTGTAATTCAAATTAAAAAGTTGAAGAATTTTCAGCAAATCAAGCATAACTCTTGATATGCGTATGGCGTTTATCTATTAAATATATACTATAATTAATAATATACATATCATATAATAGCGTTCTTATAAATTCATATTATTCAAGTTTTATATGATCAAACTTCGAGACTGTTGGGATACCTATCTTAAAGTTGCAATTTAATAAGGTTATGGTATAATCTTGTTATTGATTACGAATGAACATCTCCTTTTATCCATACCAAGATTTTTGATCCCGCTTTAATTGTTGTAATCAAAATTTTTATTCCTTGATTGTTAATATGATAATATCCGACATTTAGTTGACTACCTGAAAAGTAAGAAAAGTAAGAAAACTAAGGAAAATTATAATCATCCAACCTTCATCTTCTATTTTTAAATTAGGTCCAGATTTTTCAACTACAGATTATGCCAAGATGTTTTGATTACTTTTTGTTGCTTGGAAACTAGATTTTGAAATAAAAAAGTATAAAGTGTAAGAAACATAAACATAATGCAAGAATATAAAACATGATCATTTTTGCTAAGGAATAAACATGAGCTTTAAACATGAGCATAACATAAGAACATTAAGCATAAGCCAAGCATGAGCTTAAGCATTAACAGAGTACTCCCAAGAATCAATTTCTATGTTTGTTACAAAGGAAGACATAACCAATTCCTTCTTTAGAATCAGTAGACCTTCAACATAGAAACCTCTCCAAGGTTTCCACAAAAAATGAGATGTTAAATATACAGTGGCGATCAAAAGTATTGCATCGCCTGAATAAAAATTTTAAAATTTTTATATCTCGTGATACATGATGTGCAACATAACATAAAAATTTTATTAGACTCCCGAAAATGATTAGATTCAATAAAATAAAATTTATTGCTTATTAATAAGACCAAAATTTTTAAAAAATTTATTTTTTATGATTTATGTGATGCATTTCTTTTGATCGTTAGTTATTTTTTTTAATTTATGTAAAAAAATATAACAAAAAACAATTCAATAATATTAAAATTTTTAAAAACTATTTTTTACCATCTGGTATAACCACCCTTTGCTTTAATTACATCATTTATACGAGTTGGCATGGTGTCTACTAGCTTCTTACAAACATCTACTCCCAATTCCACCCAAATTTTTTGGATTGCGTCCCACAACTGATCCTGAGTTTTAACAGGGGTCTCAAGTTGCCTTAATCGTCAATCAATTTCGTTCCACAGATGCTCAATAGGGTTTAAATCCGGAGATTGTGCTGGCCAATCTAATACCCTAATGTCATTGTCCCTAAACCACTGTTTTGTGAGATGAGCAGTGTGTTTGGGGTCATTATCCTGCTGAAAAGTGATATTATCTTTATCCAACCCATGCCACTAGATGGTTCCTAATAGGCCTTCCTCCAAAATTTGTCGATATAAACTCCCATCCATGTGTCCATAAATTCTGACAACGTTACCAACACTATCAGATGTGAAGTATCCCCATACCATGATATTGCCCCATCCAAATGTGACTGTAGGTTTAACATGATGATCACGTAATGGTTCTTTGGGTCGTTTCCAACAGTATTCCCTTCCATCTGATCCATAAATCATAAATTTTGATTCATCAGACCAGACTACTTTGCTCCAGTCTTCTATAGTCCATTTTTGATATTTTCTTGCGAACCTCATACAAGCAATTCTATGTGGTTTTTTAAGATATGGTTTTTTGCACTTCACTCGTGCACCCAAACCATTTCGGTGTAATGTCCTCTTTATTGTGCACTCGCTAACATCAATTTGATCGTCAGTTCTTAATTTTTTTTGGATTGCAACTGCATTTGTACACTCGCCTGTTGTAATTAATCGTACAACATTTCGTTCAATACAGTCAGTTATGAGTCTTGGGCAACCAGATTTTGGTTGATTCTTAAATGTACCAGTCTTATCTTTACGTTGTTTAATTCTTATAACTGTTGATTGTGAAATATTTTCTTTATTTGCTACATAACAAGAAGGATATCCTTCTTCAAGTAGTGCATAAACCCGGGCTCTTTTTTCAACAGGTAAATATACCATGAATGGTTTAAAAAAAATTAATAACAGAGTAAACAATAAGGTACCTTTTTTATATGTACTACATGGTGTGTTTAGAAGAAAAAAAATTTTGTACATCTTGTTTATGTTTATTTTTCAAAACGATCAAAAAAAATGCATCGCGGGTTCTGAACATTATTTTATTTCCGAAAAAATTTTCAAAATAAATAAAAAAAAGATGATGCAGGGGATAAATATAAGGTTTGACAAAACTATTAATGAAGTATTGTAGCACTGTGTTCCCGGAATCACAAGATATTAAAATTTTAAAAAATTTGTTCAGGTGATGCAATACTTTTGATCGCCACTGTAGATACATGATATAAATATTTTTTCACTTACTTATTTTTCAACTACAGATTATGCCAGGAAGATGTTTTGATTACTTTTTGTTGCTTGGAAACTAGATTTTGAAATTAAAAAAGTATAAAGTGTAAGAAATATAAACATAATACAATAAAAAAATAAAAATAAAATAATGGAATAAAAACAACAATGGAATAAATAAAAAAACTATACTATGAAGAATAAAAGAAAAGGTAGTGACAAAATAAAGAAAAGCAAAAAAAAGTTCCGTAATAAGAAATAATTCAAAAACAAAAAGTAGAAAAATTAAATAAGAACAAAAATACAGTTATAAAAATACGAGAAATGAATGAAGAAAGTCAGTTCTATAATTCTATAGTAGCAAATAATTTGGTTTTACCTCTATATAATCATCTAAATTCTCTAAAAGCGAGAATTTATCTCTCCAGGCAATTGTTTGAAGAGGCATTTCTATTTGAATCACTTGAGAACTTATGTTCTTGATGAAGAAGAAAGAACGAAAGCCTTCGAGTCTTTATAAAATGTTCCTTCTATCAGCGTACGTTCCAAATGGGTAGATAACATATCGAAGATGAAGATTTTCTCGAAAAGCAGACCGAAGGATGTTTTTATTAAATCCAATCAGTTCTGAGCTTGCGTAGAAAGTCTATTCTTCACGCTACATTGTTTGTGTATATTTCTTTAGATCTTTTGGTATGTTTAGCAGTCTTGCTTCTTGAACGAATTAAGTGTTTGAGATAAATCTATGCATATTACTTTCTTTGATTTCATGGAATTGCAAGATCTTCTCGAATTGACAAATTTCTTTGACAGAAGAGTGCCTTCTTATCAACTTAGAATAAAGGAGAAGTGAGGTTCAACGAAGCCTTCTAGATGAAATATTTCAAGTACTCCGATAAATTGTTATTAGATGAAGGGAACGGTCCATAAAGAACAAAAGGGTATATTTCGAGACGTTCTTTTCGTTTTGATCTTTATCTTCGTTAATCTATTTTCTTAATATAAGGTTCAAAAGAGACTATCACCGAACGAGACCTTTTTTCAAGGGATGGTAGACAACAAGGAGACGCAAAAAAAAGAAATGGATCAAATTATGGAATGAGTTATAGAATTAAAGTATATGACAGAGATCGAAGTGCTATATTCTCGAATAATGGACTAGCAAAAGGTTCTATTTCTAGTCTAATACCTTCCGAAGAAGTAATGCACCACATTCAACATCGTAATAGCAGAAAGACAAAATATCTATCGTTCAGTGGAGTTGAAGAAATACGATAAATAAAACGATGTGTTCTCCTCGATGGGAGATTATTTCAATTGGAGTATGCTGAAAAACGGTAGATAGAAGCAGTATTATTGGTGCGATAAGATATTGAAAGAAGGTTCTTTAATTAGAAAAGGGAGAGATAAAAGAATAGAAGAGAAGACTAAACTGAAATCGGAAAGATTCTTAATATCTTATTCCGGAATACGTTCGGATATTCTGTTGATATTGGATCGTGTGACAGAAGATTTTAGATATTTCTACGGAGCAAACCCAACGCTAAAGAAGTGTAGAATGAGAGTCCAGCCTTGAATCCTGGTATTAGACTTACGAAAGAAGGGATAGAACCTTGAAAACTATAATATATTTATATATAAAAGGAGAATTATTAAAATAAATTATATAATAAATAGTAATAAAATTGAACCAGAAATAATTACCATGGCCATATTATTGGAAATAACCTATCCAGATTGTTGGATGCATTCATTAACATGATACGATAATTAAGAATATCCACATCTTGTTTGATCTTTTTGGCTCGTAAATGACAAGTAAATCTAATTATATCAGTCATCCCGTTTCTTATTAAGTTTGCAAATACTTTGCTGCTCCTATTTTAAATCGGAATTATATTTATTTCGATATCGAAAAAAAAGTGATCTTATTTTTGTCGTACCTCAATTACTTCACAAACTTCTAACGTTGATTATAAGTAATCTGCAACATTCGTAGTATTATCAAATTTAGTTTGATTTGCTGGTGTTGCAGTAATCTCATTAGAAATTTGACGATCCGTTTATTCCTCCCACTTCATTGATCATAAAAGAAATAAAAAATGAGTTTAGTGCCTTTTCCCAGGCAAATAGATTAATAATATTCTTGCAATCAAAAATAACTAGAATTTTATGGAGACAAAGGTTTTCTTTCCCAAATTCTTCATAAATCTTTCTGATACTAGAGGTGTATGGGTATAGTTTCTTGAGTTAGTGATATTACTTCAAAAAAAAATTGAGATGAACTTAATATTCCTTACCCTAACATCCTCTTTTCGGATGATCACATGACCAAGATAATGCTAAAAAACAATTAATTATTTTGCTAGAAAATACAAATAAATTTCAAGTTAAATGATAAAAACAATATTGAGAAACAAATTAACAAGCATGCAAATAGACAAAAAAGCGATAAAACAAAAAAAAGTGACATTGAAATCTTTGAAATCGCGAGGTTCTCTTACACATAAAAATCACAAATACTGTTCATAATTGAAAAGTTACTACCTTTATATTAACATATATCATTTAAATGATAAAACCAAAACAATATAACAGAAAAACAAAGATAAACATGCTTTTAATATTTCTGGCAGTCAAAGTTAAAGTTATCGAGAGTTTTAGACGTGACGAAGAAATTTATTTTTGTTTGTTAATCACGTTGCACACCAGGTCAGGCTACATCAATCAGCTGATCTTATTAACATAATCATTCATATTGAGGGTGTACGAACTCCACATGAGATGTGCACGGGATTTCGAAATGTTGCGAAGGTCACGGGAGATGACATTAAGATGACAGTGTAACCGGATAAGTGTGTTACCATCTAGATGACAGATTATTCATCTTTGTACGAAGTATTTCATCCTTGTGTGTCATCTTTAAAAATAGAAAAGAACGTGTTTAGACGCGACAACACAGGATGAAGGAAAATAAGTTCGAAAGTGTATAAAATAGACTGGTAATTTAGGATGTGAAAGGGATCAGCTCATTTTTACAATTTTTATAATTTTTAATTTCTTTTGGCATATTCCGAATAATTACGAAAATCTTTTACTTAATTTGTAATAATAAAAATAATNTTATATTAACATATATCATTTAAATGATAAAACCAAAACAATATAACAGAAAAACAAAGATAAACATGCTTTTAATATTTCTGGCAGTCAAAGTTAAAGTTATCGAGAGTTTTAGACGTGACGAAGAAATTTATTTTTGTTTGTTAATCACGTTGCACACCAGGTCAGGCTACATCAATCAGCTGATCTTATTAACATAATCATTCATATTGAGGGTGTACGAACTCCACATGAGATGTGCACGGGATTTCGAAATGTTGCGAAGGTCACGGGAGATGACATTAAGATGACAGTGTAACCGGATAAGTGTGTTACCATCTAGATGACAGATTATTCATCTTTGTACGAAGTATTTCATCCTTGTGTGTCATCTTTAAAAATAGAAAAGAACGTGTTTAGACGCGACAACACAGGATGAAGGAAAATAAGTTCGAAAGTGTATAAAATAGACTGGTAATTTAGGATGTGAAAGGGATCAGCTCATTTTTACAATTTTTATAATTTTTAATTTCTTTTGGCATATTCCGAATAATTACGAAAATCTTTTACTTAATTTGTAATAATAAAAATAATAATCTTTTGGTATGCATTTTATAATAAAAATAAATAATAAAGATAGAAACATATTGTTTTGATTTAGCAGCAGAGATAAGACACGCCAAAGCAGTGATATATTTTTGTTGTTGCATCTTTGCAATAAGTTTAAAAGTTTCGATATACACCGTAATAATTTGATACGTTTTTAATATTTTTATTTCGTGATAACGGTAATATTGGTGAGAAACGGTTAACAGCCCGTAATACCTCTATTACTAATTTTGTAATTTCTTGAATAAAGTTACTGAATAAAGTCTGAAGCTAAGATTCGGAAGTTTGCGTAGTGAGCTGTAAAAAGATACTTTTACTCCACTTACTCACGTACCTTCAGATCGCACCTGTGTGTACTGTGTTAAGAGTTTATTTTATATATCTATTCGTTGCGAGTAGGCAAGTGACTGCTTGATCCTACTGGCGGATAGTGGGCATTACAAAATATTGCGTACAAGAGTACGTTGAGTTAGTATGAAAAGGGGTGTGACGAGAGTTCGATTTAGTGGGACTGATTGACGTAACTTTACTCTTTGTTCTGGGCAGACCGCCACAATATAAAACAATAGCTTATCAAATATTGCTTAATAAATTTTTTTGTTGATAAATCATAAATTAATATACTGTTATTTTCTAGTAGATAATATTTTTTACATTATCTTCAACTGTAACTAAGAACTTTTTTTGAAAATAAATAAGTAGAAAAATTATCATTAAATTTAATCAATTATTACACATAAAATTATTCTTTTTTTTTATTTCTTAATTGCATTTTTATTCATCAAAATAATTTTATTTCTAAACAATGATATATTTTATATTAAATTTTAATAAATTAAATATAAAATTTAAAATAAAAATGATCAAATATTTATTATTAACTGATGAAATCTTGTCTAAGTCTTGAATTAAACTTGGTAATGAAGCCGAAAAATTTAACTGTTTTATAAGATATTTGATATGAAAGAAATATTTTTTAAGATAGATTGTAAAGTATAAGAATGAACTTTAAATGATTCGAGGCGTTTGTTCAACTTCAATTGGGCAATAAATAATCAACTTCATTTTCAAGAAATTGAATAAAATCATTAACATTTTTATACAAAGAATTGTAAGAATAAGAATAAATTATATATCATTTAGATGCCACATAAGTTCTTAGAATAATTTGCATTTATCCCGAGATATTCATTATTAAAATCAGCTACAATATTTTATTTATAATCAAGTCAAGTTAACAGAATACATAAAATGTAACAATTATTAAGCTAGAATATTATGTAAGATAATTGTAAGAAAATATTTAAGAAGCACATTGGATCTAGATAAAAATGAAAATAAATTAATATATATTTTTAAACATTATAAAAAAATTAAAAAATATAATATGAGAATATAATTGATACTTACCCATACTTAAAGCAGAAGTAGATTTTTTTAATCCTTTTTCAAAATTTTCATCATTCTTAGACTTTGGAAGACTTGAATAATTGAGGAGTCTACTTCTGGATGCGTTACACAACCATAAGGATTTATAGTTGTAGTATTTTTCAGATGTTTGGAAAATTTTCTAGCATTATTGATTTGAATTGTAATTTCATTGTTATTATCGTTTCATGATAATCTTTCTAGTGCTTTTTACTCTTCAAGTAATTCTTTAAAAGTGGGTCGATGTGTAATTCGGGCATCTCAACATCGCATGTGAAACGAAATTCTAGATCGGCTACTCAAAGCCGAAATGCCGCATAAATTTCTTCTAGCTTCTGTAGTGCCACCTCGTACTTGCATATCATTGAAAGGTTTAACGCGTTTCAGTTAAAGTTTTTACATACTTTGAATAATACCTTAATGAATTCAATAGAATAAACAATTGGAAAATTAGTTTGGTATCACTACCTGGTAATAATTTGATAATCCTGAGTGATTAATATTGAGGAATATGAGGAATATGAGGAATATGTATACTCTTATTTAAAAATTAAGATAACACATAATAAGTGAATAAAAATAAATGTCATCTATAATATTCCCAGAATGCAATCTGAATTATATAATAATTTTAGTTCAATTTTATAAAAATTTCCAAGTATTTGAATTGATATAAATATCTTTTACATTTTTTTTAAAAAAAAGATCTTTATCAAATTATGATGATAATAATAATAGAAAAACCAATAGTATTAACGGTTCAGTTTTAAACCCTTTTATTGAATTTGAGTGGGACACGGGAAGAGAGAGAATTTTATTTAATTCAAAGAAGAGAAAGAATAATTTGTTTTGCCTATTGAGCTATATATTAAGTTTATCTGAAATACTTTTAAATAATCGTTATTATATTTATCTTATGTGACCGAATTGGTGTTATAATTAAACATCATATTCTATCCATTTATACCGCACCAGTATTTTCTTATGATTTTTTTTTTTTAAAAAAAAAAGAATTATTAATTAATCATTAAATCATAAAATAATTTACATTCATTTGAAAAAGCATGTAATTATTGAATATCAGAATCGGCCATCTTTCATAAATCATAAGCAGATAGACAAAATTCTAAGTTTTTTAAAGTGGATAGCGTATCCGCATTTTTTTTTTCAACATTGTATACTAAAAATATATATAAAAGTCAATTCCAGCATCTTTAATATTTTGATTTTAAAATTATTTCAAGACAAGTATAATCGGAATTATTTATTGGGCTTACATAGCAAAGACAATTTTATCTGCATTCATTACTCGAAGGAAGACGCCCATAATCACGACAAAGTTTGTAATATTTTGCATCTTTTGAATACCATTTTTAATATTCAATTGGCTCCTTCGAATGCGCCTTTGACTGCTACTAACCCAATCAAAAACTCATCTTTATTGATAAAAAAATATTAATTTAATTGGATGCGAAATAAATAAAAAAGTTTTGAGAAAATCTAACTTGGGAAATAAAGAAAACACGATGAATTACTTATCAAAGCGGAAATTTTTCGCGAAAGCCTTATTATTTTCTTTGAGTTAGAGCTAAAAATAGACCAAGACCCATACGATGCGATGGTTTCCGCATGTAAAAAAATTTTGTCCCTCAGTATTTAATAAAAATTGATATTCGAATGGTGTATTAAATATACTACCCCCGAAGACTCTAACCCTAACCCCTGCGGAACGAGGTATAGTGCTTAACACCACTAACATTTTCGATAAAAATAATAAGGAAAAATGTGAAGTGTTGATAAATCACTGGTCTGGTTTTGATTTGGTTGATCTTTTTATATTTTAAATTTCGATTGGTTAATTGCCTTAGTCAAGTATGTCACAATTAAGACATCATTTTTTTTGTTGCAACGTGAGCCGTGATCATGATAATTATGATTATGATAATAATGAATAATGATGGTAACAACGGAAGAAAATAAGAATAATAATCAAATTATATAAAGTCACATAATAAACTGTATAAGTATTTATTATTTTGTACTTAAAGATTAATTAAATCAAATGAAATTAAGAAATTAAGAAATTTATATTTATTTATGATAAGAATATACAGTGAAAAATATAGAAAAAAATAACGAATCATAATACATAGAAAATTATAAAAAAAGAAAAAAAGAAAAACCGCTCCGTGGATGTGGAATAAAAAAAATGGTAAACCATTCAAAATTAGGATCATGGTTTCCAAATTCTACATTCTTCCCCTGGGCCCCACTTGCCGGAGTTCTTTTTAATTTCGTTTAAAGAAATTAACACTTCTTCTTGATCATAGCGATTTTTATTGACCTATAATAATAAATAATAAGTGATGAATGATATAATAATAGATATATCATAATAATAATAATAAAAACAATAATAAAATTTACCCATAGCGTCAAGTTAAATTTAGTTCTGGCATGAGTCTCGCCGATGAACCAAATATCCATTTCATCATCTTTTTTATTACCATATAATTGGCCGCTTCTGTTATAAGATCTTGTTGCAGGTCCAACTTCAACTGCTTCACAAAACGTAACTTTCTTATTATTTTCATCGATGAAATCGGTGGGGCACCCATATGGAGGTGGACACGCGATTTCAACATTATAACTCTATATTGAATTAAAAATAAAAATATAATTACAATAATCAATTATAAACTTCTTTCAAATCTATTACCATAATGACAAGATAATAATAATAATATGCGGAACTTCTTTAAATGTTATTTCTCTAAGTTCAAATATAAAAATAAACACATACATATCGACGAAGTTTGTTTTTGCCAAACAAAGACGGTATGCATTTTCTGAAGCCGCCGTTGTTACTGTTTTCCTTCTTATTGATGCGTTTGTCATTGATATTGATGAATTTTGATTCCATGATTATAGACAACAAGAAGAGTAACTTTTAATTTTCAATATGGGATAATGAGAGCTTTTAATAACGAAAATATGAGTTGAAAATTTGAAGTGTTCAAGTGTTCAAGTATTGAAGTGTTGAAGATTTGAAGTGTTCAAGTGTTCAAGTGTTGAAGTGTTGAAGTGTAAGCTTAAGATATAGTGAAGTGAGTGAAGAGTCAAAGTGATTTGAGATCGAAAAAAAGTAAACATGCGTATTTATATAAAAATTTCTAATTTGCTTACATAACAAATATACTATATATACTAAATATATATATTAATTGTGCTACCAAGTAGATCATTTTTTTCCTTATTATGTTATGAAAATCATGAAAATTATTGGTTAGATGCTTTAAATATTAATAAATCCATTTTTATAAACTGTCTTAACTACGAGAAAAGTTGATTAATAAGATTTTAATACAAATATGTCATGTATCAGAGTCTTTTCTTTATTAATAATAATTCATATTCATATAGTACCCTAATAATAAAATTTAGATACCCTGTTAAAATTAACAATTCGGATAATCTAAGGTGACAGATTATGATAATTATATTTACAAAATTATATATATAAATGTGATGTTTATATTTATCAATTTAAATGGGCAATACACAAACAAAAAATAATAATTTCGAGCCGTGCTAAACAAAATTATTTTACAATATTAACAAAATAATCAACAACTTAAACAATTTCTTTCTCATAAAAAACGAAATTATCTTTTTCGTGACATTTTATCAACTCAATTCAATTAATTTCAAATAGATCACTAGTAAATTTTGCAGTGTCTATAAGTTAGACGAATTTAAAATTTTTATATAAAGTATAGCATTATTACCAAAAAATATAAGTTTTATTAAATCTTTTAAGCAATAAAATATTTAATTAATATTTTTTAACAACTACTTTATCTTTTTTATTATTTCTTCTAATAGCTCTTTGGCATCAACATTCCCATTTTCTTTTGCTTTATTTAGCCAGCAGATGGCATTAATAATATCTTTCTTGGTCCCCCGTCCTTCATAAAAGCATCTTCCAACCGCATATTGACCCTCAATAATATCACATTCTGCAGCTTTCGTATACCATTCAAATGCTTTCACTTGATCATCATTAATCCCATAACCTTTTTCATATAATACTCCTAAACCAAATTGAGCTTTAGGTTCTCCTTTTTCAGCAGCCTTTAAAAACCATTTAATTGCTTTTTGATAATCTTTATCCCCACCTATACCAATACAATAATAACCCCCAACATCAAACATTGCACCAATATTTCCGGAAAGAGCAGATTTCAGATACCACTGGAATTCTTTGGCCTCATCTTTTGGTGTTCCAATTCCATTACCATAAAACCGACCAACTTGACGCTGTGCAATAGAAAGTCCTTTCTCTGCAGATTTTAAAGATAATTCAAATGCTTTTTCTTCATTTTTTTCAATACCAAATCCATTTTCGTAATAATGTGCTACTTCAATCAAAGCTATATAGGACCCTTCATTAGCAAGCTTAGAATTAATCTGAAATGCCTTTTTCATTTCCTTTTCAACGACTAAGCCCTTTAAATGCATATTTGCAACGAGCACAGTTCCAATTTCTTTGTTGATATTGTATAGTTTCATTAAGGATGGAGAATTAGAGGAGGAGGCATCAATTATTTCATTGGCAGCTATACTAAAGAATTTATATGCCATTTGGTTATTAGTAACAGTCCCAATATTATTCTCGTAAAAAAATCCTATCATGCTTGTGAACCAAGATTGTGACGGGTTGCTAATCATTTCATATAGAACTTCAACTGGATTCTTTTTATGCTCTTTAATATAATTTTTCATCATAATTGGTCGCGAATCTGAATTCTGATTTTTAATGAGATCAATAAAAAATTCAAACAAATCTTTAATAAAAACTTCAACTTCTGCTGACTTGTCAACAAAGGGAGGATCTGAATGAACTTCTAGTTTTTTATTTTGTCTTAATAAAGAGAATTTATAGTTAATAAATATTTTCTAAGATTCAGAAACAAGTAAAATAATATAAAAAATGTAACTTACATATTTAATTTTTCCAATTTAACAGAAATAATTGTATCTGTGACATTGTAAGGTTGTGATTGAGGAATTTCATTTTCAAAATTTGAATCAGAGATAATGATTTCGGAAAGACTTTTAACTATTTGAAAAATGTCTGGTCGTGAATTACCATCGTGCTTCCAGCAATCTGTTAAACAGGATAGATTCGATTTATATATTTTATTATGCAATAAATATAAATAATTTTACTAAAATGTTATAAATTTATACCTGTATATATTTCTTTGTATTTAGGAGGAGTTCCAGGTATAATCATTTCTCTTTTTCCATTTACAATATTGTTTAACAAATCAACATTTGATAAAGATTCCATTTCGAAAGGGGGGTTGCCACTAGAAATTTCCCATAGAATAATTCCCAAACTGAAAATATCTGAACTTTTATTTTTACCAATTGTGCTGAAAATTTCCAAATATTGAGGGTCAATATATTGAATTGGACCAAGAGTATTATTAAGGAATCTTAAAGATTCAGGCATAATTTTCGTTAATCCAAAAACTTTAAATTTAATAATCCCATTATGAATAAGAATATTTTCCGAATTCTAATTAAATTATAAATAAAAAAAATTAAAAATAATTCATTTGTGTAATTTATTTTTAATTAAGAAAATAATTACCAATTTTCCATAAATAATATCATTAGAATGCAGAAATATCAAAACATTGGCAATTCGCTTTGCAAAATTTAATTTTGCGTTCCAATCCAGTTTTTGAAAATTTGTTTTTAAATATTGACGAAGAGAACCATTATTAGAATATTCAAGAATAATCAGATAATTATCGGTATTCTCTATAAAAATAAATTAATTAAAAATTAATTAAAAATTAATTATCCATGCCTGTTATTGTAAAAATATACCTTACCTTGCTTAGTAATTCCATAAAATTTAAGAATGTTGTCGTGAATTTCCAATTTTCGATATCTTTTAATCTTTTTCAATTAAAAAATAAAATAAAAAATATTAAAAATGTTATCATAATAGCAAATTCAAGTGATAGGATAAATAAATAATTTAATTTAACCTACTTCATTTCTTAAATTTTCCAGACTAAATTTATCATTTAAAGAAATGTATTTAAGTGCAACAGTTTTTTGAATTGTTCTAAGAGTGGCTTTAAAAACATTTCCACCAATTGACTTTATCTTTTCAAATTCAGAATATTGATAAAATGGGATATTTTCTTTTTGAAGAGTATCTTCAATAATCAAATTGTCCATCCAGGCTTCCCGTTCTTTTTCTTTTGTCTTTTTTTGAGACATGCGAAATTTTGAATTGGTAAATGAATAAGTCACACCAAATTATAAATTTTATTCATTGTGCCACAAGTAGAAATTATTTATATTACTTATATTACAATGGTGTTTATCCCATGATCATCCGTAACTATGATATACATATTTGTATATACTTTGTAAATAGATTTATGTACATAATTGGTTAAAAACTATTACTTTTATTTTCCGCGTTTAACCACCACGTGATGTCTGTCTGTTCACTTTCGAGGATCTGATTGGGTGTCTCTTGTCACGAGGTACCAATTATCGATCGAAAAAACAACCAAAATAAAATAAAAAAATAATAAATTTGCTCCGGACTTTCAACGGTTCCCGTTTCCTAGTATATATAAAAGTAACATTGGCAAATCAAATATAGGTGTTTGAGAAAAATTTTAAAGGTTTTTTGGAGTTATCAGTAATATTAGTCAAAGTGTTAATTGTATAAGATTTTTGTATTATTTTTTTTTTGCGAGCTCTAACACTTTCAACACTTTTGCTTGCACGGGAATATGATTATCTTGTAATCATTGAGAAGCAGTTTTACGACCCAAATGATAAGAAAGAGCATCAAAAGAAATATCAATTTGTGAATTTAATTAATTTATTTTTTCCTACACGATTTAATTTATACCAGATGCTGGTTTCTGTCCAATTGAAATTAGGTTGTAAATAAAAACTAGATTCTCCACAAATAGAACGTTTTAACAAATATAATTTTATATCAGAATTAACAGGTATGGTAATAGTATTTACACTACCGTTGTTGATTATTTTTGGAAATGTGCGAGAAAATTTTAATCCATTATTAACCACCACGTGTTGCAGATAGAATTGAAATAAGAAATAAATACTTGGTACAAAAGATTTTCAGTTCTTTATAATTCATTATTGGATGCTGTCGTATTTGTTCAGTATTTTAAGCCAATGAGTTACTTCTCCTAATCCACGTTTTTGTAAGTTTCGTATTCTCTATGTAAAACATTAATTAAATCTGGAAACATTTATTTGTCATTTAAATTAATATGAGAGATAGGAGAATGGATACGAAGATAACGGTCAATAGAATCAATTACTTGTATTACTTATTTAATTGATTTGGCTTTATATTCTTTTCCACCATTTTTTTCATAATTGAAATGTATTCAACAAGTTCCTTTTGAAGTTCTTAATCCAGTTTTTAGTGGATTTTTCGGTACCGAATACTTTAGATTTTTTCACGACAATCAACTTCTTGTTTTATTGAAAATCTTTATTTCCAACTTTAGCTTTTGCTTCAATTTTAGTATCAGTTATTAGCTTAAATAGTTTAAATTGAGATTAGAATTTAAAATTAATTGAAATTTTAGTACCGATTATTATGCAAGATTAGTTACATAAATATAATCGCTATCTATTATATCACGTTTATTATTAATGAAGTGGGGTGCCCCATTATAAATGGTTACATCCGAATAATTGTTTCGATTATTTTTCAATTATTTCATAATTATTTCAATTATACGAAATGAAATAAGGTTATTATCATGGAGAACATTCAAAAAGAATTTGATAATAATCAAGAAAAAGAAGCTATATTTAACGCGGACAATTATAATTTTTTAAATGCTACTAAACCTAATGAAATAAATAAAGATCGGGGTCTAGGCCTACGTGCCGTCAAAATTTAAACAAAAAATAAGATAATCTTTATTTGAAATAATATAAAAAAATAAATAACTTAGAACATAAAAAAAAAGAATACATTTTACTTTATTTTCAGTTAAAGAATGAGGTTCTCAAGAAATTAATTTAAAGATTCTCTAGAAATGTCCAAGTGTATAATGGAAAATATAAAAAAATTTAAAGCTTATTGTTTTTTTTTTATCAACTATTTTTATAGAATTTCGAAAATTTCTAATTCTTTAACTGAAAATAAAGTTTCTTGAGAAATGAGTTTTTTTACTAATAAATTCATAAGGACGAATAGGTTTAGGATATGAATTAATCAAGCAAAAACTTTTTTTCGATTTTCAAAATGCATAAAGCATTTCTAACTTTAAATCCCTTGAATAATTATTAATGGCATAATTAACGTATTCACCACTACCATGCTTAAAATAGATTCTTTAATATTTGCTGTTTCTAATGAAAATACGAAACTGTCTTTTTTTTTTCCATTGATTATCATTATTATCCAACCCAAGTGCTCCATTGAATTTTATTTCATCATCGTAAACTGTTAACAACAAATATGATATCGTAATATCGATATGTATTTTTCATGCAGAATTTTGACAGGAGATAAAGAAATAATGATTTGATAAAGGAAATAAGAGAACGGAATATAAATTGTAAGTAAATGAAAAAATTGAATTAACTTAATAAAGTTTATATATATACTCTTCTGCGTGTGTTCGATTTATATATGTCTCCTCATTCACAGAAAGAGTGAATAAATTGATTAATCGTATTTACGATTAATATAATTGACATAAAACTAACCAAGAAGATTGTTTGGCTTTTAAATCCGTTATACTCCGACGTGTATAAAATTCATGAGATATGAATTCCATAAACCATGGGAAGTGAGATATGATTTAAAGCCAATTTGTATACTTGTTTTAGTGGAGTATCTCGAATCGGTACTATGAGAGGAAAGTTTCGTCACTTTTAGGATTGTTCCTTGAATCTGCTCGAACCTTGATCCTTCAGATTAATTCTGCTAAAATCCAGTTAATCACTCACATGACTTTCGCGGTGAAATCACATTTCTATGAAATCTCCAGCCTGCGTCTTTGATAATAGTCTTGCCAAATAATTTCGCTGTAAAAAAAAAAGAATGGAAAGAAAATTGAAAATTGAATATAATAATAATAAAAAAAAAGCATAATTACCAATGTTTCTTGCAGGCGTTTGTCATTGGTCATCTGAGAAACTAGTTAAACAAATATAATAGTTCTTTGTCGCCCAACTCAACTCTTCAACAGTCCTTTTTATAGTAATAATGTATTCAAGACTAATTACATTAATAATAATAATAATAATAATAAGGTTGATAAATATATATTGTTCTCAAAATAAATAATCTCATATAATTAAGTCATCAATTTGCCTTTGATAAATATAATCAACGTCAACAATTGAAAACGTTTTGGGGTATTGATAGCAAATATCAATAAATTCTTAAATAATTAACAACATTTATGATTACAATAACTTTCCTTATCAATAATTATTAGAATTGCTTTATTATCTGATTGAAAATAATTATTGTTTTCTTCTATCATCTAATCGTCCATATTATCAGATTCTGTCACAGGAAATGTTGGCTTATCTGGATGAGCCTGAATTGCTTTATTAATTTATTTTTAAGTTAATGGATTTTTAATGATCAAAATTATTTTCATTATATCATCGTGAATAGAATGTATTTAAATGTAATTATTATATCCCACAATATTTTCAATATAAATATTTTACTCAATAATTTTCCCGCTCCTAATGATCTGGTAAATTTATATATTACACTTGATGCTATAAGAAAATGTTGCCACTAAATTTTGTTGGCGTGATCATAAATTCTTCGGGCAATGGCATAATCGGATATCTCAAAATGTAAATCGTACAATTAACATTATGAGTAAAAGATTTATTTATTTATTTTAAAATATTCTTTATTCAAAAAAAAAATCTATAAGTAAAAAAATCGAGAAATTGAGAATAAGAAAAAGATTGAAAAATTGAAAAGAAATTGTGAATAAAAAATGATCTTGAATTAATGTTATTTATAATACTTTTCTTTTTCCTTTTGTATCACTGACATTCAATGATACACCATTATTATTACCAGTCTTCAAATCTTGTGTTGAATTATTCAGATTTTTTAATTCTCTAAGAATGTTGATATAAGGTAATGTGGTGTAGATAGTACAAATATAATGACGTGTTATGAGGATCTTTTCTGCACCATGATAATTGAATTATAATATATTTTATATTTAAAATGTTTAAAAGTCAGAGAAGTTAATTTTATATTTATTTATTATTCATTTGATTCTAAATCAATTATTTCCTGATAAAATTTAAAATAAAGAAATGACTATTGTTACTTGTGAATTTAATATTATATAATTATTGAAAAACAAAAATAAAAATTAAATAACACGAGGGATACCAGCCATTTTTGAATATTATGAAAATAGATCAATATAGTTCTTTCTAGGGATAGGAAAAAATTGTAGTCGACTATAAAATTATTAGGGGTGACTATAAAAAGGATAAATTTGAAATTAAAAAGTAAAAAATAAATTAAAAATTAAAAAAAAATAAAATAAAGAGAAATGCAAAGAAAAAAAAATGAAAAAATGAAAAAAAAAATTAAAAATTAATATAAAATTTAAAGATGACTGTAAAATTAAAGGATGACTATAAAATTAAAAGGTGACTAAAAAAATTAAAGCGTGACTAAAAAAAATTGAAAAAAGGGTGACTAAATCGTATCGACTAAAAATATTTAGAGTGATTAGTCGACTCTAAATATTAGGGTGATTCCTAACCCTAGTTCTTTCAAAAAATATAATTACCAAATTATCAAAATTTTATTATTCAAAATTTAATGCCGTTTATATAATCACAAATCAAATAAATTAAATGAATTTGTCATTATAATTTAAACCCGCTTATTTAATGGGCGATAATTAGATCACTACTAATAAAAATCATGTTTGACTCCACTAATGTAAATTTTTTATATAAATTTTTTAAAAAACCTAATTGTTTATTAAATCTTAGCCATAAAATATGTTTTAGTTAACATGAGAAAAAAAGAAATAATTTTCGTGTTTTTTGGATAATATAGCTGGAATTTTTTTGGTAAATCATGATTTAAGGGTTCATTGCCATGGTAATTATATGCTGTAAAAGATTTAGATTATATGTAAACTATTATTTTTTAATAATTATTTTCAATTAACTTTAAGCTTAATTCATTAATTTAATTTTGATTTTAATTTTAATGGTGAAATCAATATGAAATTTTAATAAATTTAAAACTATATCAAAGCTTATCAAAAAATATTACTCAATAATTGTTTTTCGTTAATAGTATTTGGACATTCATATTCAAAAATAAACAATTCAATAAATAACTCAACATGCAAATACTATAACTAAATATATTTCTGATTTGGAATTATATATTTGAAATATTATTTGGAATATTATTTAAAATGTTCATCGCTTAATGTTAATGGCCGAGCTTGTTCTGTGCGTTTTACGATGACCTTTCTAGTTTCTCCTCTTCTGCACCACCCTTCAAAAAATTTTTTCAAACTTCAGCATTAAATGCCCGAAGATTATAATATAATAGATCATTTTAATTTTCATAGTTTCAAGAGATTTCCTGTGATTTGGCATAAGAATCATCAGCATCAAATCCTTCTCCTCCTCCTCCACAATCAAATGAAAAACTTCTTAATTCATTAAAATTATTATTGAATATTTCTATTACTTGTTTAGAACTTGAATTATGTAAAGTAAATTTCATAATCTTTGCGCAAAAATTTAAATATATCAGATGTAATGAAAGGGTATAAATCTAGAGAAATATTTCTTAAATTTATATTGGCTGTTTCGAAAATTTTTATAATAAATTCTTGATGATACGAACCACATCTAAAATAAATATTATCCGAATGAAAATAATGAAAACTATTCAATTGAGTAAATGATAAAGCGAAGGTCAAACAATCCGATCGATGCAATCCTTCACAATCTTCCATATAAAGTTCTTGAAGGGAAATGAATTGTCCAACTGGTGATGATTTCACCTTAAAACTATAAAAACTCACTAGTTTTAGATGAAGACTCTTTAATGTTTCTTTTTGACTAATGATAGCCCAAAATATTGAATTAGGAATATGATAATCGCAATTATCAACAATTGATAGATTCTCCAACCGGTTTTGAGCACTAATAAGTTTTGCTAATAATTTCGCTTGATAATACGAGTTCAATTCCAAATCCAAATTTAAAATATTATCACAAATTAATTTTAATGATTCGAATAATGGATAAATCAGTTCATTATCTCCTATCATCGAAGTAAAACTTTCTAATTTCTTAAATACTTTCGGGACATTAGATAACTCAAGAATCGAGCCAATTAAATCTTTCTTATTTAGAAAATCTTCAGAAATTTTTATGGGAACTCCTTCTTTCGTTATTTTAAAAGAATTAATAAATTCGCAACGTTCTATGATTAATTTGAATATCTCACGAAATAACATTCTCGATCTGGCGATGGTGATTTCGTTCTTATTATTATCATTATTATTATCTTGATCTGAACCAACAATTTGTTGTGAACTAATTTGTGGTGAATATATGGAAATAAAATAAACTAAGTTATTAATTATTAATTTATGAGTGAATGATGGGTAATCAAAAGTGGCTTGAGGTGGTGACGATGATAAATCAAATCCATTTTGAATAAGTAAAGTTCTAGCTTGAGTATCCATACACGATATATAAGTTCGAATGCATATTGCTTTTTTCCCCAACTTTTTTTTATCCTTACATTCTTGATCAAAAGGTAATTCCCAAAGTATAGGTATAGTAACTTTGCACCAGATTCGATTAACTAATAATGATGAATGTAAATCTTGAGTTGATTGAACATTATTTAAAATCATAATCAATATTTCTGCGCAAATTTTAGTTGCCATTTTTTTTTGCCTAAGAAATAAAGTAATATTTGTAACTACTGATAAAAATGATAATCAATATACACAAACGAAATTTTTTTCGGTTCGGTTAAAATAGTGATATTAGCCGATCACATGTGATCTTCAATTACATAATATATGATGAATAAGTTAGGAAAGGAATTCATTTTTGTTTTTTTTTGGTGAATTTCTTGGGTTTACTACTTTTCTGTTATGTTCTGGCATATTTTGTAACCATTAGTTCTGAATCATAAATATAATACAGTCTAACCTCCATATAGTCACACCCCATATAGTCACACCATATAAAAGCCTCTATATAGTCACCCCTTTCTTAAAACCAATGCCTATTAATACTATATAAAAAAACCTCTCTATAATCACAGGGTTTTTATAGTCACATCTTTTAAAAACTACTGCTTATTAATACTATATAAAATACCTCTATAAATGGCACACTTCTTTATAGTCAACTATTTTTTTTTTACCGATGGTGTGACTATAGAGAGGTTAGACTGTATAAATGTTTTACGATTATTTTTTTAAAAATTTTCTATTCTTTTTTATATAAAAAATGGCAACTAAAATTCCCACAGAAATAGTGATTAAAATTTTCAATCATCTCGAGATTTGTATTCATCATTATTAGTTACTCGAATCTGGTGTAAAGTTACTATACCTATACTTTGGGAATTACCTTTTGGTCAAGAATGTCGTACAGATAATAAGAATGAGTTGAAGAAGAAAGCATTATGTATTCGAACATTTATATCGTGTATGGATACTAAAGCTAGAACTTTACTTACTCAAAATGTCTCCACCTCAAGCCACTTTTGATTACCCATCATTCACTCATAAATTTATAATTAATTACTTAGTTTATTTTATTATCATATATTTACCACACAACAAATTATTAGTCCAGATCACGATAATAACAATAGTGGTGATGATGCTGATGAGAATATTATTTTGAGAGATATGTAAATTACTAATAAATCGTTGTACATTTTTGGATTCTTTTAAAATATCGGGAATTTCATAAATTTTTTTGAAATTTTCTTAATTATATCTATTTGATAGGAGAAGATTCTGAACTGATTAGGCCGTTATATAAATCATTAGCGTTAATTTGCGATAATATTTTAAATATGGATTTGGAATTTAATTCATATTTCAAGATGAAATATTAGGAAACTTATTAACGTTCAAAAATGGTTAGAAAGTCTATCAATTGTTTCTTTCATAATTTATTATTTCGGGCTATCATCAGTCAAAATGAAATATTAGAGAGTCTTCGTTCATCATTATTATTATTTAGATTATTATTAATTGTACTCATAGATGAAATGCCATCATCTGGCCTTTTCTTGCGATAATACCAAATTCGGATAGCTACTATTATAAGTATGACGACTAATGGGACAATTACTCCTATAATAATCTTGTTTTTATTTGATTTTTTTTCTAAAATAGGATTAGAATCAATAGATTTTAATTTTGTTGTATTAATAACGTAAACATTGGGATTAATTGTTGAATCCGTCATCGAGTTGCCTAAATTAATTAAATATAAATAAATGTAAATGAATGAATGAATGAATAATAATTAATTAAAATATAAATAAATAAAATAAATGAATAATAAAATAAAATAAATATAAATATAATTGAATAATAAAATAAAATAAAATAAAATAAAATAAAAAGTAAAATAAAATAAAAAAAATAAAAAAAAAAAAA
>PQFF01000064.1:197125-233391 GCA_003547095.1 Diversispora epigaea | reverse complement strand
AAAAAAAATAAAAAAAAAAAAAAAAAAAAAAAAAAAAAAATAAAAAAAATAAAATAAAATAAAAAATAAATAAAATAAAATAAAATAAAATAAAAATAAATAAAATATAAACATAAATAAAATAAATATAAATAAATAAAATAATTAATCAAATTACCATAACTTATAATCATATAATCTTCAAAAATCGCTACCGAATGATATGCTAATTCTGGAAGCTCTGACATACCATTCGAGAGTTGAACACTTGGTGCTGACCATTTAAGCGTTACTACATCCAATACTGCAAGAAGTGGTTTGGCCGCAGTTAAAACGTCAGGAGGAATTGACTCTGATCCACCATAAATAATAATAGTATCATCCGATGCTAATTTATTATATTAAAAATATTAGTATCAAAAGCACGCATTAAAAATAAAATAAAAAGATTTGATGAAAAAAAATATATATTAACATTTACTCGATGAAGCGGAATGGCCGGCTCGATTTCCAATTAGATTTCCAGCAGTTTTCTATTGTTTTTTTTTTTGCAAAAAAAAAATTTTTTTAAGCAAAAAATATAATATATATAATAAAATATAACATGATATACATATATACGTAATATTACTCACATTACTACTCCAACTATCAAAATTAGTATTATAAATGTAAATCTAGTATAGCATATAGACAGATAATAAGCATTAGATAGAGAATAGAGAATAAAGAATAATTTAAATTTTACTTAATAAAAATTTTAAAATAATATACTTCATTAATATTAACAATATTAGTTGAATTTTGGCCGGATTGTTCAATTCCACCAATATAATATATAAATCCTCGAATAAATGTTGATGTATAATCATATCTTTTAGTAGGTGAACTAGCATTAGACATTATATCCCAAGTAAGTCCAAGATAATCAAATCGAAATAAATCATTATTAATTATTTCTTGTCCTTCTTCATCAATTGATTTTCCTCCAAATATATAAATATACGATTTAATTGGGTCAACTGCTGATGAAATTCCATATCGATTAGTTGAAGGTGGAGTTCCGGTAGTTACTAGTCGATCATTCCAAGAAACCGTATTTCCTTTAGGTTCATTAGTAAAACGATACACAAACTTATCATTATTCTTATTTCCTTCTCCTCCAAATATATAAATTGTATAATCATCAGTTGATGCCGAGGTTCCATGATAAAAATCAATTGGAATAGGTGCAGATGCTGTTATATCTTCCCATGGTCGAATATTTGCTTTAAAAGTTAAATTAAGATAAATCATTTCTCTTTCTGTTCCACTTATTTGTGATAATCCTCCTAAGAAAAATAAATTACTTCTTACTATCAAACTATTATGTTGATATCGAGGTTCCACCGCCCATGCTCCATAATTATTAAAATATACAATTATAATTATTAATATCTTAAAATAATATAACTCCATCTATATAAATTATTATTTTATTTAAACTATTTTGATAAGCTATTTTAATTAAATTAAATTAAAGTTAATTTCAAAATTTATGCTATAAAATAATAAAATAATAAAACTTTATATCAAAGCTTACCAAAAAATATACTTTTTAATAAAATAAAATGTTTTTTATTTTTTTTCGTTAAAAATCGATACATAAAAATTGTATAAATTTTTATCGTTAAATTTTTCGTTATCTGGCGTCAGAACGTTAAAAAAATATTTTTTTTTACATTTTTTATAATCAGAAAATTTGTAGCATTTTTAAATGTTCCACATAATATAAATAAATAAATAAATGAAATATGCAATACACAACACAACATATTTATTTTTTCTGTTTTAGTATTATCTAGGGATAGATAAATAATATATAAATTACTAAGTAATACTATTAAAGCTCGTAATTCAAGTGGAATTTTTAAGATATTTTTCATTTAATCACGCGATAAAAACAAAAACTAACTAATTATAAGGTCCTAACGTGTACGAAAATATATATTTTTTATTTTTGGTTTATTTTTTTTCTGAAGAAAAAACGGATCAGCTATTTTTAAAATATAGAAAAATTCACATTGTAATTTGAAATGGTAAAAAAAAGTGTTATTATCATAATTTTAAATAAATATTAATCATTTTTTTATTTAAAAGTCCAAAAAAGGATGTACCAATGAAAATAACACTGTTCCATCTTCAAAACGACCAAAAAAATTAGAAGCACTACAAGAACTTGTCCTTATTAAACCAGATATTAAAGGAAAAGAAATATATTTTTTTCCAACATTAGAAAAATGTTTTAAAGGTGTAATTATGTATGATGGAAAAGAAAAAAAGCATATGTGTATTGTATCAAAAGTGAATGTAAATTTGAAACATTTTCTAAATGGATAAAAAATTTAAAAATTCAAAGATTATTTCAAGGACATAGATCTGCACTTGCAACCAATTTTTTGGAACCAAACCCTACTCACCTATCAATTGGATCTCTATTAAATAAAGCAAATTATACACCTTATTGGAAAAAGACATTGTCAACAAATATGTCAGACATTTTATCATCTATTAAAGAAAAAATATTGCCTGGACAAGAATTTTGTGGAACGGCAAATCAAGAAATTATTGGAGGTTTAGAATTTAGAGCCCGAAAAAAAATTATTAATTTATTCTAAAAGTGGATTGTATAGTTGTGAAATTCATGTATTTATCTTTCCTTTTCAACAAAATCATTAAAAAGATCTATTGATGACATAGTTAATATTATTCGCTATATTTTTTTTAAAGGTTTTGAAAACGTAATACATATTCATGGAACTCGATTAATTAATCACACCCCTTTTGCTTTATTAGAAAAAAATGGGCAAATTTATAGACATATTGAAGATTGTCGTGGATTGAGTAAATCGGAAGGGGAAGATTTATACTTGGTTTCATCATTTACTCAATTAAATAGTTTTCATTTCATACATACATATAGTGCTTATCCTCAATAATTTGTTATAAAAATTCTCGAAACGACCAATACTAATTTAAGAAATATATATCTAAAATTATATCCCACAATCACTCCTGATACAATTTTAAATTATTGTCCAAAGATTACCAACAAATGATTGCAATAGAGTCCGATGTTTTTCCATAAACAGAATTAAATCTAAGTATTTTTTTGGTTTTTTTTTCATAGAACACATAAGAATATTCTTAAGAGGATATAACTGTAATTAACAATAAGTAATCATATCAACGCTCCTGACTTGAATGAATTTTTGACGACATACTACACCCAATGACGATGAATATTATTTTGAATAATCAACAAGGCTCTACGGTATCTATATATGTAATTTTTAACCTTTTTATCTTTCAAAAAAAAAAATAGAACGGCACTTAAAATAATACCTTTTCAATAAAATATGATGCCTCTTCTATTTAAGTTTAAAAATCTAAAAAAGTGAAGTTACAAATAACCTATAAAAATTATGCCTAATAAATTAATGAAGCATATGGAAATCAATTCAAGCAAAATTCAAGTATATAAAGCTAATATATATAACTTAACTTTTGAGATCAGCTACTCTAAGAAATGTATATGTTGTTTTTTCTTAGAGATTATCTCTTTTTCTTAGCTGTCAAATCTTGTGTGTTGAATTTCACATAATTCAATTTGATTTTCCGTTTAAATGAATTAATAAGTACTTTTCGTTCATCTCATAATCAATTTCTTTATTTATTTCGGACCTCTTGTAATAAATTAATTATTCTTCTTTTCCATGGTTTTTTTGCAGACTATCATTCATTTTGCATAAAATTTCTACTCTGCTACTTTATTTTTCTTGCAAAAATACTTCAATAATAAACACTTGTCCATTTTTTGTTAGAAATAAAATTATTGAATTGATTCAGTCCGAATTCTCCACTTAGACTTCTTTTTTTGATAAAAAGATCAAGTTCCCTCAAACGGACTCGAAACCTTCGACATTCTACTATAGATTCTTATACCATTACGTCTATTTAATTTAAAGAAATTTTGACGTAATAAATTTAATAGTATTTTTATAAAATTATTGACTTGAAAAAACTTTTTGACAATTCTTCAACGGTGTTTCTGTGGGATAGGAGGTATGAGAGATTTTAAAGCATTGTTTACTTAAAATAAAAATTGGATATTATCTGGATATCACGGGTGATCCAGTTTTAAATTCTGCAAACCGGATTAAATAGGATAGGTTTAGCTAATTTCACCCGTAGCAATTTTATAATTCCAGCTGCCATACATTCATAACAAATCAGTCCACAACAAATTAGTGATGATGAGAAAATCGTCATCACCAAATTGAGAGATTTAATAATAAGTCATTGTACTGAGGGTGCACGAATTCCACATGGGATGTGCACGGGATTTCGAAATGTTGCGAAGGTCACGGGAGATGACATTGAGATGACAGTGTAACCGGATGAGTGTGTTACCATCTAGAGATTATTCATCTTTGTACGAAGTATTTCATCCTTGTGTGTCATCTTTAAAAATAGAAAAGAACGTGTTTAGACGCAACAACACAGGATGAAGGAAAATAAGTTCGAAAGTGTATAAAATAGACTGGTAATTTAGGATGTGAAAAGGATCGGCTCATTTTTCTGAAATTTTTATAATTTTTAATTTTCTTTTGGTACATTTCGAATAATTACGAAAATCTTTCACCTAATTTGTAATAAAATAATAAATAATCTTTTGGTATGCATTTTATAATAAAAATAAATAATAAAGATAGAAACATATTGTTTTGATTTAGCAGCAGAGATAAGACACGCCAAAGCAGTGATATATTTTTGTTGTTACATCTTTGCAATAAGTTTAAAAGTTTCGATATACACTGTAATAATTTGATATGTTTTTAATATTTTTATTTCGTGATAACGGTAATATTGGTGAGAAACGGTTAACAGCCCGTAATACCTCTATTACTAATTTTGTAATTTCTCGAATAAAGTTACTGAATAAAGTCTGAAGCTAAGATTCGAAAGTTTGCGTAGTGAGCTGTAAAAANACAACACAGGATGAAGGAAAATAAGTTCGAAAGTGTATAAAATAGACTGGTAATTTAGGATGTGAAAAGGATCGGCTCATTTTTCTGAAATTTTTATAATTTTTAATTTTCTTTTGGTACATTTCGAATAATTACGAAAATCTTTCACCTAATTTGTAATAAAATAATAAATAATCTTTTGGTATGCATTTTATAATAAAAATAAATAATAAAGATAGAAACATATTGTTTTGATTTAGCAGCAGAGATAAGACACGCCAAAGCAGTGATATATTTTTGTTGTTACATCTTTGCAATAAGTTTAAAAGTTTCGATATACACTGTAATAATTTGATATGTTTTTAATATTTTTATTTCGTGATAACGGTAATATTGGTGAGAAACGGTTAACAGCCCGTAATACCTCTATTACTAATTTTGTAATTTCTCGAATAAAGTTACTGAATAAAGTCTGAAGCTAAGATTCGAAAGTTTGCGTAGTGAGCTGTAAAAAAAAGATACTTTTACTCCACTTACTCACGTACCTTCAGATCGCACCTGTGTGTACTGTGTTAAGAGTTTATTATATATATCTATTCGTTGCGAATAGGCAAGTGACTACTTGATCCTACTGGCGGATAGTGGGCATTACGAAATATTGCGTACAAGAGTACGTTGAGTTAGTACGAAAAGGAGTGTGATGAGAGTTCAATTTAGTGGGACTGATTGACGTAACTTTACTCCTTGTTCTGGGCAGACCGCCACAGTACATTCTTTGATTCTTTTAAACTGACGTTCCCATAAAAAATTATCTACCTTTCAAGTTATTTAGTGCCCAAAAAATATTTCAGAAATTACTCAGAATTTTTCTCTGATTAGACCATTATACCAATTATAACATTAATTTAAAATTAGTGATAATATTTTAAATATGAAGTTATCTTTGTTTTGTATTCGCTTTGTCAAGAGCAATTATATCCGAAATTTATTCAAGCGAAATTAGTAGCATTAGTAAACTTATTAGCATGGTTAGAAATTGTTAATAACAACCTTCTTAATTGATATTTAGGGCTATCTCTAGTCAAAATGAAACATTAAAGAGTTTGTTAAAATCAGTATATTTTATTCATTTCGATGGAATTTATCATTAATTGGTCAATTTTTTACATTTCAAGAGCTTAAATCAGATTATTTTTCTTGACGTTAACATTAATTAAGTAGTTTTCACCATTTTTATTCAGGTTATTTGCATACTAGGTATCCTCAAGAATTTATTATTAATAAATTAATTTTACATAATATAATGCGTGTCGTGATCAAGTAATAGCAATATTTAGCAACGATTTTAATGAATTAAAACTCCTTTGTTAACTCTGCTTTAGTCATCCCTATTTTTTATAGTAACCTGCATGTGTTACTGTAACATTACATCAAGTAGTTACACGCTAGATAATAAATATTATATTGTGGCAGTCTGCCCAGAACAAAGAGTAAAGTTATGTCAATCAGTCCCACTAAATCGAACTCTCGTCACACCCTTTTTCGTCTGTCCCTGTTAGGTTTCTCTACCTAATTATGCAGGTTTGTACTATCCCAGTCAGGTTACAACCTGATTACGCTGGTCAAGTACCACAGATATCTTTACACACTGGCGTGATCTGAAGGTATGTGAGTAAGTGGAGTAAAAGTATCTTTTTACAGCTCACTATGCAAACTTCCAAATCTTAGCTTCAGACTTTATTCAGTAACTTTATTTGAGAAATTACAAAATTGGTAATAGAGGTATTACGGGCTGTTAACCGTTTCCACCAATATTACCATTATCACGAAATAAAATATTTAAAAATGTATCAAATTATTACGGAGTATGTCAAAACTGTTAAACTTATTGCAAAGATGTAACAACAAAAATATATTACTGCTTTGGCGTGTTTTATCTCTGCTGCTAAATCGAAACAATATGTTTCTATCTTTATTATTTAATTTTATTACAAAAATATGAACCAAAAGATTATTTATTATTTTATTACAAATTAGGTGAAAGATTTTTGTATTTATTTGAAATGTATCAAAAGAAAGATTAAAAATTATAAAATTTTGTAAAAATGAGCCAATCCTTTTCACATCCTAAATTACCAGTCTATTTTATACACTTTCAAACTTGTTTTCCTTCATCCTTCATTGTCATGTCTAAACACGTTCTTTTCTATTTTTAAAGATGACACACAAGGATGAAATACTTTGTACGAGAATGAATAATCTGTTATCTAGATGGTAACACACTGTTGACTGTGATTTACCTTCCAAATAAAGGATGGAAACAGACAACTATTAGCAGGGATTAATTTGTATAAGACACACAGCACTATACTTAATTTACTAAAGCTGAAGGATTTATACTATTGTTAAAGTATATTTGGGAAGGAATTAAAGTATTGCAGAATTAAGGTGAAAGAGGCAGGGGTGAGGTTTTATAAGGGTAAACACTAAGTTTAATAACAATTCACTAAGAATTCAAGCCCAGAACACTAAGCAAGGCTAAATTTATACCAGATAACGAGATCACACAGCAAGTTATCTAGTTATTAAAACAAATACTGAGATCACTAAGCAGGGTATTTAAAAGAAATTCACTAAGAAACTATAAACTAATTATTAAGATCACAAAGCAGAATAATAGTTTATAACAAGAATAATACTAAGATCATACAGCAAAGTATTAATAAAGGGTATTTTCACAAAGAATTAAATAATAAGGAATGTATTATTTAATAATAAATCACAGAGAATTTTTATTATGAGTTATTCAAGTTTTCAGAATTGATTGATTAACTGACTAACTGAGGATTGAGAGAAGAGAAATCTTCAAGAACTTTCTATTGAAGATTGTTATGGATTAGATAGATCGGAATGTTTATTCTTCGCTTCATCATTTACTCAATTAAGTAGTTTTCATATTTTCATCGTTATCCTTATTCTTGGTATCCTCAAGAATTTGTTATAAAAATTCTCAAAACGGCCAATGTTAATTTAAAAAATATTTGTCTAAATTTATTTCCCACAATTACATTTGGTACATTTTCAGCAATTCTAAATTATGGTACAAAGGTTACAGATTTAACTTTACATAATTTAAGTCTTGAACAAGCAATAGCAATATTTAATAACAATTTTGATGAATTAAGAACATTTTCATTTGATTGTTTTGATTGTAGAAGAAATGATGATGAATTGTTATGTCAGATGGCTGAGAATGTACCAAAATCACTTGAAATTATTGAAATTAGAATGGGGATATTTAGTGCTGGTAGTTTAAGAAAATTTTTTGAAGGGTGGTGTCGTGACGGAGTAATAGGAAATAAAAAGGTTATTATAAAACGTACAAATCAAGCGCGACTATTTAGATTTCAATTAAGTCATGAACATTTTGAAGTTATTGAAGAATATGGAGTGGAGCTCAAATTGATATAGAAAAATGATATTCAAATGATATGTCAAATAATATTTTTAATATCAGAAAATATATATAGCATGCTGGTTATTATTTTATTACGTTGAATGTGAATATTAAAAATATTAAAAACACTATGTACTATAAATCAACGGTAAATTATTTTTAGAAATGATTTTGTTAACGAAAAAAAATTATTAAATTTTTATATTTATTAAAATATCATATCGATTTTATCATTAAAAAATTAAAACTAACATTAAAATTAAACTTATTTATCATTAAAGTTAATTAAAAACGGTTAATTAAAAATAATGGTTTAGTTTAGTTAATTTACTTTAAATTGATATTTAGATCATCAAGAAAAACAGATCTTTTAAAACATATCATCACTATGGAATGGTAATATTACATAAATTAATTATCATAAATGACAGTATCGAACAAAAAATTCATCAGTTATTCCGTACACTTATGAATTGTTTGCTAGCGAAAATGGGCTTGTTTCGTAATTTAATTTCAATTTTCATAATTTAATTTTGATTAATAGAATCAATAAATAAAATATTGCACTTATAATTATCTTTCATATTCTCTAATTGATAAAGATATCAATGATCCGCGTTCATTTATATTGAGGTTAAAAAAATCAATCAAAGAATCACTACATAATTTGAATTTGATCCAATGGATCTTCTTTGCAAGAGATGGTATTAATATAATGGTTATTATTTTATTATTTATTATCTAGACCGATATAAGAATCCTATAAAATCTTTGTGATGTGCATACAAAATTCCATGTTTCTTGTTATAATCGATTTCATCATTATTTTTATGTTTCATAATGTTAAATAAAAGTTATTATGATAATTAATTTGTAATATTAATCATCGAAGTTTTTGGTGGATCCGTTAAATTTGTATACAAATTGTAATAATTAAAGAATTTGAAATATTAGTTGACAAAGGATTAAAAAAGGTACATCAGGAAACCGCAAAATACATGCAAGTCTCGTAATATTGCGCAGATTTACATATATTGCGGTTTCCTGATGTACAATTGATTTTGCTGGATTTTTTAATTCTCCTTCTAATCATACTCTCTCTCCTGATGAAATATCTGTTGAATCTCCATTAGTGTAAGAATGCAATAAATATCTTAGAATTTTATGAATTCAATTAACTTTCTTATTATAAATAAATAACAATAACACTATAGTTCATGTACATATATACATGTTCCCAAAATTGATTTTGGATCTTTGAGGTATTTCGTCTTTTTGAAATTTATTCAGAATCTATTTTATATATGGAAACAAAAATAGTACCTAGTTATGTGTATTTTTAATCAAAGAATTTATCTGGGTGGTCAAAAAATTTCGTCTTCTATGAAAACTATTTCGATTTTTTCCCCCGAAATTGCAATTTCGGAGCGTAAAATAATTTTGCGTGTAAGTATAGTCATGCAGCTCTTGCTTTTTAATTATATTATCAAAAACTCAACAGTTTGAATAATTCTAATATTATCATAGTTAAAACAAGACTGTTGAATAATCTTTGGTTTCAATGTTCATCTCTATTTTCTCCATTTCCTAAAAGTTTAACAAAGACTCTCCAATGTTTCTTTTAACTGATTATAACCCAAAAAACGAATTACAATATACAAGTATTATCAATAATTGATAGGTTTCCTAACCGTTTTTTGAATACTGAAAGATTTGTTAGGCTAGTAATTTTAATTGAAGAACTGAATTCAATAATTACATATTTTTATGATAATTTCCTTTTTCTACTAATAATTATATTTTTAGTAATGAATTATATTTCTATTAACATTTTATTTCAACTAATATTCTCTTATTATTATTATTGATTTTTTAATTATAATAATGATTTCTTTTTTAATTAATGTTTTCTTTTACTACCTTGGTGAGTATTTCTTATTAAAATTATTTATGTTGTATATTACATTTGTTTATTAATCTTCAAACATTAAAATTCTTCGACATTTTAGATACAATAATCGAACAGGGTTCTTGTTGCAATAATAGTCCATGAATATGTTAAGATATGTATTTATAACTTAATCCTTAATAATGTTATTGCTTTATTGTTCTTGGGCAAAGGTGACCTCAAGGCTGAATTGATTTCTTATTTTTATAGTCATCCCATTTTTGTTTCTTTATTTCGTCCCATTATCTTGGTCTCCAATTCTTCATATTTTTTTTTTTATTGTTACTATCTTATTGTGATTCACCTTTGGGGTTTTGTTTTTTGTTTTATTCTTTTATTTTTACTTTTTCATTTCATAATTTGAAAATTTTCCTGTCGTTTGCTTTACTTAATAACTTTTCTTTTTGTAAATTCATTTAATAATTTTTCTTTTTGTTAGAATTTTATTGCCCTTGCAGTAAAAAATATGCATCGGTTTTTTATATATTTGATAAAAAATCTTATTTGCAAAATCGTCAAAATTTAAAGATAATAAATTAATTTAATATGTAATTCTTTGCATAATTGATTAGTTAATGAAAATTTATTTCCATATTACTTTAACATATGTCGCGATGAAGATTTTAGTATTATTCAAAATATTTATTTTACAAGATATATAAATTCATTAAATCAATAACAAACGAAATTCATGAAAACACAGCACAGTATGATATATGAAATGAATTTAAAATTTTATTTAAAAGTAAAAGAAAAAAATTAGAAAAATATAAAAGTTTAATACAAAAAATTGAATAAAAAAAAAAAAAAAATTTATTTATGGGAATTTAAAAGTGTCTTCATCCTAAAGAATATGAAAGAAATTATTAATCAGATAAATAAATTTGAGTAAAAAATTAAATTAATGATAAATAATATAAGATTGAATATACATACGAGACACATCTTAAATGAATATCNAAAAATCTTATTTGCAAAATCGTCAAAATTTAAAGATAATAAATTAATTTAATATGTAATTCTTTGCATAATTGATTAGTTAATGAAAATTTATTTCCATATTACTTTAACATATGTCGCGATGAAGATTTTAGTATTATTCAAAATATTTATTTTACAAGATATATAAATTCATTAAATCAATAACAAACGAAATTCATGAAAACACAGCACAGTATGATATATGAAATGAATTTAAAATTTTATTTAAAAGTAAAAGAAAAAAATTAGAAAAATATAAAAGTTTAATACAAAAAATTGAATAAAAAAAAAAAAAAAATTTATTTATGGGAATTTAAAAGTGTCTTCATCCTAAAGAATATGAAAGAAATTATTAATCAGATAAATAAATTTGAGTAAAAAATTAAATTAATGATAAATAATATAAGATTGAATATACATACGAGACACATCTTAAATGAATATCTTCAAGTTTATTCAAAATAATCGATGGCGACGGTCTTTCAGTATTTAATTTTTTGCGAAGAATTCGCAACTTGTAAACGATCTAAAAAATAAAAATATGCATATTGAAAATCAATTATGTATTATGTTTGTAATACCTTTATGAAATATTAATTAATAAAATTCTCACCTCATTTAAATTTTGAATGTTCCTTTTTATAGTAATTGAACATTCGCTTTGAATTGGAATTTCTTCCAATATTAAATTGTTATTGTTATTTTTATTGCTGTTGACATTATTATTGTCATTTTTCATACCATCATCATCATGACCTTTAGAAGGAAATGATGATGATGGTAATGAAAGACCTAAATAATTTTTAAATGGAATATTTATTGTAGGCTTCCTAATTTTCTTTGTTGTTCTGGTGGAAGTTTCTGAAAGACCCAGGTAGTTTTCAAATGAAACTGAGACCGTCGCCATCTTCTTGGACTTTCTTGCCGTAGTGGAGAAGGTGGGAAGTCCCAAATAACAAGCAAAGGGGGTATCATTAACAGGCTTCACCAAAATTGTAGAAGCCATTAAAGATTTTTTGGTGGGTTTTACTTGTTGAAGGTCTAATCGGTTAACGTAAGACATTGTTGAGTGTTTTAGAAAAAATTGAAATTTTTTTATGAGTGTTTTAGGAAAAATTGAAAATTAGTTTAAAAATTTAAGTTTAGAAAAAATTGAAGTTGGTTTTAAATGTTTAAAAAAATTTGAAGTTTTTAAGAACAAAAAAAAATCTGACGAAATGAACATTTGACTTATAATTAAAATATTATGTATATGCAAAAAAAAATTCTGAAACCGCTATAGGAATTACTTATAATCTGATGTCATGTCATTTCATTACATGCACCCGATCGTGTAACAACCAATATTATTAAAAAAATCTTGTTTCATCGACAATAATTAATTTTAATAGTCCCCGGTCCAAATAAAAACCAAAAAGCATATTTTAACAATACAGATTATGTAAAGCAAAAAAATCTGATTCTTAAACATGTATTACATAAGATCAAGGGAAAAGAAAGGTAATAATAGCCACTATTTTCTCATATGATTCATTTTTTTATAATGGAAATTACTTCTTTAATTCCGATTTAACAATCATTGGACAATTGACATTTTTGAGTATATCAATGTGATAATCGATGTGCTCACTTTTTTCTAACGTAATTGGGAATTTTCCATAATTTTTTCTAGAAAAATAACACATTTGCAATTACTAAATTTTGTTAGTCCGAAAAATCAAACAATAACATGACATGAGAGTCAGAAATTTTCAAGATAAATTTGTTAAATCTGATGTAATAGTAATATTAATAATATATAGATATTATTATAATTTCATCAATGAGTAATATCAATATTACATCAGATCTAATGTGAAGAATAATTACTTAAAAGTTTTAATTATGAAAACTTTTTGATCGGCAAAAAAAAAGAGAAAAAATTATCGTTGTAAAATTCTTTTTTCACTTCACATTAACCATCAATACGAAAAAATCCTTAATAAATAATTAAACAAATTAATTTGTATTTATTATTTTATACTTCATTATTCTTATAATATGCATGTAAAATTTAATATTATATCATTTTATCTAAAATTTATCTTAACATAATTATTTTTTGTGCAAAAAGAAGAAAAATAATGATAAATAGAATAATCGAATATTCAAGTCACATTATTCCAATAATAACCACGGATTTCACGTGATAAATTATCATTTTTAACAAGGGAAATCTTAACCTGTTCCCCTGTTCCGGGGGTATAGATTCTTATCCTGTGTCCTCACATGTCATTACATCAAATGCATGGGTTAGGTTTAGGGTTTATCAGGGGTAGTGTATTTATCATGGACCAATAAGATTTGGAGAGGCATAGGATAAGAGTCTGTACCCCGGGGCACTGGAAAAGAATCTATACCCGGGGTATAGGTTAAGGGTCCTCTTTTAACAAAACAACTGATTTCAAGTAACTAATTATCATTTTTATTGGTTAAAAATTATATAGTATCACGTAAAATTTGTTGCTTTGTAACCAATTACAAATAAACTGTCAACCACTTGCTAAATCTCTTGTTATATCAATTTATGGTTTTCTAGCTAAACTTTTTGCACAAATAAATGATCCCAATCAAGATTTTCAAAATTATTTTGTAAATAAGTTCGTCATATTTAGCATACTGTTGATAATATTTATTAGAATTATATTTATTAATAAATTAAGAATTTATTTTACTCGGCATTGTCGTATTTTCTTAATAATAACGATACAATTCATTTATGAACAGTGAATTTTTATTATTTTTATTCATCAATAAAGGAATAAAGAAACGAGTAAAAGAATTTTGATATAATTATGAATTTTTTTTTAAATAATATAGAGTAATGCCTCCAGCAACAAAATTGTAGGTTTAAAATAGTGGTGCATCTATTCTAGTGATTTTAATCAAGTTTAATTAAAAAAACAAAAAAAAAATTGCATTACCTCATCTCATCAATCTCTTAATACAAATAAATTACATCAAATGGGAATTATGTATATGCATCACGTATTTCGTTGATTGATAAAGCATTCAATATCCGAAACTACTCAATTTTCAGTTAAGTGAATTATATCGGAATCTTTTTTTTCTAAAGTATTTAGTATTTCATTGTCATAATTTTCATATTACTTTCATCATTATTTTTATTTCATCATCAAAATTTTGTAGAGTTGCTAAATGCTTAACTTTTATTGGTAATTTAAATTAATTTAAATGACTTTCAAATGACTTTTCTTTGGTCATTTATTATCTGCAGAATGATGAGGATCATTTCAAAATAAGCATCACTGTTCTAATATGAATCCAGAATTCCAGGTCTCTAGCATAACGTTTCTCATCGCGCAAATAGGGAGCATGAATTATTTTACAAAATAAAAATTCATATTATGGTTGCTAAAAATTTGAATTTGGGCATAACATCAGAAAATATATTTATTTTTAGTTGATCGTGAAGATATTTTATTTGCATGAAATAAAAAAGTTTTATTTATTTCTATATATTAAATATTTAAAGAATTACATCAAATTTTATTATTAGCCTCAAAATTACATTTTATAACTTCGTGGATGCATTTTATTTCACTTATATTTGATTATTTTCTGGTACAAAGTCATCTTTCAATTTAATTCAAATTGCATTAAAAATTAACACATTTGATAACATAACCATTATTCATATGCAAATTGATAAATTTGTTTATATTACTATCTAATTTAATTTCGAAATTAAGGTTATTTTCAAATAGACTTTAAAAACAATTATTATTTTGAATAATATCAAAAAGGTTTTGTGGTATTTTTTTTAGAAATCAAATATTTATAATTACATTGGATGGTAAGTCTCCAGGAACCAAATTTAATGTTCAATATTATCACAAAATAATTTATCACTACAGAAAGAGTTTAGAGTTATTATTAATTATTTGTTTTCAACAATCGATGTAGAATATTTATATTACGTGATGAATTTCTCTTGAATTTCAATATTGTTGAATTCTATAATTGAGATAAGTCCGTTTTGTCAATTCATAAGATTCATTGCTGTAGTATCATTACCTTTTTAAGTCAGATTGATGAATTTTCAAACCATTTGAAAAAGAAAATCATGACAATAAAAAATATAAGTTTTTTTTTCTTCAACAAACTTTTTAATGTACCTTCAATATTTGGAAGGAGGTTTGAATATATGAGTAGAAAGATTGTAAATAGGTGAAAACCTATCATACTCCATTTTTTCACAAACTGCCGAACATGTTGATACCATTGGGCAGGTTTTTGGTGCATTCAATGTTCATTTTGTGGTTTGGTTACATTTGGAAATTTAATTGTCTTCCAAAAATAATAAATTAATAAACTATAAATAAAAATATCATAATAGAATTTTTAAGAAAAGAAAACCACATCTCCCATCACAAATCTTGATTAAATTTCTCTCTTGCATTCATGAAAGACTTAAATTCTATGTATTGATAAAAAAAAACCATCCACCTAAGAATATAAAATTGAATAGTGGAAATATTTTAAATATTTATGAAGTTAGTTAAATTGCATATTTATTTATTTATTCTATTAGATAATTTCTAAAATTCTATGGCATCTTTAAGTAAGGTATGAAATATGAAATATTATAATTTTATGCATAACATGATTTTAATTAGTTGTTTAACTTATAGAGAATACTAAAATTATATGAATATTTTTTGAAGGATCCTTTGTGTGATGTAAAATTCAATACGTTTTCTCAATCAAAATGCCAAAATAGACTAGTCTATTTTTTAAAGACTAAGGATCTGATATAATACAATATTAATTATTATAAACCTTTTTACCTTTTAAATGATTTAAATTATTGAAATTAATTCTTCACGAATATTGATTGAAATCACTTCAATTCATTTGCATAATAAAATATCATTTTTATAAGAAACTTATTTTTTTTATATTCAATATATCTCACAATAAATGATTTTTTAATGTTCAATCGTTGATTATTTAAATTTCCAAGTTGAAACTCATCTTTTATTGAAATTGGGAATTCATATTACAAAAATCAACAAAAAGGTAAAAAACATACATACTTTTCTTCATTATCCAATTTATTTTTTCAAAAGATTCTTTTAAAGAAAAATTTCAATTATTTAAATTTTTAATATTTCCCATTACCATATATATCTGCTCAAAATTTATACTTCTACTTATAAAAAAAAATGGTTACAGAGCATATTAGTGATTTTGATAATAAAATTGATTTGATATTTGTTTTGTTCCAAATGTGCTATATAAATAAACAACAATTAAATTTATTCTTTTCGTTATTCATTATTAATTCCTTTGATTGTCTTCTTCTAACCTATGTGTTTCACATTTCATTTCAATTTCAATGTATTTCAGAATTATAGAGTCTTACTTTTTTAAAAATGAAAACTGGGATTCGAATCTTGAATTGTAATTGGCCAAATCATATGATGCTAGAAAATCGAATAATTTGAAAAATCTTATCACCAGATTAGATTTTCAAATGATTATATTGTATAATTTATATTGCATTTATAAAATCGTATGTTGAAAAATAAGATATTGACGTAATGAATAAAAATCAATAAATTTTTTGCCGAAAAAAAGATCTGTGACAAATCTTTAACAAAAATCTTAAAAATGGAAAATACTCACTATTTGTTTAATCAAGGTAAGGTATAATGATTATTAATATGTTTACATATTCCTTTTGTTAAATATTTCTTAAAACTAAATGTACCAAACATATAGAACTTTCAGCTCTCAGTCCAGAACAAATATTTTGTAATGAATGTTTCTCCTTTATTAATGAGCTCACAATACAAGACATTATAAGTGAGGATGAAATTGAAAATCAAGCAAAAAAAGCAAATAATGATTATACCATATATTTCATATAACATATAACTAATTATAGCACAAACAATATCGCATACCCACAATTAATCAAATATAGTTATTTCAATTTCAAAGTCACAAAAGAGAAATAGAGAAAAATACGAAGGTGGAGAAGAAGGTGAAGAGGATTGAGGATAAGGTGAAGGGTCAAGAAAGGGAAGTCGAAAAGAAGACGGAAAAGATGAAGAGGAAAAAGAGAAAATAAAACGAGAAAAAAAAAGAGAAAATAAAACGAGAAAAAAAAAGAGAATCAGATAGAAAATCAGGTAAGTTTAATATTAATTTTAACTAACTAAATATTATTGTAATTAATATGATAATATACATATTTTATTACGCAATAATGAAAAAATTTTATTGAATTAAATTAATAGCTTTGAGATATCGAAATAAAAAAAAAGAACGAAGCTGAAAAATTAAATCAACAAGTAAATGATTTAGAGGAGAAGAATAAGTTCCTTAAAAATACTGCAAATCAGCTCTCTGAGGAATTCATGGAGCTTAAAACCCTTATCATTTGTAATTTTTTTAGTTTTTTTTCTTACTATGTTATATTATCAATTTAATAAAAATTCAAATTTCCAGAAATTATATGTAATAACCTTAACCTTTTATCCACATAACTAGAATAGTATTATATACTGATATTCCCAATTTCTATTAAAATAATTATGAACTAAAATAAATAATAAATGAAAAATATTAATAATTAAATTTAAATGAATAATAACATTTGATATTAAATTGTTCGCGTAATATATAAAGTTTAGGATTTTATTATGTGCAAGATTGGTTAGCAGAAAGTTAGGATTAGTGTTTTTTATGTTAGAATTGCCTATATTGGGTTATACTTGAAGTTTTTTGATACCAGCTATAGTCCGCGATTATTATACTAAGCGATTTTCAATATATACTTGGGTTTTAATCATTTTTCAACTCCACGTGATAATATCGCTACCCTTTTAAAAAAAAAAGTACAGTTATATCCCATATCACAAAATTTTAAAAAATAAAAACAAACAAGTTTAATCTATTATAATTGCTAAAAATTTGGGAGTATTTATTTGAAATATTTTTTGTTGAGAAAATAAAATTTTAATTAATGTCATTCGAATTAACCTAAAATATAATTTGCTATATTGAATAANTTATGAACTAAAATAAATAATAAATGAAAAATATTAATAATTAAATTTAAATGAATAATAACATTTGATATTAAATTGTTCGCGTAATATATAAAGTTTAGGATTTTATTATGTGCAAGATTGGTTAGCAGAAAGTTAGGATTAGTGTTTTTTATGTTAGAATTGCCTATATTGGGTTATACTTGAAGTTTTTTGATACCAGCTATAGTCCGCGATTATTATACTAAGCGATTTTCAATATATACTTGGGTTTTAATCATTTTTCAACTCCACGTGATAATATCGCTACCCTTTTAAAAAAAAAAGTACAGTTATATCCCATATCACAAAATTTTAAAAAATAAAAACAAACAAGTTTAATCTATTATAATTGCTAAAAATTTGGGAGTATTTATTTGAAATATTTTTTGTTGAGAAAATAAAATTTTAATTAATGTCATTCGAATTAACCTAAAATATAATTTGCTATATTGAATAACTAAATATAGAGTAGTAATCACCATTATCAATAATTATTTCAGAAGTTTCCTAATTTTCTAAATTGGATTATTATACATGACTACCAGATGAGTTATTATGTGAATTACATAATGGTGTTATTGATATTATTGTGGCCTTCTACTTATTCGGCTGTATCTGAGCTTTTTTTTACTTTTCAGATTTAACTGCTTCAACTGCTTTAACTACTGAAACTTAAAATCTATAGAATTTTTGGGTAGAATGTTATTCAAGTAAGAAAAATCAAAACCAAAATTTGCAAAAACAAACGTTCATCTTCATTCATCTCATTTTTATTATTTATACTCAATCAATTTGATTCATTTATCAAGATATTAATCGTAGTAGATAGTATTTCAAAAAAGACAATTTATTTTATATATTTATATATAATAAATTTATCGCATTAAGGAAACGATTTACTATTCTTCTCCTTAAACCTGTAACACGCAACACAAACTCTTCTGGATGAGTCTAGTTCACACTTGGACATCAACTCCAAATGTCCGGATTTTTTGTGGGATAACACCGTAACACAACAAATACGAACGATCAACGAAACATTCCCAAATAATCAAAATTGTCTAAATAGGAAGCTCCCAATTTACGCTAATAAATATTTACCTATTATAGTAGCCTGCGTGTGAAATTGTAACATTACATCTGAAAAGTTACTCACTGGATCATAAATATTATATAAGCATGTGTTATTGTTACACACTGAACCATAAATATTAATATAAATGCGATATGATTATTTTTTTTTTTATTTCACAATAAAAAAAATGGCAACTAAAATTCCTACAGAAATAGTTATTAAAATTTTAAATAATCTTCAATCATCTCATTCAACTCGAGATTTATATTCATCATTATTAGTTAATCGAATTTGGTGTAGAGCAACTATACCTATACTTTGGGAATTAGCTTTGAGTCAAAAATGTAAGGGTAATAAAAAGAAAGCATTATGTATTCGAACTTATATATCATGTATGGATACTCAAGCTAGAACTTTACTTACTCAAAATGGATTTGATTTATCATCATCACCACCTCAAGCCATTTTTGATTATCCATCATTCACTCATAAATTATTAATTAATAATTTAGTTTATTTTATTTCCAAATATTCACCACAAATTATTGGTCTATACGAAGATAATTATAATAATAAGAAGAAGAACGAAATCACTATTACCAAATCGAGAATATTATTTCGTGAGATATGTAAATTAATAATAAATCGTTGTTCATTTATGGATTATTTTAAATTGGAGGGAGTTTTTTCCAGAATAATTTGTAGTTATAGAGATTTAATCGGTTCAATTCTCAAGTTACCTGGGGCCCCGAAAGTATTTAAGAAATTAGAAAGTTTTACTTCGACGATAAGAGATCATGCACTGATTTGTCCATTATATGAATCATTAAAATTAATTTGTGATAATATTTTAAATATGGATTTGTTCTTGCACTCACATTCTCAAGCTCAACTATTTGCAGAACTTATTAGTGCTCAAAAACATTTGGAAAATCTATCAATTGGTACTATTTATAAACTAGATTATAATTCAATATTTTGGGCTATCATTAGTCAAAAAGAAACACTAAAGAGTCTTCGTTTAAAATCAATATGCTTTTATAATTTCGAGGGGAAATCATCATCAATTGGACAATTTATTTCACTTCAAGAACTTTATATTGAAAACTGTGATGGATTGCATAATTCGGATTGTTTATTCTTCGCTTCATCATTTACTCACTTAAGTAGTTTTCATTATATTCATTCGAATCGGTTTACTAGGTATCCTCAAGAATTTATTATAAAAATTTTCGAAACGGTCAATACTAATTTAAGAAATATTTGTCTGGAATTGTATCCCACGATTACATTTGTTACATTTTCAGCAATTCTAAATTATGTTACAAAGATTACCAATTTAACTTTACATAATTTAAGTCTTGAACAAGCAATAGCAATATTTAATAATAATTTTGATGAATTAAGAAGATTTTCATTTGATTGTTTTGATTGTAGAAGTAATGCTGATGAATTATTATGTCAGATGGCAGAGAATGTCCCAAAATCACTTGAAACTATTGAAATTAGAATGGGGATATTTAGTGCTGATAGTTTAAGAAAATTTTTTGAAGGGTGGTGTTGTAAAGGAGGAGGAGGAAATAAAAAGATTATTGTAAACCGTACGGGGCACGCGCGACTGTTTAGATTTACAATGAGTGATGAATATTTTAAAGTTATTGAAGAATATGGAGTAGAGCTCAATTTGATATAGAAGAATAATATTCAAATAATATTTCAAATAATATTTTTAATATAATACCTTATCAAAAAATATATATCGCATGTTAATTATTTATTATTTTATTTCGTTGATATAAGTATATTTAAAATATTAAAAACACTATGTACTATAAATCAGTGGTATATTATTTTTAGATAATAATTGTCAACGAAAAAAAAATTGTTAAATTTTTATATTTATTAAACGAGAGTTTAAGGTTAGGGAAGTTTGAATTTTAAATTAATATTGTATATTTTTCTATTTATTTATGTATTTAATTCATAATACTACTGTTTTATTATTAAATGTTTTGTATAAAGAAATTCCACTAACTATGCCAGATGCAAATGTTCGCTTTTGTGAACTTATATATGCTAAAACTTCAAAGGTAGTTGACATATTTTTGAATAAAAGATTTATTTTTTGAAAAATTTGAATTATAATTTATTTTTGTGTAAAATGAATAAAATTTGATAAATTCTATTGTTTCAAACCTGATTATTGTTTATTCTTATTACAAAGCATTTTCAAATTCATTGATTAAAAAATTGTCATAGAAATAAATAAAATTTGTAAATTGTAATATTTATGTAATATCCTTTCTGGTTATAATAGCTATTTTTATTATTAAGCGTTAATTAAAAAAATCAATAATAAAAACCAATCAAAAAATTTATTAAATTTATTTAATTATTAATTTGCACATTGCATTTTTGTAAAATAAACAAAATTTTATTTATATCCATTTATTTTATAATTATTTTTATTTCTAATTGAAATAAAATTTTAAATTAATTAATTAAAATGAAATAATTAAGTAATTTCGAGACAATACAGTAACTGATCATTGTTTAATCAGTTAGTTTATTGTATATTAAAAGCATATTCATCAATTAAAAAAATTTAATAAAAATTATAAATTATTTTAATTACGAAATTAATTATGGTTTTGTAAGATGAATAAAATTATTGATACCAAATATTCTAATCATCGTTAGAAAATAGAAAATTTTCCATGCCAAGAAAATATTGTAATACAAAACAAGAAGATGAATCATTTTACAATGCTTGAAAAACTCAGAATTGGAAATATCACTGAAGATATTGTTACTAGAATACAACAAAAAATTCACAGATATAATTTTACAGATAAAGTATAGGCTACTACTCATATTGTAGGATACAGAAATACAGCATCTACTATTAATGATATTATTGGAAACTATCTTCCTTCAGTTGATGAACATTCAAATACCTATGAATCTATTGCAATTGACTATATGGGTAGTGTCTAACTGAAACAGATAAACTATTTCGTCATTATACAAATCTTCCAACAAAAGTAATTTTAAAAGAAGGTATGAGAGTAATGTTTCTTAATAATTCATCATTCACTAAAGGATTATTCAATGGATCCATAGGTGTAGTTTCAAATATCATTGATAAAGATACAATTCAAGTTCCTTTTCCATTAAAAACTGGTATTGGTAGTCAAAGAACTAGTTATTTCAGAGTAAATGGAATTCCTTCATATAATCACCAATTTCCACTTCAAAATGCATTTGCTTTAACAGTACATAAAACTCAAGGGTTAATGTAACAACTTCCTCATGTAACAGTATCTCTGGATGAATTGGTATTATTTGGTTTCAAACCAAATCTGAACTGTAGTTTTGGTTCAGTTCTGGTTTTACTGCTAAACCAGACTGAACTGAACTGTTAAGAGCTTTAAAAATATTATTATTTTTGATGTGTTGTCCATTTATGTATCAATTATTAATGTCAAAAAAAAAATTAACTCATATCAATTTTCAATTTATTTTTGCACAATTTATAAACTGTTTAAATACAAATAATAAATGATTATAAATATTTTAATTTTTGAAATATCAAAACAATAGTAATTTGTTTTAAATTATTACATACTGGTCTGTTTTAATTTAAATAAATGAAATAAAAAAGATATAAAATATAATAAAATAAATGAATAAATAATTTTAAAGAATGTATAAATAATAATAATTCCCAAAAAATTAATAATTAATTTTTCTGAATTTCATTTCCTTCAACTATGCAAAATTTAAAGATTATTAATTTCATTTTCATTTAACTAAATGTATTAAACCTAAATGTATTAAACAAATGATTTAAAAAATATAATACTTACTATCATCAGGAATTTCAAAATCCCATTGTTTTGTATCTGAAATAAAAACTAATGTAAATAGTTTATATAAAAATGATTTTAAAATTATTGCTAAAATATAGATATTTACCATGTGTAGTAACTTTAACTTTCCTTGTTTTCAGAAAAGACAAATGTCTACTTGTATATATTGCTTCAGGGTGAATTTCATTTTGATTATATTTAATAAAATTCTTGTTTGATTTATTTGCTGCATTAACTTGTTTATTTACTTGATTTCTTATTTCAATATTATCATTATCATTATAAGATTCAAGTTGAGATTTCAATTCTTTGGCAGTAGGACGATTGAAAGGTTCAAAACTCCAGCATTTTTTCATTATTTCTTGAAGAAATTGAGGAATTTCACACTTAATTTCAGGTTTAAGCCCTTCACAAATGCTCATTGCAAGATTTTCATTATGTGGAATATTACAATATGGTGGATAACTAGTTAGAACTTCTAACATAACCATGCCAAAAGAATAAATGTCAGATGCTTGAGTGTATTCTCCTCTATTCAATGTCTCAGGTGCCATGTATGGAATTACACCATAAATATTTTCTGGATCATTTTCTGTAACTGGTTTGCACATTCCAAAATCAGTAATATAACTTAATGATAAAGTTTGATTAACTATATTACCAGAATGGAAATCTTTATGCATTAAGCCCATTTCATGGATATTTGTAAGTCCTATTACAATTGCTTTTATAATATTATATTTTCTTTTCCAAGTTAATCTTTCAAACTTGTTATTCAACATTTCTCGAAGACTACCATATTTTGCATAATTCATAACCATCATATATTCATTTTCTGTTGGATTTTTAGTGATACCATATATAGCAATTGCCTTTTTACCTCGAAATTTAAGTTGATTTTTAATCTAAAATATTTATTAACATAAAATAAAATTATTATATATTTAAAATAATGAAATTAAATAACATGAAATATTTACCTCTTGCAAAAAATCATTTTTATTTATAGAATTATCAAAGCATTTCAAGCAAACACTTTGTTTACCATTTCTATACCAGACATCTTTATTAGAGGATTCAATAAATCCATCAAGCCAATTTGCTTTATATACTGTGCCAAAACCCCCTTTAGCAAGGTATGTTATATTCTCAAGTTTGTTAAATGGAATCCACTCAATAATTTCTTGATGTTTATTTGCATTTAGTTGTATTTGTTGAATAAATTCATCAATTTCTCTATCTTCACTTGTCCATTTACAAAATTCATTTTGAAATTGTTGAGCATTGCACGGATGGCACCAATCGGATCCAATATTATTTAGATGACATTTATTACATATTCCTTTACTAAAAATATTATTGATAATTAATTAAAGAATTATTATATGATATTGAATTAAATTAATTTAATTATGAATCTAAATACTCACTAACTATTAGTTTATGATAATTGATTAGAGAATTGTTATATGATATTGAATTAAATTAATTAAATTGAAACTTTGATTTCAATAATTATGAATCTAAATACTCACCGACTATTTATATTGATTAGGTTATGATAATTGATTAGAGAATTGTTATATGATAAATTAATTAAATTGAAACATTGATTTCGATAATTATGAATCTAAATACTCACTCGCTGTAATATAATTTATATTGATGAGTTTATGATAATTGATCAGAGAATTGTTATATGACATTGAATTAAATTAATTAAATTGAAACATTGATTCCAATAATTATGAATCTAAATACTCACAAACTATTTATATCGACTAGTTTATGATAATTGATTAGAGAACTGTTATATGATATTGAATTAAATTAATTAAATTGAAACTTTGATTTCAATAATTATGAATCTAAATACTCACCGACTATTTATATTGATTAGGTTATGATAATTGATTAGAGAATTGTTATATGATAAATTAATTAAATTGAAACATTGATTTCGATAATTATGAATCTAAATACTCACTCGCTGTAATATAATTTATATTGATGAGTTTATGATAATTGATCAGAGAATTGTTATATGACATTGAATTAAATTAATTAAATTGAAACATTGATTCCAATAATTATGAATCTAAATACTCACAAACTATTTATATCGACTAGTTTATGATAATTGATTAGAGAACTGTTATATGATATTGAATTAAATTAATTAAATTGAAACTTTGATTTCAATAATTATGAATCTAAATACTCACCGACTATTTATATTGATTAGGTTATGATAATTGATTAGAGAATTGTTATATGATAAATTAATTAAATTGAAACATTGATTTCGATAATTATGAATCTAAATACTCACTCGCTGTAATATAATTTATATTGATGAGTTTATGATAATTGATCAGAGAATTGTTATATGACATTGAATTAAATTAATTAAATTGAAACATTGATTCCAATAATTATGAATCTAAATACTCACAAACTATTTATATCGACTAGTTTATGATAATTGATTAGAGAACTGTTATATGATATTGAATTAAATTAATTAAATTGAAACTTTGATTTCAATAATTATGAATCTAAATACTCACCGACTATTTATATTGATTAGGTTATGATAATTGATTAGAGAATTGTTATATGATAAATTAATTAAATTGAAACATTGATTTCGATAATTATGAATCTAAATACTCACTCGCTGTAATATAATTTATATTGATGAGTTTATGATAATTGATCAGAGAATTGTTATATGACATTGAATTAAATTAATTAAATTGAAACATTGATTCCAATAATTATGAATCTAAATACTCACAAACTATTTATATCGACTAGTTTATGATAATTGATTAGAGAACTGTTATATGATATTGAATTAAATTAATTAAATTGAAACTTTGATTTCAATAATTATGAATCTAAATACTCACTAACTATTAGTTTATGATAATTGATTAGAGAATTGTTATATGATATTGAATTAAATTAATTAAATTGAAACTTTGATTTCAATAATTATGAATCTAAATACTCACCGACTATTTATATTTATTAGTTTATGATAATTGATTAGAGAATTGTTATATGATATTGAATTAAATTAATTAAATTGAAACATTAATTTCAATAATTATGAATCTAAATACTCACTCGCTGTAATATAATTTATATTGATTAGTTTATGATAATTGATTAGAGAATTGTTATATGATATTGAATTAAATTAATTAAATTGAAACATTGATTTCAATAATTATGAATCTAAATACTCACTCGCTGTAAGACTATTTATATTGATTAGTTTATGATAATTGATCAGAGAATTGTTATATGACATTGAATTAAATTAATTAAATTGAAACATTGATTTCAATAATTATGAATCTAAATACTCACCCACTATTTATATTGATTAGTTTATGATAATTGATTAGAGAATTGTTATATGATATTGAATTAAATTAATTAAATTGAAACACTGATTTCAATAATTATGAATCCAAATACTCACTCGCTATAATATAATTTATATTGATTAGTTTATGATAATTGATTAGAGAATTGTTATATGATATTGAATTAAATTAATTAAATTGAAACATTGATTTCAATAATTATGAATCTAAATACTCACTCGCTGTAATATAATTTATATTGATTAGTTTATGATAATTGATTAGAGAATTGTTATATGATATTGAATTAAATTAATTAAATTGAAACATTGATTTCAATAATTATGAATCTAAATACTTACAAACTATCAGTTTATGATAATTGATTAGAGAATTGTTATATGATTTNNNNATTTATATTGATTAGTTTATGATAATTGATTAGTGAATTGTTATATGATATTGAATTAAATTAAATAAATTGAAACATTGATTTCAATAATTATGAATCTAAATACTCACTCGCTGTAATATAATTTATATTGATTAGTTTATGATAATTGATTAGAGAATTGTTATATGATATTGAATTAAATTAATTAAATTGAAACATTGATTTCAATAATTATGAATCTAAATACTCACTTGCTGTAATATAATTTATATTGATTAGTTTGTGATAATTGATTAGAGAATTGTTATATGATATTGAATTAAATTAATTAAATTGAAACATTGATTTCAATAATTATGAATCTAAATACTCACTCGCTGTAATATAATTTATATTGATTAGTTTATGATAATTGATTAGAGAATTGTTATATGATATTAGATTAAATTAATTAAATTGAAACATTGATTTCAATAATTATGAATCTAAATACTCACAAACTATTAGTTTATGATAATTGATTAGAGAATTGTTATTTGATATTGAAGTAAATTAATTAAATTGAAACATTGATTTTATAATTATAAATCTAAATACTCACCCACTATAATGTAATTTATATTGATTAGTTTATGATAATTGATTAGAGAATTGTTATATGATACTGAATTAAATTAATTAAATTGAAACATTGATTTCAATAATTATGAATCTAAATACTTACAAACTGTAATTTAATTTATATTGTATTGATATAGATTATTTTATAATTGATTAGGAATATAATTTTATGTATCCAAATTATTATAGGTAATAAATTATAGTTGTAAAATAAGCTTATTATAACAATATGCCTACTCTTCAAAATTTTCCGATTCTTCCAACTCTTTTGTTTCTCCAATATCTTTCATTTCTTCCGTTTCCCTTGTTCCTTTCATTTCTTCTATTTCTTTAACTTCCATTTCTTCTGTTTCTCCAGTATCTTTTATTTCTTCAGTTTTTCTCATTCCTTTCATTTTTTTGAATAACTTCTTTAACCTCTTCGTTTCTTCTCTTCAATTTCTTTAAAATCTAAAAAAAATATTGCCAACAATCACGATCACATTATCAAAGAAATTTATACATACATAATAAAATATTATTTTTAGTAAAATTTAATAGTACTTTTATTTTAAATATCAAATATACTTAATAGTTAAAATTAATATTTGAGATTTGTAACAAATTATAAATTTATATCTCAATATATATAAATAAAATAAATAAAATGTTATTTTTAGTAGAATATATTATTAAATAAATGGTGCAAATTTTTAAGAAAAGAAATTGTTTATGTAGCATTGCTTTTTATTTTTCAAAAAAATAAAAAAAGATATCCGGATTTAGGTCATTCAAAATCATTGTTGTACAAATGCATGCAAAACTAAATTTAAAATTAATGGAATAACATATACGTATTTATAATTATTAAACAGTGCATGAATCAACAGCCACATATCACACCTGTCTAGTTGTTACTTAAATATTTGCACCTTTCACATGTGTACGTTTTTTCAAATTTACAAAGCCAATTTTAGTCATATGTTGAGATCATTTTTATTTAAGCACAAAAATAAAAATTATAGGAGTATCGTTTTGGGAATAATTAGCCGTATTTGTGCTAGTGTTTAGTGTTCCAAGTCGAAACGGCATTAGCCGGCTATAAGTCAGCCGATTTTTGAGAATAGGATAAGGATAAGTCGGCTAATTAAATTACATATATGGTGATTTTTATTTACACAAAATCTGAGGATATAATTGGATAGACGGACAAAAAAAAATAAAAAAAAATTCATGTTCGCAATACTATAAATACGAAAGTCAATTTATAAAATTTTTCACAACTTAATTTTATGATTTTTATTTTATTTTTTTAATTTCGGTTTGGTGTCCTTATATCCATCAGATATTCAAAAATCTTTTAGTTCCCACAATTTACCATTCAATCTAATAATAATGTTCTGGCTAGTTCAGTTCGACCAACAATATGTAAAATTATTTTATTTTATAATAAATAAATAAAAAAATTAATTCAAAAATTATTTTATTAAACAAGATTTCTTCTTTTTCTTTTAATAAGAATAATAATGAATGATTTTAATTTCATATTCTATTTTTTTTTATTTATTTATAATCATGATGAATAATCTAGTTCATTAAATATTTTCGATACGATAATACCACATATTGCTTCGATGAGTTATGAATTAAGTTATAATACTCGTGATAAACTTTTTTCTATTCGTAATTCATTAATTTATTACAAGAGGTATTTGATTTTATTATTATTTTATTATAATTTTTAATTAATTATTAAATTATTATTAAATATAATTATATTATTATTAAAATATATAACGTGCTCTTTATAGGAAGCTACTATGATACAGAATAATGTTAAACATAGGTGAAACACTTATCAGTGTTTGTTAAAGAATTGAATAGAGGTAATTTATTTTATTATATTATATTTATTTTAATTTAATTTATTTAATTTAATTTAATTTATTTATTTCAATTTAATTTGTTTAAATTATTTATTTTCACCGATTTATTTATTTAATTTAATTTATTTTATTTATTTATTTATTTTATTTCATTTTATTTTCTTTTACGGTTTAGATAATAATTATTATTATTCTTATTTATTATTTATGCAATAATTTATTACATTAAATTATTATTTATAAATCATTATCATTTAACTACTGATAGGTGCGGCAAAATGTGATGAAATGGTCCGAATTGGGTATGTAATCTTAAAATAATAATAATAAATAAAATAATTAGAATAATTAAATTATTTTAATTATTATTATTTTAATTATTTTAATTATTTCAATTATTATTATTATTTTAATAATTATAATTCTTTGTTAGTCTACACATTCAATATTCATTCACACCTGCATTCCCATGTCCATGTGAATTAAAATATATTATAGATATATGTATAAATAGGCCTTAATACGTGAATCATTTAAAGAATGTGCAATTCAACTTCATCATTACACTCCGAAAGATGAGATAGATAAAGGAATGTTTTGTTTATTTGTTAATAAAATATGAATCAGATGATTTAGTAGATCCCCACTAACTTGACAAATTCAAGAATTCATGAATCAAGAATTTCAATATTATCAAATGGATCTATCCGATAGATTAAGGTTAAGTTTCGATCAATTGGAAATTTTGAGAGGAAAATTTTAATCATTTTAAAATTATTATCAAGTTCAAAAAGGGAAACTTGAGACATAAAATATTTATATTGGGAATTGAAACTTCCCGTGGAGAAAAAGATTTAACTTTGTGATGATAATTTGGATGAATCGTGTTTAGAAAAAGTATGTTCTGTTGTTAATTAATTAATTAATTTATTTGTTCATTGATTTTATTTATTGTTAATTTATTTATTTATTATATTTTAGTTAAATCTTGAGTTTGAACATTTAAGAGAAATTATGAGAGCTATTATTCACAAAGCCATTGAAGAGGTATTATTATTTATTATTATTGTTTGTCATTTATTGTTATTTATTATTCATTTATTATTTATTTATTTATTATTTATTATTTTTTATCTACATATTTATTATTTATCACTATTTATTATAGTACAATTGATTGATCTTTGGGATAAACGTTTGGTTTCTTAGTATGAACGCGATGGATTTTTCTAGAGCTTACAAAAAAGTAAGTAAACTAATATTAACATCTAATAACATTTAATCATAACTTTTATCACTATTATTATATTTTAATATCAAATTTATTTAATAATTAGATAATTAACTTTTTGTACTTTTATTTATTATTGGAATCTGCTGACGAAGTATATTGAATTACTTTCACAAGAAGTATCTCATCTATAAGAATTATATGCGTGCCTTAATTGAGGTAAAATTATTTTTTTTCTTTATTTATTGATTTCCATTATCCGTCACATTTATTTTATTCTTTATATTAACATCCATCATTTGCAGAAAAGTGATTGAATTCGAATCTGTGTCGCAACTTTCAAAATTCATTCCGACTATTGGAAGAAGAATGGAAAAAATCTTGTTGGCCGAATTTAGTTAAGAAAATTTATGTTGTATTGTGTGAGCTTGTGATCTAACAATACGCTCCGAAGCTTGAGGCTTATAATGGTCACAAAATTTAATTTATCAAATTTTTTATATCAATTATTTCTCATTTAAAAAACAATTAATGATTATTACAGTGCACGACACTTAAAGACTGAAATCCTATAATTTGTCCCATTTTTCAAGCCAAAAATCAAATTAGACCTAAATGAACCAAAAAATCGATTTCTGCATACTTTACAAAGAATCACATGACTTCCGAATTTGTTCATCACTTTTTATTCGCCAAGAATCAATAATGAAAACGTGATATTCTAATTAACCAATAAAAATTAATTTACGTGATTGTTAGGTCACCCACTGGACATCGATCATATGAAGGCAGGGCATTTTTGAATCGATATAAGTCAGGAATGAGTAATTGTTTTTTTAAAAAGAGGCCGACAGTTTGTAGTAAATTAACTTAGCTTCAAAATGTCAGCTTCCTTTTTTTGGTATTACCTCTGTATCACATTCTATAACCTTTTAAAAATCATCAAATTTAATGCAGTCTTTAAGTGTCGCGCACTGTANGGAAGAAGAATGGAAAAAATCTTGTTGGCCGAATTTAGTTAAGAAAATTTATGTTGTATTGTGTGAGCTTGTGATCTAACAATACGCTCCGAAGCTTGAGGCTTATAATGGTCACAAAATTTAATTTATCAAATTTTTTATATCAATTATTTCTCATTTAAAAAACAATTAATGATTATTACAGTGCACGACACTTAAAGACTGAAATCCTATAATTTGTCCCATTTTTCAAGCCAAAAATCAAATTAGACCTAAATGAACCAAAAAATCGATTTCTGCATACTTTACAAAGAATCACATGACTTCCGAATTTGTTCATCACTTTTTATTCGCCAAGAATCAATAATGAAAACGTGATATTCTAATTAACCAATAAAAATTAATTTACGTGATTGTTAGGTCACCCACTGGACATCGATCATATGAAGGCAGGGCATTTTTGAATCGATATAAGTCAGGAATGAGTAATTGTTTTTTTAAAAAGAGGCCGACAGTTTGTAGTAAATTAACTTAGCTTCAAAATGTCAGCTTCCTTTTTTTGGTATTACCTCTGTATCACATTCTATAACCTTTTAAAAATCATCAAATTTAATGCAGTCTTTAAGTGTCGCGCACTGTAGCAACAGTTATTTATTTATTTTAAAAGTTATTAAAAATATTTAAAGTTATGCGAACAGGCTTACAAAATATTTATATATAAACTAGAAAAAGAACCATTTCCATTCTCGAGACATGGCATAACATAAACTATAAACAATTAACAAAAACAAAAAAAAATAATTTATTTAAATCAAAATAAACATTAAACAATCAAAATGCACGCGAAGCGAAAAATCTTAAAAAGAAAATTTTTATTTTGGCCAAATAAAAAAAAAAGGATGATCATTAAAGTTTTATAAGTGATTAACCAATAGAAGTCGCCAGCTCCCACCTATTCTAGTTAACTAAAAAAAATTGAAATGAAATTGTTTTAAAACTTTCTTTTTTTTTATTTTTTATTTTTTATTTCATTATTTTCTTAAATACATTATTAATCATATTAATAATTGATGTGAATAAGATTTTATTCATAAATTATATTTGATATATAAATTATATTGTTTTCTAAAATAAAAATTTGAATTATCAAATTTTCAATTGTTTAAATCAATTAATTTTTAGTATTTTTATTACTAAGCATATGATTAAATAAAAAAAATCTATTTTTTATTTTATATTTTCAAAAAGTATTCATAAAATTTGTTCAAAAATTGAAATATTTATTCATAATACATTATTAATCATAAATAAAATTTTTATACCAGTACGATCACATTGAATGTGTAACATGAAATGTAGAGGGATGGATGTCTTCAACTTTTTTGATGTCGCTTATGCAGATTTTTGTGATTTCTTTTTTTAGTATTAATTATGATTTTCGTTTGTTTAATTTGGGAAGGTGTTATGGTTTTTGAATTTTTGTTAACATCGTAATGATGATGAGTGTAAATCTTTTATGATTTACGAATCGATGTCATTGTGACCGTATAATAAGTATTGTTCTTGTAACTATTTAGTTTGTACGATGCTGTATCAGTAATCGTAAGATTGCATATAATTTTATTTTCTCACGCATTCGTGTAAATTTGCGTTGGTAACCCGATTATTAATATCAAATTTTATTATTTATTATTATTATTATTAAATTTATTAAAAAAATTGTTAGCGATCAAATTTATAATTTATTTTTAAATTAAAATTATTTATTCCTTGATTAGTTAGCCTTATGACTATTAATTATTTCATTCTAATCATTGGATCGTGAGAAAGGTTGATGATGAGCAAATTGATTGAGTATTTATACATAGTTGTACAGCCGGGTGGCGGATCATAACCCTATAAAAAATTAATTTATTCGGAAAAATTTTTTTGTAACTCTTCGAATTTGTGCATCAAATTTGAATTTTTTTTTAAATATTTTTTTAATATCTGTAAACTTTATGATAGTAATATAAAATATTAAAATTAATTAAATAATTTCTATGTAATGTCTAATATCAGAAATAAAAAATTTATTAATAAAAATAAGAATAAATATGAATTAATCCATTATCCCGGATCTTTTGTAATCCGGTTGCAATGGTGTTACCTCTTGTTTTCAAGCTGTTTAAGTAATCTATTTTTTAGTATTGTTTTACCTCATTTAAGGAATCCTCTAATACCATCAAATTTTTTTGATACCACTTGTATAAAATCAAGAAAAAAATAATAAATAGTTTCATACTTCTCTGTTAATGAAAGGTTGATTTAGTGCTTTTTTGTGAGTAAAAGGATCATATTAATTTACTTATTAATTATAAATAATCTGTATGTGCTTTTGTACAAAAGTAAAAACATATTTTTTAAAAACTTTTTTATATTGTTAATGTTTAAACTATAACACGACTGATTTGACCATTGCACAAATTTATTTTCTCACACTTAATTATGATGGTGATTCTGTTGATTTTTGACCAAGGAAAAATTGTAATGTGTTGGTAATTTGTGAATTGACACATATTTTAGTTTGAAAATATAAATATTATGATATAAGTATTTCTCATCATTGTAATATGTATTAAAGGATACTTTGCTTGAGAAAATTACAGAATTTATTAATTTTTATAATTTGCAAAATGCCGTGTTGTGTTGACACAATTGTAAAAATCAATCAAGTTTGTATAACTGATAAAAAAGAAACAAATTTAACTGTTGTATGGGCAATAGGCACTTATCTTGTTGAAGTTGAAGATTGTGACATGGAGATGGTTCTATTTGTTCCATTCGATAAATTTGAAAGAGATTTTAATATGCAGTACATTTTCAGAAAAGATAAGTATTATAGTGTAGGTGGAAAAATTACACCTGGAAGTTATAATGACAACCTGAGATTAAAGGTAATTAATAATTATGTTTATCCAATACATATAATGATAAACAGTTATTGATTTATTTGTTAATTAGATGATTGTTGCAACATCAACTCATCTTGTAATCAAAAAGGAACCTGGATTAAATAGATGTCCTCTAAAAATTTCATTAGTTGGCACAATTTAAGACACAGCAAAAGAAATTAATACTGAAAATGCAATGATTAAAGCATTGGTTAAAGATTATATTGGTCAAAAAAGTAATAATTTTATTGTCAAGGTTGTATTTCCATATTGCAACAAATGATTTAAACATCTGATGAATTCCATCCAACCAAATGAATTAGTACTTTTTGTTACAGGACAAATGGAAGTCATACAAAAAGATTTTTATATATATGTTATAGAAACTTCTTACGTGGATGTTTCTATGATAAAAAAGAAATTTATAATTCTTCTCAATCTGCATCAGAGTCATATAAATCAGTTCGATCAACACTCCTTATCAATCACCAAGATATTAGTGATAATTCAAGATTACAATAATGATAAGGAAATGAAACAATCTGTTGTTAATTCTTTACCTCTTGATTTTCATTCATTTAAACATGTAAAATTGGAAAATGAAACTCATGAACATGTTGATTCAATATTGTTGAAGATAGTTATATGTTCGAATACAATAAAAAATATGTAGATGAAGATGATGAATTAGAAGAAAATGTCGTTAATCAAAATGAAAAGAATAAACATAACAGTAAAAAGGTGAAAAATATAATTCATGAAGGTGAACATATGATTAAATACAATAAAAAATATACAGACAAAGGTAACAATTTGGGAGAAAAGGTTGTTAGTCAAAATAAAAATAATGAACATAACCATGAAAAAATGAAGAATAAAATTCACAAACATATTGATTCTTATATTGTTGAAGATGTTGAACACAATAAGGAATATACAGGTGAAAGTAGTGAACCAGGAAAAAATGCTATTAACCAAAATGAAAGAAAAGAATATAATTGTAAAAAGGTTTATAATACAAGAAAATGAACTGAGATGTTTAAAAATATCAATAATAAGAATGATGAAAAATAAATCTTTAAAACTTGTATCATTTATTTATTCCTTTTTTTATTATATATACAATTATTTTCTTAGTTCAAATATTTATTAATTTTATTAAATAAATAAAGTTTAGCTCAAAAATGTTTATGTGAATATCACATTTATAAGTGTTACCTATACAATATCAATACAATCTTTTTAGTAAAAAATATAATTTTCACTTGCTTTTTAGTATTAATTTTTGCAAATGTTCTTTTTTTAATAAAAAGGGTTATTTCATCTGTTTTAGTTTTTATTAACTTTAAATAATTGTTATTGCAAGTGACAAATATAAATCTTTCAATAAAATAATACATATGTTATCATGACTGTATTTTTAGAGCAAATTAATACATAAGTTAATTTATAAATAATA